>OZ019972.1:24610204-25192704 GCA_963970395.1 Ephialtes manifestator
TTTTCAAGATTTTATTTATTGTGTTCATATGTAATATTTATAAATAATTCTTAGCTGTAAATAAAAAAATATATTCTGCTAGCCCGAGTACATTATTTTATTAAATCGTGAAGTGATTGCTTATTTAATAAAGTGTGCCTTCAATGGTTTGCATAAACTTTGAGGCAAAAAACTGGGCGAGGATCGATATTTTGTACAGTATCAATACGTAGTTCTTCCAAGCTTCAGTTTTTTTTATAAATTAAAATATGTCGATAAATAATAATGCTACCATTATTTAATCAAAGTACCGCCGAATAATTTATTCGTCCAATTGACTTCAAATTAGGCCAGACCATAGCTTATACCATTTTTTATCGTATGATCGAATCATTTTTAATCATTCATCCATTTGTTAATAACAAAATATAATTTTTTTTGTTTAAAGTCAATTTTGTTCTACCATTTTTATAATTTTCGAAATTTCCAAAAAGTATCCGGTCATACGATAGAAAATGTTATAGACTATGCCATTTACGAATGTGAAGTAAATCGGATGAATGGATTATTGAGTGGCACTTTGCTTAAGTAATAATAACTTCATTGTTTGTCAATATTTTGCAATTGAAAAATATTCAAACTTCCAACACTATAGTGATAATTGGGTGTTAAATATCGACCTTGTCATACCAATGCTTTTATGCAAAAAAAAAAAATTGCTATACTGATGTTAACCTACTATAATTTAACATTAGTATTTAGTAATGATACTACTAAATACTAATGTTAAAAGTATACACCTTCTCTAATAATAAAAATTATTTAAGAATATCAGGCCTATCAATTCTCTTATGAAAATGTACTGAATAAAAGTGTATTCATAAATGTTGGACATCCATAACACCAGGTGTTTTTGGCAACTTTAAATTTTTTATCCTGTTTAAAGTGTCAAAAGGATATTTAAAAATAATAAATAAATAAATATTTCGTTGACGGTCTTTCTCAAAAGTTATAAATCATTTATTGACAACTGACAATTAAACGTTGCACTTTTGCGGCTGGCATAGTTCCGTAATTACAGAAAGCGTTACCGAGTTACGAGTGTTACCTCAGCCACGAGTTAATTAATTAACGTTGAGGGGGTTACACGCGCGAGGAAAGATGGCAGATACGGTTCACTCGGTTGTCATTGTTGCGCGATAAACCGTGAGAAATTGGGCTCACACTGAATAAATAAATATAATAACAATAATACTATAACGTAATTATGAAGTTGGTTACAATGATTAGGACATTTTCAGTGAATTGCCCGCAACAGTATTCTCTTTACCCGTGGCGCTTCTAGTTTAATCTTATTCTTAAGGGGGAAAACACTTGGTTGCGCAATTGCTCGATTAATTCATGTGAAGTAAATTCGCGTCATACACCTTCACGTTGTATTCTTTTCTACTGTCTCACGAAGCGAACGGATCGTAATAATGAAATGCTTCACACACTCACCGCCTTAGCCTGGTACAGCAGCGCCACGCCGAACAGAATTACTCCACATAGCAACTGATACCTCGCGATCATCTGTAAAAAATCAGTTTTGCGTCTTTATAAACGTTCACTCGCGTAGAAATGAAAAACAATTATACGGTCGATTTACTCGATCAATTTAATGATTAATGGACTAATAAAAATCCCAAGTGGTGGCCAAAAAGTAAACTAATTCATTGCCATTTTGATTTATGACACCGATATTATGCAGGAAGCTTAAAAAAATTATGAACTACTTTAGGAAACAATTAAAATCAGCCGAAACTTTGTTAATTTTTTTCTTTTTATGCTGTTAAAAGATAATATTAATTTTTTTTTCTCGTAAAATATTAAAAACAGACATAAAATTGGGCAAAAAAATAGCTATTAATACTATAGTAAATTAAATAAAAAATGGACATACCTTGGGCATCGCTGCAATCCTTGTGTCCAAAAATTTATAATCCTTTATTCATTGATCTAATTTTTGTGTTTTCACGTTTTTGTTTCTTGTCCTCACAAACGATGCAAAAAAAAGATAATTTAAGTTTATTACGAGTGTACGACGAACTGTTTGGGACGGCAAACACGACGAGGTTGTTCGTCTGAAATATCTTTGGAAGATGTTCGCCAAACTGTTTTGTTGTTTGGGTATATATATGAGCTCAGCTCGAGATGTACTGAAAAAGTGAGGTGGGGGATACGGTTGAAGGGACCTGAGAGTCCCTCTGCATCGGGGCTCTCACAGCGAAGCTGCAACACCCCACCAGACTCACGCCCCCATCTTCTTCTTCTTCTTCTTCGTAGCTGCGAAAAAAATCATGAAACAATTCAACGTGAGCAACGTTGAAGAAGATTCCCTACTTTACGTCGTGTAAAGAGAGGGTAGGGGTTCCCCCGTGGCAATGATTGCGCAATACTTGGTGCTCTTACAGCCGTGAAAACACACTCGGTCGTAATAGCTCCCCGGTGCTTGGGCACCGGGCTCATTAGAGGGTGAACGCATCTTCGTTACACTCGGTCAATTCGACTGTGCCAATATGCTAATTACGAACAACCAGACGAATTCATTTATTTACTCGTGGGTTTTCCAAAACAATCTTTTTTATCAGCAAATAATCAATCATTTTTCCCGATTCGAATTTTATCGATTTATTACATTGTTAATCCTATTTTTTTATCAAAAAAGAAATTTAATTTCCACATTTGTATTTCATCGAGTTATTAAATTGTTAAGAATTTTTTTATCAGTCGGCCGTTAATATTGGTGTCCAATAGTGGACTAATCAAGAATAGTAAAAAAGACGAAATACATATTTTGTAATTTTTTAATCAAATTTTTCATATACACTTTATGACTAAACAGACAAATTCATTCATTTAGTTTTTTATTTTGCAAAACCATTTTTTGTATCGGAAAAAATCAGTTTTTAGAATTCGAATTTTATTGATTTATTGCATTCTTCATTTTTTTTTCACGCAATAAAAAAGTCTGCTGCGAGATTTTGGACCTGTTAAGTATAGTATAAATAAAACTCTTTGTAGATTTAAAGTTTTGAATGGTGTATTTTTTTTACAATCTTCTAACGAGGATTAACATCTTTTTTATACCAATTACGCTAAATTGTAGACGTTCATTCGCGTATTCTGAGTTTTCAAAAAAATGTTACGCATCCAAAAAATGTTGGTTTTTAAGATTCAAGTTTCATTTAGTTATTTAGTTTAAATCATAAAACGACATCTATTTTTTTACTCGAATTATTTCTTAATGCATTAAATAATTTTTTAAATACTACTAATTTCAACCCGGACGAATTAATTTGTTTTTTCTTTGACTTTTAAAAATACTTATTTTTATTTATACTACAGTACAAATCTTGGTTTTTGAGATCTAAAATGTATAGATTTATTAAAATCTTAACGATTCTTTTTCATCCTAGTACATTTTCAGTAATTGTAATTTTGAGAAATTGAGAACAGTAACACTGACAGTACTTATTAACATTGGTCGTGGATCCAAACGGTTTTGATTATGATTATTAGTAAATAGAATTCTTCATAGGGTTACAATTTTTTTTTTAATTTTCGGTTTTTTTTCCTATTAACTTTAATGTTAATATGAGAGAGAAGTTTTTAAATTTGAATTGACTAATTAATTTTCCAATTTTTATTATAATAAAAAACAGTAAAAAATAATATTTTATATGAGTCGAGATCGCATTTTTGTATCTTTAATTCTATTTCTTAATACATTTGTTTATGAAATTCCTCAAATATTTTTTTCTTTCACTTTTACGATACGACCTATATGCAAATGAGTCTCACGCCAGACGAATTGCTCAGCAATATCGCCGGCCTTAGAACACAATGAAACGTATACAAAAAAAACGTAACGCTCGTATTTGAATACGATCAGTCACGGTTTCCTTATCAGTTGAGTGAGATCTCGAGAAAATTGAAGACCCCGTCCATCATCCTTGGCGATGATGAGATATCGCTGAATCTTTTTTTACGTTTGGTGTCTTTCTCAAGGACAAACTGTAAAAAAAGGAGCGTCTACACATCCACTCGCAATTAAACGCGTTCAATTGTGTCGATTAAAGAAGATCGCGATCTTGCACATTAATTATTGGTTGTACCAGAGATTCTCTGTACTACGTAACGATTTTATTAAATAATTCAGTTATTCAATCATCCGATTTCAAACTTTTTGAAAATAGAAATTCTTGTGTAAGTGATTTTTTTTTGCAGCATAGATTTTTACAAAGAATTTTTTTAGTTTTTGAATAATAACGTTGGTACCACAAATTAAGATTATGACAATTGAAAAAGAAGCATATGTACTAAATTAATGATATAAAAATTGTAATGGGAATTTTTTATTTTTATGTAAAATAAAATTCCAAAACCTTTGAGAATTTCTAAATCACAGTAATTAAAGAACAGAAGAAGAAGCATGGAAGAAATCAGTGGCTGCGAAAATTCCGACCGGCTATGCAATTAAATAAATTCTCTGGGGACTCGTTAATTAAATATCGAGGTGAAGTTGAGCTAAATTCACAATTCTACGTCGTGAAATTTTCGTTGAGGTAAGAGACGTGTGACGTGACGAGAAGAGATCGTCCGAGTTGCGCCAACTCGTGAGACATTTATAGTATTGTTGCAGAAATACATTTTTTTCTCTCGATTTTATTATTATCATTATTAATATTGTTGTTGTGCACAATGATCATGGAAAGGACGAAGATGGAGGATTAATTAGCTCATTTTATGTTTGTACAAACAGATGAATTTTTTTATTTCGTTTTTAATTTTTTGTTTAAATAAGTATAAATTCGGCAATAATTGCAATTATATTAAGCGTGGGAATTGTGCTCGCAGAGCGATGGCAATCAGTGAGGGCGTCAATTACTTTCGCAATATCGTCCCTGCAGTAATTTCTTCGTGATTGTCTTGCTCGGTCTAATGCTCTGATGGCAGTCAAAAAATATTCGTGCAAAACTTGAAATATGACGTTATAGTCTCTTTTGGACAACACGCACATATCTCGTTGCTTCACCTAGAGACAAATATAATTTGTGTGACATGAGAAAGTCACACGAAGGTGACGATTTTGGAGACCAACATTGTAACAGCAGGACGAAGGACTTGCAATTAAATTATATTGCTAGGTGCTGAAATTCTCAGCAATTTATTTTCTGTCATAATGCAACATTTTGTCGTTCGAGGGAGAAATAGACAATTTTTAAAAACTAGGAAACTGCGTTTGCACATTGCTTCCTCATTCTTGCTATTAATATATTAAAACAATTTTTGAGACGGTAAGTTTTAGTCTTATATGAAATAACAAAGGGTTCGATAAAAAGTCAGAAATAATGAAGATGAATAAAACATGAAGTTACATGGAATTTGGAGGTGATGAGGTAGAAACGCTTGTAAGTAACTAGCGGAACCACCCCATTAATATATGTATAGATATTTATCTTAGAAAATATGTTCTGGTTAATATATGTAATAAATATAAATGTCCACGAAATTACATATTAAAAAAATACATAAACGTATATAATAATATATGTTCCCAGAATAATATATATTCGGAAAAATCTGTAACTGTATTTTATAAGCATAAAAGTCGAGATTCCTAAATATTACTTAATCTAATTTTAACAACTAACTTATTAATAACTTCTTCTGATTTCATTCAAAATTTATATTATTAGTTTCTTTAGTGATGAATCCAATCAAACTTTTAATGGGAATTTAGTTGCGAAAAATCCTTCAACATATATCACAATTTAAATGCCAATTATTAAGAAGTGAAATGCAACATAATATAGTTTGTACGAATTGTTTGCCGATTTTGTTGAATTCCGCGCAAAAATAATTATGTCAAATCCAGATCACAAATCGACGTGTGTCAAAAAGTGCCATTTTTGAGATTCGTTAAGACGAAATATATTAGAAAATTTCAAAGCGATTTGGAGATCGATTTGATATCAATAAACGTGATATGTACAATTAATTATGATCTTTCAAATGTACAATTGAATTGTAGCGTAATAATTGCGTTCAAATTAGTAAAATAGTTTGTTATCAAAATAGATCGCAAAATCGCTTCAAACTTTTCTAAGATTTTTCGTCTTAACGACGAAAATTTTACAATTAATTTTGATCTTTCACATGTACAATTGAATTGCAGCGTAATAACTGCGCTCAAATTAGTAAAAAGACTTGATATCAAATCGATCTCAAAATCGGTTTAAAATTTTCTAAGATTTTTCATCTTAACACGTCTCAACAATGGCACTTTTTGAGATATGTCGATTTATGATCACAATTTGACATAATTATTTTTACTTGAGATATTACGAAGCATGTGACGTCAAGCGCCGGTCGTATGACGTCACACGCGTCAAGTTTGGTTATCGACAGCGGCGAGAGGGGCGAGGGGCCCAAAAGCGTGGCGGGACTTACGCTCGCTAAGTCCCTTTACCATCAGCGCCCTCCTGCGGAGAACCGTCGAATCCTTCGGTGCTGATGGTAAATCTTATTTCGAGACTTTGACGTTACGGAACTCTGACATCAACCCAAATTTAACGGTACAACCACATTTACCCAGTTACCGGCACGCAGCAACGCGAAACGCATCACGCGAAACGTTACGATCTCACAGTCAGATTTTATTCATAACCGCGATGAAGCATAAAGTCCCCGTTGCACACACTATAACATATAAAACCTTATAGCTTACAAATTACTGCGTTTTAAATCCCGATATTTCAAAATTTTGGGCCTTACGACATTGTTCACATTATTCTAAGTCCCAAAAATAATCAATGAAATTTCCATTTCGAATGGCTAAGGAAGTGATTTTGAGTATATACTTCGATTTCGTACCACATTGTCAAGATAAATTGTCGATTGTCATTTTTATAGTTTCTTTAGTCCCAATTTTTTTAAATTCACGAATGAGATTCAACTGAATTGGATTTTTGGTGAACGTGTTTAGTGATTTTTTAAATTTAATTTTGGGCCCTGCTTTGGGTCCACTATGTGAGTCATCTATCGGGCCCAATTTCACCTTCCGGCGAAGTTGCGAAGTCGACGGAAGAAGTTTGTGGACTATACGACGTCCGCTTTTACGCTGAACGTAGTCGGCGCCAAATCCCCTCTCCTCTCGTCTCGTCAGCCTCTCTGGGCCCGGACCCACTCATTTATCCCGCGTTATTGTTTACGGAAACCAGGACCGCCGGGTGGGGGTGCTCCAAGGAATTTCGTAGCGGTATCACGGCCGCAGGTGTGGAGAAAGAAAGTGTGTACGAACGATCGAAGAGTACTGTAGTGATTCGGACAAGTTACAAATCATTTACTGACATTTCGACGAATTTGCTGATCTGGAACTTTGACAAGAAGGGGCCTTAAGGCCCGCGGGGTGCAGGTACGCGCTGGCGAGCATAATTTTTGTATTTCGCAGATTCTCGGACACTGAATAATGTACATAAATTCATATTCAGATTTCGTTCATGGAATGACATTGATGAAAATTAAAATGGGCCCTATATGTTTTTTTTTAATTTCTATTTTCGACAGGTTCTCATGGTTAATGAAAAAAATCGATAGTGACATAAATGCAATGCTATAGTAATTAATATATTTAGATGGGATTATTTTGAAAATTCATCTTCCTATGAGATCAAAATAAATTAACATAATTAAGAACTTAATTTCTTTCTTGGTTAAGTTCCATTAAAATGATCGCTCCGAGCTTGAATGTAAAATCAAAGTTTTCAAAAAGTCATTGGTCGATGGGTAAAAAGAAAAATTAATCTTTTTTTGCTGAAGTTTCTGAATTTAATTAATTATATCCATAATTTTAAAAAATGCTAACGTAATCGTAGAAAAAGTTCCTTCATTTTTCTATGTCTTTTTTAAGTTTCCTCGATTATGTATAAAACATGAAAAATCGTGTTTTATGATTCGATTTAAATTGTCAATTTTTATCACGTAACAAAAAATTTGATTGCAACGCTTAAGCATGTTTGACCATAAATGAAATACCTATAAATATCTATGTCGACGACTTTACTGATTTGGAACTTTGATAAGAAGGGGCCTTAAGGCACGCGTGGTGCAGGTAAGCGCGGTCGAGCATGATATTTGTATTTTGCAGATTCTTGAACACTGAATAATGTACATGAATTCATATTTAGATTTTGTTCATGGAATGACATCGATAAAAATAAAAATGGGCTTTATCTGTTTTTTTTAAATCTTCGACAGGTTCTCATGATTTTAAAAAATCGTTAGTGACATAAATTCAATGCTACGTTAATATATATTGGTGGGGATTATTTTGAAAAGTCGGTCCATGAGAGTAAAATAAATTAATAACAATTTAATTTGTTTCTGGGTTAATTTCCATTAAAATGATCGCTTGGAGACTGAATGAAAAATCAAAGTTTTTAAAAAGTCGAAGTTGGTCGATGGGTGAAATGACAAAATATTTTTTTTCGCTAAAGTTTCAGAGTTTAATTGATTTTATCGATTATTTTGAAAAATGCTAACGTAGTAAAAGGAAAAGTTCCTCCGATCTTCTATGTTTTTTTTTAAAGTCTACTCGATTATCACAGTTAAAAAAATGGTGTATGAAAATTATTATACCGGTATTACTTTTAATTTATCTGCAACGTATATTAATTGTAATAATTGTGGACAAGATTTCGAAGTTTCTAAACTTTAAATTCTTAAGTCGAGATTTAGAAATTTAAACTATCATGAAGGACCACTTTTGATATGAATAGCCTTTGTAATAGACAAGTATTGTAATTTTAAATACCGATTATATGCGAATTTATTTATTTTTGCAAATTTTCATATACATTTATATGAATATAAATGAATATAATTTATACTTTCTATTTCATATACCGGGTTTTGAATTTTTTAAATTTTGGTATATAAAAAGCTCTTTCATTTTTTACAGTGTGTATAAAAGTAAGAAAATCGTGTTTTATGATTCGATTTAAATTGACAATTTTTATGACGTAAGGCAAAATTTGATCGTAACGCCTGAACATGCATGACCATAAATTAAATACCTATAAATATCTATCCTTTGAATTAAGTAAGCTCATAAATCGACAGATAAGAATGAATTATTCGTAACACATGATGTATCTTCGGAGAATTGATCGATATTTTTTTTATCGAAATTTTTCCCGCCATCTTTTTGTTGCTGCTTTTCAACGGTCAATTCGGTGACGACTGTTGGGAATATGGAAGGGTACGCATCGGTGGATCGAAAGCAACTTCAGCGCGACCGACTTCCGGTCGTTTCATCGCGCACAGTCCACTCTTCTTCTTCGTCCTCGTCACTTCCTGCATCCCGGTAATTGTTCCACGGCTGTTTTGTGGCGCGCCTCGTGCACAAACAGACATTGTAAATGAATAGAGAATGGCACAGTCGCAGGTTCTCTGTGTACTTTCGCGGATGCTATACTCCTGACTATAAATTAACCAGCAGGGTGACCAACAATAGCATCAAATAATATATGAAAGATAGTGAGTATCGTGGTTTACTGTGCGTGACGATGGTCGCGTTGGACCCAACGTTTTTTCAGTGTCCATAATTACATCCTCTATTAAAAGGGACAAAGAATCTGCGTGCCCTTTAATACTTTGAAATGTCTGATTTAACAAATGTAATTTTTTTTTTCACGATTTTCCATGAATTTATTTTTATAAGGATTGTTAATTAAATTTGCAAAATATAAATAAAAATGGAGCCCTGTGAAATTCCAAGATTTTATTTTTATAGGTGCGTACGTATTTGAATTTACGTAATAATTGTTAATGTTATTATAGAAATAGTCCCATGGTTTAAAATTCTATAGTTAATATAGACAAATCAAATTTCAGTTAAATTGTTTTAATATGGTTATTATTTGTTTTTTTTTAACTTGCATGCCCTTTAATACTTCGAAATATGTGATTTTAAAAAAGTATGATTTAAAAAAAAAATTTCATTGATTTAACAAATGTAATTTTTTTCACGATTTTCCATGAATTTATTTTTATAAGGATTTTTAATTAAATTTGCAAAATGTAAATAAAACTGGAACCCTGTGAAATTTCAAGGTTTCATTTTTATAGGTGCATTTGAATTTACGGAATAATTGTTAATGTTATTTTAGAAATAGTCCCATGGTTTAAAATTCTATAGTTAATATAGACAAATCAAATTTCAGTTAAATTATTTTAATAGGGTTATAATTTGTTTTTTTTTTTTTAACTTACATCCCCTTTAATACTTCGAAATATCTGATTTAAAAAAAGTAAGATTTAAAAAAAAAAATCGATTGTTTTTTAATAAAGGTTTTTAATTAAATTTACAAAAAAACGTTATAACCCTGGTAAATAAGTAAGTGTGCACTATGAATTGCTAGTTCATGAAACTCATTGTATAGGTGTATTTATTTATTTACTAATTATAAATTACGACTAATTAAATTTCAATAAGCAAACAATTGTTAATATCACTACAGAAATCGAAATTGTATCGATAAAATAAATAAATAAACAAATAAAATATTGAGTAGATTGTTTTACCATGGGTATAACATTTATTTGTGATTTTAACTTTACAAATAATCGATAACGTTTTTAAGGAATGTTACATATTATATTCTGATTGTTTGAAAGCGAAAATCACTGTTTAACAGTACGCCCGTTATGTAGAAACGCATTTAACGCTGGCGTGGGCGGATGGGAGCTAGTGACAGGTGCGCAGGTAGCGTATAGGGTGTCTCATAATTACGAACTGTGTTTTCAGATTAATTTCCATTATATTTGAAGGAAATCCCATTGAAATTCGTGATTATGCATACATGCATAATTCCAAAATTAATCGTGTATTCATTTCGACGATTTACCATGATTGAAACCGTTCACATGGCCCAGCAATCGTTTTAAAAGGTCTCAGACACTTATACACTTATACAGTAACACCTGTAACGGACAGTGCATAGTAATGAATAACCTGGTACAAGAGCACGGTCACCTGACTCATTTCCTGTCTCGCCAGTCACTATTTCACTGACTCTGCATTAACCTCACATTTTTCCTTACAATTAGATTAAACCATAAATAATTTTTTCCTTGCTTCTGTCACAATAGTATGAATCATTATTTACACACATTGATTTGCTTCTGATTCAAATTATTTATTTTGTGTATATTATTTTGTTTAAGTTGTTCTTGTGGTATTTTGTTCCCTAATATATGGAAAATTCCAAGCAAATTCGATAAATATTTGACCCTTCATATTTTTAGTTGGACAAAAAAAAATTCCATAACATCCGTTTTTCAGGTTTTGTTCTCGATAAATTGTAGAATAATTGTTCTTCCACATTTTAATGCATAGTGAAACTAGACGCAAAATTTTAATTCGAAAATTACTTTTAATAATCATTCAATTGCCAGAATGGCCCATATAAGTACATTTGACATATTAAAAAATATATTACTTCCTGTAAATAATTCACTTTTTGTTTTCGGAATAAAATTATTCGAAATTAGTTATATCGACTGGAAAGCATTAAATAGTTTTCAGGAGACTTTGCAAAATATTAACAGAAATTGCAGACAATCATTATTAATTTGGATGCATTTATTTAAGAGAGGAATATATTTTTGAAAAATTTATATTAAGGCAATTTTCATCAAACCAATTATTTTAATAGACCTCTTGGGATTAACGGTCGCAGGACCCAGCCAAGCAAAGTTTAACGTTCGTAGGGCAAAAGGAAAGGGATAGGGAAAAGGAGGATAAAAAAAATGTAACACCAGGCAACAAGATATAACTGGTCAGGTGCAAGGTGCAGCACGTGCTCGGCGCTCGACAGCTGGTTTCCGGTTCCCCTTACAAACGCACGTTACTTTATCCCCACCAAAATGTTTTCTTTTTCTTCTTCTGAATTTCGCGCTTCGATTCACTCCTTCATTGCTGACAACTATATTTAGATAATAATAAACATAATTCAATACACACACACATTTTTAATTTTATATGGAAAAAAAAATTAAAATGTAATGCACAATTTTGTATGTAATGATACTTCGTCTTGTTATTCATAGAAAAAATTTATAAAAAAAGTTCATCAAATTTGATTTTATTAAAATTGTGTCGTTATTTCATTTAACAATTTTCCATTTTTAACAGCTGGTTTCCGGTTCCCCTCACAAACGCACATTACTTTATCCCCACCAAAATGTTTTCTTTTTCTTTTTCTGAATTTCGCGCTTCGATTCACTCCTTCATTGCTGACAACTATATTTAGATAATAATAAACATAATTCAATACACACACATTTTTAATTTTATATGGAAAAAAAAATTAAAATGTAATGCACAATTTTGTATTTAATGATACTTCGTCTTGTTATTCATAGAAAAAATTTATAAAAAAAGTTCATCAAATTTGATTTTATTAAAATTGTGTCGTTATTTCATTTAACAATTTTCCATTTTTAACAGCTGGTTTCCGGCTCCCCTCACAAACGCAC
The DNA here is from genome assembly GCA_963970395.1 of Ephialtes manifestator. Classification (NCBI taxonomy): domain Eukaryota; kingdom Metazoa; phylum Arthropoda; class Insecta; order Hymenoptera; family Ichneumonidae; genus Ephialtes; species Ephialtes manifestator. The sequence goes on from OZ019972.1 coordinate 24,622,769, forward strand.
ATTGCTTTATCCCCACCAAAATGTTTTCTTTTTCTTCTTCTGAATTTCGCGCTTCGGTTCACTCCTTCATTGCTGACAACTATATTTAGATAATAATAAACATAATTCAATATACACACATTTTTTATTTTATATGGAAAATTTTTTTTGAATGTAATGCACAATTTTGTATTTAATGATACTTCATCTTGTTTATTCATAGAAAAAATTTATAAAAAACGTTCATCAAATTTGATTTTATTAAAATTGTGTCGTTATTTCATTTAACAATTTTGCATTTTTAACAGCTGGTTTCCGGTTCATCTCACAAACGCACGTTACTTTATCCCCACCAAAATGTTTTCTTTTACTGCTTCTGAATTTCGCGCTTCGATTCACTCCTTCATTGCTGACAACTATATTTAGATAATAATAAACATAATTCAATACACACACATTTTTAATTTTACATGGAAAATTTTTTTTGAATGTAATGCACAATTTTGTATTTAATGATACTTCGTCTTGTTATTCATAGAAAAAATTTATAAAAAAAGTTCATCAAATTTGATTTTATTAAAATTGTGTCGTTATTTCATTTAACAATTTTGCATTTTTAACAGCTGGTTTCCGGTTGCCCTCACAAACGCACATTACTTTATCCCCACCAAAATGTTTTCTTTTTCTGAATTTCCCGCTTCGATTCACTCCTTCATTGCTGAAAACTATATTTAGATAATAATAAACATAATTCAATACACATACATTTTTAATTTTATATGAAAAAAAAATGTAATGCACTGTTTTGTATTCAATGATACTTCATCTTGTTCATTCATAGAAAAAATTTATAAAAAAGGTTCATCAAATTTGATTTTATCAAAATTGTGGCGTTATTCAATTTAACAATTTTGCCTGTGGAATGGCGAATTAAAAAATGCAACGGCTCGTTGAATTTTTATCTTTTTATCAACACAACACATGCATATGATACAGGTGAATGAATAACTAACCGGTGATCCCAGCTTGTTTTCATAATTAAGCGTGTTGAAAAATGCAAGATTTGGAGAAGGGGAGAAAAATGCACTTGGCGTGACGAACAATCGCTTCGTTCGAATCGTTTCACCTGCTGTGTTATATATATCAGTCACACTATCGATGTTAAATATAAGTTGAAAATTCTTTGATAATAATATTTTGTTTACAACAATTAGCGCTATTTATTCGCAAGCCCTGCTCAAGCGACGATAAGCTACATTTTTCTTCTCCTTCTTCAATCTAATCTCCTCGAATAGAATCCCTCGAATTCATGACGTAGAGATAAGAAATGTAGTGATTACCTCGGGTGAGACGGTATCAGGTGGTTTGGTTTTATCGTGCTTCGCACAACGGAATAAAACAGTCTTTGAAGATCTTTCCAACGACACAGAAAATTAGTTAGATTTGCTTAAAGGCACAAATATATAATTTTACTATTTATTTATCGAAAAAAAAAATTCTAAAAAACATTTTAATTCCGGAAAATAGTTCATACAACCAGAATATAAATCTTCACGAGAACTATGAGAACTATGACACACCTAGAAATATTGGTCTATTTAAATCGAGTAGAATTTATTTAAATCACATTACTACTATTGGTTTTAAATAAGTGATTTTATTGAACAGACCCTCATTTTTCTGAATGTTAAGTTGTGCATACTATATTAACATGTTTTAGTGGGGATTTAAAAAAACTCATCGTTCTTTCTATGCGTGAAAAATAATCAATAAAAGTCGAATTTTTTTCTGTCGCCAAAATTTAATTGAAGAGATGTGCTTGAAGTGTGCTGGAAAAATCAAGTTTTTCACCAAAGTTTTCAAAAAGTGATCGGTCGAGGCCAGGAAAAAATTTGTAATTCAGTCGAAATTTTCGGAAATTTATGTTTTTTTAAATTATAATTTTGATAAACATTCATAAATGTAATATTTATCAGAATCTAAAAAAGTGTGTTTTATGATACTCGTTATGAAAATTGACATTCCTCTCATCTCATGAATTGTGATATTGGACAAATATTTTCCGGAATTGATTTGCTATTGTGTTTTTGTTTATGTACCTAAATTAAGTAACCATAGAGGTGTAGACTTGCGGCTACGATTTCTTTCTGTGAAAAAAAATTATTTTTTAATTTAAAAGTATATATATTTTTCCGTACCAAGTGGGCCATTCATTTGCCATTACGTCAATTTTTGTCCAGTTTGTAAGCATGACAATGGAAATTCTTTGAATTTCTTTAAAAAATCGGAATGGGCTGTCAAAAAAAAAAATTATTACTTTATTTTGTCAAAAAATGACGGAAATTTTTTTTGAACAGTCATGGCAATTTTTTGTATTAAAAAGTACATTCAAAAACTTAAATTTTATACACGAACAAATTTATTCTGCGATCGGTAATTTTGAATATACAACGAATTGAAAAAAAAATGAAACAAAAATATCGTTATTCAATTTTGGGCAAATCATAGATGTTACAACTCTGAAATAATTTATAGATGTTCGTGATACTCTAAACAATTATGAAAAAATTATGAACACTTTTTGCGTCCATGCTAAATTTGATTGGGACACTTGGTACGGAATGATCCGTATAAAGCGTTAATTTTTTTTATTACTTTTTTTTCAGACACGATATGGAAGACGATGACTTTGGTTTTACGAAAAGGGAAGACAGTGTGTTGCGAAAAGTACTAAACAATGCAGAGACGAAGGAAAATAATGACGTCAAGGATAACAATAATGCCAGTGAAGAGAAGAAAAGTGCTCCAGCAGGTGCTCAGGGCCCGGGATATTCTGTGGACGCTAGCGACGGCGGTGGTGGGTCAGTAATACCGGACGAGTCTGAGGGCGTGTCGAGTCAAGAGGGAGGTGGAAATACTAGGAGCAAGAGCAGCAGGAGCAGCAGCAACAGCAGCAGAAACAGCGGTACGTCACCGGAAACCGGAAGCGAGGAGGCCAACAAACGGTCGAGCCAGCTCGAGTCCTCAGTCAGTCGTCAAACCCCGAACATACCGAACGTCGTCGAGTATCATCTCAAAGTTAAGCCCAAACATCAAGAGTCGGTGGAATTGGAAAGTCGTAAAAGGGAACAAGTGTTGGAGAATAAAACTGACGTGAGTAATTGTATTCTTATTAACAACAATTTCCTTGTGTGTCAAAAAAAAATATAGCAATGTTTGTTGATATACTGTTTTGAAAACAGTATACATGCAGATTTTTTCATTCTTCAAGAAAATAAATAAACAAAACTTCTGTTGTTGTGACGAATTGGCAAAAATTTATCGTTGATTTTAAATGAGTTGTATTTTATTAAAATCGTGCTGTGGGAAAATTAAATGTGAAATTTTGTCTCCCACGCGAGAAGATATAGTGCATTCGTAATAATTGTGGTAATCCTGGTAATTGTTAAGTGACAACCATTCATTATTCGTTCTGAGGCCTATTTTTTTATTTCTTGCAATTTTTTTTTAAATTGTTGCACAGTATTTTTTATATGTATATAAAAAATCGATGGGCACTAAACGATAAATAGTTGTCAGGCCTACAATGAATTCTCTGAGTCACAGCATCAAAATTAAAGCGTGTAACAATTAAGTGATGACAATGTTGTGTTTAGGTTTTTCATATCTATTGTTAATAACTATTGTACACCAAATTTACAACCATTTGATGTTACTAATAGTGATTTTTTAAAATTATCCCACCCGGACAGTTGCAAGATTGAGAAATAATAATAATAATAGCAATAAAGTCTTATATTCAAATTTGTGATTTTCACAGGACACAAAATCAGAGGAAAAAATGAGGAACGATTGCAGAACGCCTTTGTCATCGAGGGACGAAAAGAAGACGCTCTCCAGCGCGTTGTCAAAGTTATCAATCGACAACAACGTCTTCGAGGGTTCGACAGATTTGCCACAAGTATTTCAAGTGAAATATTTGGGTTCTCACGATGCTCGCGGCCTATGGGGTATAAAACACACGCGAAAGCCTGTGGACAACATGGTGGCCTCGGCAAAATCACTTCCAACCGACACAATTTTACCCCTGGTGAAATTGATAGTGTCTCAAGATGGAGTTTCTCTTCTACCGATTGGAAAACGAAAATTCGAGGGTGGAATATCGAAAACCTACCCCATAGAATCCATCTCTTATGGAGTTCAGGATCTTGTGTACACAAGAGTATTTTCGATGATCGTGGTACGAGACAGTGGCAACTTTCGTCGCATATCGCCGTTCGAATGTCACGCATTTGTCTGCGAATCGAAGCATCATGCGAGACAATTGACATACGCACTCGCCACGGCCTTCCAAATTTATTCGGAGAACGTCAAGGCCCTCGGGAAAGCCGAGGAGACCACGGGAATCGTGAAGAAGAGATTTGCCATTGATCTACGAAGCCCCGAAGAAATCGAGACGGATCTTAATCTCGATTCTGAAGCTTAATTATGAGTTTGTTTTAACGAATTTTATGACGTTGTTGAGGATTCTTTCAATAGATTTATCGTTGTGTTATCAGCATTTGAAGTTTAGAGACGATAGACGAAATTACGAGTGGCTATAATTATAGAGCTTACTGAAAATCACTTGGAGATCCTTTTGGGTCCTTCAAATTCCTTCAAATCTTTCCCATTTGACACAGAATCCTTGTAAATTCACTTCAATCGATGTGAATTCGATTAGATTCTATTAGAATCCATTCTGGGGACTCAAAATGATATGTTCAATAATCTGAGTACTTCAAAGATTTTCCAAATCCACTTTAAATCCATCATAATGTATGTAAATCCATTTCAATCATTGCACATGCATTTTAGTACTTCAAATAAGTTCTGAATACTCATGAACGCACGTTAATTGATTCGAGCACATGCAACTGCTTAAAAATCCTTTCAATAGACACTGAGAAATTAATTTATTAATTGGAGTACTCGAACACTTTTCAAAAACATTTCCAAATCGGTACTAAATGCTCATGCGAGCACGTAAATAGATTCAAGCACATCCAACCTCTTCCAAACTCTTTAAAGCCCTTGCAAATCCATCCTAGAAATTTGGAAATTTATTGATTAACCTAAGTATTACAAAAATTGTCTAAATCCGTTTACAATCCATGGCAATTAATCTGAATCCACTTGAATCAATGTAAATACGTTTTTGTTTATTAAAATCCGTCTTGAATACTCAAGAGCGTTAATTGATTCAAGTACCAAATGGGAATCCGCTTTGAGTCTACTGCAATCTATCAAAAATTTTCTGAGTCGATTTTCAAAATGGCAAAATGGCAAAATCCGTCCTGAATACTCAAGAGCGTTAATTGATTCCAGTAGCAAATCCAAATCCGCTTTGAGTCTACTGCAATCTATCAAAAATTTTCTGAGTCGATTTTCAAAATGGCAGATACCACCGATTTCGCAAATTGTCATAGTTTATTCATCTGTAAATACCATTTAATTTAAGTTTATTCGAGTGTATAAATAATAATTGAGACTGATGTAGAAAAGAATATCGATGGAAATTTTGCGTACCGAGTTTGACTATTTGGACGGTAAGCGAAAAAAGGTTTTTGGAACATAACCTCAGTTTTCGCACCTGACACGATGGCTAGTTATCCAAAGATACCGAATAGTGTGTGCTCAGAGGAGAGAAGATTAAACTTTTCTCTCTTCTCATTTGTTTGGATTGGATTGTAATCACGTTTGACATTCATTTAGTAGACATTTTACGTATTTTCTTATATTTTATTGTGTGCTTTTCTCTTCGTTTTTCTTAGGTTAAGTTTTAACGAACCAATATCGACACATATCAATCAATTGTACAGCGTATAGCGTTAATAATAATAATCGTTATCATTATACACTAATGATAATCAGAAACTTCAAAGTATTATTTACAATAATTTAATTTAATTGTTAATTTAGATAGTAGGTCTATCCCTACGAACAAATTTTCTTAATAATTAATCAAGGCTTGGGACACTTGTGTAACTTTGCTTCGCTTGCTAGCAACGATATATTTTTTTTTGCTTTAAGAACTATGTTTTTTTTTTGTTTTTGCTAATAATGAGTATTGTACATAAAGATTATGAATTTAATTGCATCGGCACTATATTTCCCGTCTTAATAAATCGATATTCACTATATCCCGATTAATTGTTAAGGCAATTTTTTTCTTCAATATATCATATAATCATTTACTGTCTAGATCTATACTTGGACGAAATTCTAGCACTCCTCGACGTCGTCACTGTTACCGCGGGTTCCTCTTCTGTTTCGGTGGTTTCAGCGATCTTTCGACTCTTACCTCTGCGGAAAACTCTCGTAGAAGGGGTTGGCAACTCTACTTCCGCGTTATTATCACCTGTCGAATTCTCCGGTTTCTCTTCCTCTTCTTCGATTTTACCGATCTCTTCATTAAGGGCGTAATATTGTTCAGATTCTTCGCAGGGTATCGAACCTTCGGTGCGTGTGCAGACGAATGTGGCCTTGAAAATATTGTTGACGTTAATAACAATTTCTTAATCTTAAAAATATTGAAATATTCAAAATCCGAGTAATTCATAATTTATTAATTTATAAAAGAATAACAAGACAATAATAATCTACGAACTTTATTCGTAACTTGGAAATTATATTTAGACGAATGATAATTAATTAATTTGGATTAAATCGTTATTTAAAAATCAATTTAATTTAATAAATACAAAAATTTCCGTCTTGTTAATATTTTTTTGAATTTCCAAAATAATGATAGAACAATAATAATTTGTCAACTTGTTGAAAATAACTAAATTAATTACAAATTATAAATTAGGATGATAAAAAATTGAGATTACTTGATTAAAGACGGTTTCAGCAGGGCAAATAAAGCTCCATCTCGCCGAGCCTCGTTCTTGAGGCAAGCAAACGTGAAAAACTTGACACTCGTTCTCGACATCAGCATAATATCCATAAATTCTGCCGTCACAGGAAAATGTATCCACTATATTTTCCCTTATGGATGTCGCATTGCTCGGCAATTCCAGGCCTTGCGTCGCTTTCTTTTTAACACAAGTTGTGGCATTATAATTATGTTTACAAATATTTATCGTATTTAAAAAAAAACTTACTTTGAACACAGGCGTAGGTCGTTTCGATTTTTGTTGCTGAGGCAGACTTAGACTCACAGCAATGATAGAAAGTATAAAAATCACCGAAACTTCATATCGATTCATTTTTACTCGATTTTTTTATTCCAAGTTGAAGAGTCTTTTTACAAGAGGTAAACGATTTTTTTTCTTAATCACTCGTCTAAGATCCGGAGAACACTGATGTCTCGATAGGTTGGAGGGTGTTATATAGCAGAGGAATGGCGAAGGATCTTGAATATTGTATGAATGGCTGGGATTCATGGTACCACGGGGGTGATCGGTAATTTAATCACGTCGTGGTCTCGCCAATGACCATCCCAGACGAGTCTCAGCACACGATCATCATCTTCATCGTCGTCGTTATCCCACCGCACGGTTAGGCTCGCGAAGGCCTGATGCTAATTTATCCTACGCGACGATCGTAGGTTGCCGATCATCATCTTCATCCACTATACGAAGAGAAATTTTACCGAACTCTCTGTCCGAAATATTTAAACGTAGGACAAGGTTTAGATTAACAAAAAAAAACACTCATCATGGATTGTCTTTGAATGTTTCGATTTTTCTACTACCTGTAACCGATTTTTAGTCAATTTTAATCAACTGCCTCATACACCTACACTCATGTTGATGGTATTTATCTGAATGAAGCAATATCGATTTCATTGGTACCGAGAACCGATTTTTTTAACCGATTTTCATGTATTTTTTTTCCTCAAGTTTGATCATCATAGAAATTGTGATTTTCTATGATCGGCAAATTTCAGGTTCTTGGCAAAGTTCGCAGATTTGGCTCCGAATCTTAAAATATCCAAACGATTTATTTTTACCGATCTCGGCAAGACTTTGACAATTGTCCTTCGATCGTGACGAATTTCTTTTCACTGGAAACCTCTTATTTGAATATACTGAGTCTTGCCTCGTTTGATATTGAAGGTTGGTGCATATATTTGACTGCTCGGAGGCTCGTAAAATTTTACGTAGTTTTTTAAATCTTGCATGGGATCGATACGAGTCATGAAACATAATAAGTTTAAATATATAAATGAATGACACGGACGATCGATTTAGGCACTCGTGATACGAAACCATACGTCGTGGAGGCCGCTGAGGAATCTCCGGCCAATCCTTCGGGATGAATACTTAAATGCTTAGATCGGTAAATACAGAAGACAAAAAGTGGAGGGAGGAGTCGAGATTGCGCAACAATTTCGGCAATGGTTCATTGACCATGAGAAACCTACAAGAAATGCTCAACACGCATCTCATGAAGAGCACCATCGATAACGATCTTATTTTTCGACAATGTATGAGCCGATTTTTTAAAATGAAAGCTGCAAAAAAAATTATCATTCTGCTTACATGAAACTTTTTTTTTTAATTCCCAATGGCAACTCAAATATTGGAAGCATCCATAAATCAGCTTTTTATGAGATCGGTTCGGAATCGATAGGAGACTAGAATTCCGTTTGGAAGTCGATCGTTTGATCCTATGTGCATAATGAAAAATGCATGTTGACGTTCTAAATCTCATAAATTTTAAGGTCTCAGAATAAAATATTTTTCGTAAATATGACAATATAAAAAAATTGATATTAAATTTGGAAAAAATCTATCGATGCTTACGAATTTTAAGAAAAATGATTTATGAAGTGTTTAGTAAAAAGAATTTTATACTTTATTTTTATTTTATACTTTACTTTATTCGTATGTGTTTCGTAGAAATAAATCAATTGGTTTTATTAGGCCCTTTTTCAGAGTGTTAATTTGTTTAGCTATTAATATTTAAGCTCCATCTAATGGTGATAATGATAATGGAGGAACGCAAATTTTTTTGGGTGATCTTTTGGGTACGCAAATAGGTCTTAATTGAACTACTATAATTTTTGTTAATTAAGGTACGAATTTTGATGCAATTGTCTTCGGTGTGAAATCAAAGTGAGAACTCGTTAAATATGCAGAACGCATTTCCACGTGGATGATGAGGAATACGAAATATCGGTGAGAGTTTTGGTGGAAGTGACAAGGACGTTGTGTGGAGTCAAGGTAAGCCAAATTGCAGAGACGAATATTTGCCACTTCCAGGTGCACCTCGTCCTTGTGTGCTCACTTATTCTTTACCCGATCGTAGGTAAACATTTTTTTCCCCACTTAAATCTTTATCTCATGGATTCATTTACAAATAATTAATTAAAGATGATGCAAATGAAATAAAAAGTTCGTTACAAGGAAAAAAGACGTGACAAAAAATTATAACTTTTACTCATTTATGTTAAAAAATCAAAAGAAAGCACAATTCGATAAATAAGCTCGAAAATAAAGAACCAAAATGAGTCTAACGAATAGAAAATTATTTTTTAAATATTTTCTTTTCAATAATGCTCAGTCTTCAGGAGATAATATTCTAATATTCAGTCTAAGGATACGATAAATTACAAAAAAAAAACGTGACAAAAAATGATAGATATTTCTCTTTTATTAAAAAAACCAACATAATTCGATAAATAATTAAAAAAATAACTATTTTAAAATTTGATCAACCCATATGAAAGATTCGTTCTTTTTAAATGTTTTCTAATAAATGATCCGGAGATTTTAGAAAATATTTAGAATTTTCGATTATGCAGACAAATTAACAAAGGAATTAGAAGGAAAATAATCATGACAAATTAAATTATAAATATTTCTCATTTATTACAAAAAATGAACACACAATTCGATAAATAATTACAAAAATAAATAACTTAAAAACGTGACTAACATATACGAAAAATTTGTTCTTTTTTCCATATTTTCTACTCGGTTATCCAGAGACTTTGGGACACAAAATTCACCCCTCGCAGCGTCGTGATTTGTAATGTAATCTTTTTCTTTTGCTAGAAAAGGGGCACAGGTACGTCCAGATTGACTTTGGCTTAACGGGAATTCGATTTGATGTACGTACGAGTTACAACTGTACAATATACCAGCACGCGATGCCCGGAATCTTAATGTAATCTATACATACGGCATAGCCTAGGCGAATTTTCTAGCAATCGAAAATAAATAAGAAAATACGTTTGGGCATTTCCGGTGATTTGCGCATAGTTTTAGTGCGCTATGACACACATATAAATAATAACTGTATAACGAAACAAAAAATAAAACTTTCTATAACAAAGATATTTTTCTCATCATTATGAAAATTACTAAATTATGTTGCGTTTTACAAAACGATCGTTGATGAATTCATGGTGCTAATTAAGAAAAAAAATTATTTTCGATTAAATAACTTTTTTTTTCGTCAATGTTCATCTGCATAGGCGCTGTATGCTAAATCCTGTGGCGAATCATTGGAAGATCTTTTCCAGTAACCACCATGTTCATCGTGATCATTGTCGTAGTGATGTTGATGTTGCGCGTGTTCGTAGTAAATGACCTTAGCCGGATGATGGCTGTGCTTGAGATCGATCCAGAAACGTGCCACATTAACCAAAAGACTGACAATCGCAATGGCGAAGAATTTCAGCTGGAAATGGGTTGAGATAAGCTGAAGAAGCAGGCTTATCTTCGCCTTGAACAGCATAATGAGCGGAATCAGCTTCAGTAGATGCTTCTTCTTCTTCTTGCCGAATTTGTGTTTACGTGCTTCACCTGAAAATGACAAAACCATTAATTATAAATATTCGAACATCAATATAATTATGCTGAGTTTGAATACTATGGCATCTTAACATTCAATCATGTGAATAATATCTAAACATTTGAGTGTCCGATGAACTGAAAATCTGAACAACTGAGGTCTGAATATTTAAAAATGACGTTCAAAATGGTTAAACGTCTGAACATCTGATCAATTAAATATCGGAACAACCACCATAAAAATTTGACATTCGAAATGTCAGAACATCTGAACATCTGAACATCTGAACATCTGAACATCTGAACATCTGAACATCTGAACATCTGAACATCTGAACATCTGAACATCTGAACATCTGAACATCTGAACATCTGAACATCTGAACATCTGAACATCTGAACATCTGAACATCTGAACATCTGAACATCTGAACATCTGAACATCTGAACATCTGAACATCTGAACATCTGAACATCTGAACATCTGAACATCTGAACATCTGAACATCTGAACATCTGAACATCTGAACATCTGAACATCTGAACATCTGAACATCTGAACATCTGAACATCTGAACATCTGAACATCTGAACATCTGAACATCTGAACATCTGAACATCTGAACATCTGAACATCTGAACATCTGAACATCTGAACATCTGAACATCTGAACATCTGAACATCTGAACATCTGAACATCTGAACATCTGAACATCTGAACATCTGAACATCTGAACATCTGAACATCTAAACATCTGAACATCTGAACATCTGAACATCTGAACATCTGAACATCTGAACATCTGAACATCTGAACATCTGAACATCTGAACGTCTGAACATCTGAACATCTGAACATCTGAACATCTGAACATCTGAACATCTGAACATCTGAACATCTGAACATCTGAACATCTGAACATCTGAACATCTGAACATCTGAACATCTGAACATCTGAACATCTGAACATCTGAACATCTGAACATCCGAACATCCGAACATCCGAACATCCGAACATCCGAACATCCGAACATCCGAACATCCGAACATCCGAACATCCGAACATCCGAACATCTGAACATCTGAACATCTGAGCATCTGAACATCCGAACATCCAAATATCTGAACATTTCGTCATTACATCTATAACGGTTTATTTACGGCGGTAATCGTAAGAGATACGTCGTTTAAACTTTGGTAATACGATATTCATACTTGAATTTTAGGTATATTAGGTACGTAGGTATATAGTAGGTATATTCACACTTGAATAGTAGTAGGTCACAACCTCTGAATATTGAACAGTCTAAAAATCTACATAAACTTGATTCATAAGGCTCCGTTTCTCCTGTTCGATTTCATTTAACTTGAGTTATTATCCGACCCTTCGATGGTGTTCCACTAATCCAAAATTCTTTCTTCAACGTGGAGAAGAACAATGAAGCTCATAATCGTAAAACTATTATTATAAAAATTACTCAGCGAATACGTTGAGGTATCTCCATAAAAATAAAAACTGGACTCATTGGCCTCCTCCTGCTACTTGTTGCATAGCTTATAACATTTTCCAAGTTATGTCGTATTCATTGCTCTCGGGCTTTATCGTCAGCAATTACTCGGCATCTCTTTGCTAATTTAACTGCCTCATTGTTTGTTGGATGCTTCTTGAAAATTATAATAATAATTGAGGTCAGGGTTGCATCGTTGGGTACCGGTTAATCCAGTTTGTGCCATTGCAGGGTGTCGCTATTCATGAGGTCAAAAATAACGACTGGACGCACGAGTTTGGGTGGCCTGACCCAGAAACCTTAACCTAGCTGCCCCCCCCCCCCCCACCCTCCCCTCGATTTCTTATTCCTCGTTCACGCACCTTTCGTCTCTCTCCATAACTCCCTTTTCTTCTGTCTCAAGTTTCTCAAGTTTCATGACCACGCACGCGTTAACGTCACGCGACCAATATACATGTGTCCGTTACCGGAAAATCGTAAATCGAATGATAGACTCGAGTATACCACAGGCATAATAACAATGCTTCGACGTTAGAACTATTCGGAATACTTTAACTCATTTATGATCGAAAATTACTATGCTTAGACAAATTTTCGCTAGAATTTCTACTATAACTTATTAGGAATGAAAGTTTATACTTTACTATACCATCAAATACGGTAGATTTTTTTCTTCGTCGTGAAATTTTTTTTTTCTAATTACGATTTTGACAATGTTTACTTACTAATTCCACTGTCTTCTTCGTCAACATTATCTTCACTATCTGCAACATCGTCGTCCTGACCCAAAAGCGTTTTTGTTCCATCGACTATCAAAGCTCCAGCTTCTTCCAAAACTTTGCTGAACGTCATCGAGGTCTGATTGCCCGTGACCTCGACCTCGATCCTGTCCAGTTCCGCGTCAGCGTGTTTTTTCGCACATGCCAAACTATTTTTTTCGTAGAAACAATCAAGGAATCCAGTTTCCGCGTTGTCTTCGGCGAGAACCGACAATGTTGCGATATTTAAGATCACGACGAGTCCGAAGACCGTGGCACAAAACAACGAACGCGTCATTTCTGTTTTTTTTTCTGTCGATTGTTTAATTTAATTAAATTTTGTAATTAACTGCGCTGAGATATTTTTGAATGTGACGGGCGCATCACCGCCACGCGACACTGCACAATACAACACTTTTTTCTTTCCTGTCCTTCTTATTTATCCTCCGCCCTACTCGGCACATTGGGTCGAGAAGAACGAGCGGAGTTGGGGTAACGTGCGTAGCACAGACCCCCTGCATAGCACATGTGCGCCGTACCTTGCCTTACCCCACCTCAGCGTCACTGATCCTCGTCATTACCCCTTCCGATCGCACGAGACCTGAAAAAGGGGCCTGAAGACCCCCAATACGACAGACTCTTCTCAACTCTGATCTGAGCAATCAATGAAGAGATGATCGAGCCTCCAAAATCGATCGTTGTAGATTATTTGATTGTAAGAATTTTTAAGAATTATTTCACCGACTTAAGGCCTAAAAAAACTTGGGTCCCATTTCTTCTATTGCTATGAATTGGTGCAAAATATAAACTACAGTCTTTAGGTCAGACGTCAGTAGTGTGGGAGTATTTTTTCTATAACTGTGAATTGGTGCAAAATATAAAATACACTTTTTGGGCCTTATTGGGTCAGATAATGTTTTGGGTCCATTTATTGGGGCCTTGGGTAAAAGAAGTACTAGAGCCTTCAAAATTGATCGTTTCTGAATGTTACCGCGGCACATTTTTCATGGCATTAAGGTCCAAAAAAATCATTTAGGGTATACGAAATTAATGAAGAAGTAATCCAGACTTCAAAATTGATCACATATTGTTGTTGCCGCAAGAATTTTTGAAGGTCTTAAGGCTCAAAAAAATATTTGGGCCCTTCTATTCAATTACTATGAATTCCTGCAAACACAAACCTAGACGAATTGGTATATGCAAACATATATTACACTTTGGGACCGTTTTTCTGATCCTTCGCGTATAAAAATCGAGTTTCTTAAAAATCAAATATTTTTACGCACTTCTGCCTTTATAATTCGTAAATAACGAACTTGACAGATAAAAAATCATATGATTACAGAATTTTTTTTCGGAATGTTGAATTTCTACAGAACAGAAATTAATTAGACACCTGGAGATTTACTCCAGGTGCTTGAAAACATCTTAAGGCCCACAATTGAATTATATATGTTTATTCGATAAAAAAAGTTTAGCATCAATTAATTTGTCTTAATTCATGGAATTAACTTTGGGCCTTATGATTGAATTTCTTGTACTGTGAATGCGGAAGAAGGTTTCGAGTGAAATTATTCTTTTTATGTCTTTTATTGTGAAGTGTTGTTATCCTGGTTTGAAAATCTGATGACACACGATAGAACCATAGAGTCATTCGTACTCTAACGGTCTCAAATGTTATGGATTGGACTTTTTATAAGCAAGAATTTAGGACACAGAGAGGGGCCTTAAGTTCTCGGAATTGTCGTCTCAGCCTATTTATTCAAAAGCCCTTGACAATAACTCAAGCATGTAATTCTTAAGTTTCTTAAATGCAGAACAGAAATCATGATTACTAATTATTTATTAATTCTGGGCCTTATGCTATGGGGATCGCAAGCTAGGTCGATCAATGAATACTCATTCATTTTATATTTGGATTGGAATTCCGATTGTATCGGTATTCAGGCGTTGCCCACGCGTAGCTCACACAGACATTCAATACCGGAACTCAAGGAATGGGCCTCACCAACACCACAAGTCCATGCTAATTACAACCTAAATCCGAAAAAGGTGAATTTTATTGCTGTCTCAGCAAGAATTGGAAGAAATTCAACTGAGAAAATCAAGTTCCTTTATACGAAAAGCTAAAAAAAAATTATTGGGTCCCTAAAAAAGGGCCCTATCCATTTTTACTGTGTGAAATTATTGAAAATAGTACATAAGAATGAATAGTTGCATATAGCATTGGAATTTACAAAAAAGTCAATTTGGGCCCAATGAAATGATGCTCCATTAAAATTTCGTAGGGCCCAATATGAATTTGTCTTCCGTACCGAGATGAATTTCTAATGTTGAAAATTGAATCGTCAAACTTCTTTACTGAAGACTTAATTACCATAATAAGAGAGTCTAGTCACTATTGTACGGGTTAGTGGTCACGTATAAGTGGCGTAGTAATTACCGGTGTCACAACGACTCTCTGTGGCACACGACCACAGTTTAACTATTATTATTATAATTTGCCAGCATAGAGAAATAACAGTCTGAGGTATTACAAGTCAATATAAAAACAATCTACTCGCGGTAAATATAATTATTTATTTTTAACAGGTTGACAATAGCGATATTTTTTTTTAACTTTTATAATTTTTAAGGACAATAGTATTAATAAATTAAAAAATTATCCGAATAATGATTTAAAACATTATTAATAAAAATCGTAATTACTATTATTATTATAATTTGGCGGCACAGAAAAATAACGATCTGAGGTATTACAATATAAAAACAATCTCCTCGCGTTACATTATATTTTTATTATTAAAATGTTGACAATAGCGATTTCTTTTTAACCTTTATAATTCCTATGAAAAAAAATATTAATAAATAAAAAAATCATAATTACTGAAAAAAAATGACCTTAAATAAATTTGTATCTTTTAATTTTTATTATCTAATATATTATCGAGTACAGGAAATATTAAGTATAAAAAATGTGAGACTTTTGCAGCATCTGTACAATAAGAAGTTATTCGTTGAGTGAAGCTTGGAAGTGAAACGACGTTAATTTTCGCCAGAGGCTTCCTTCTGTCTTGTCTGGACAGCTTAAAATCTACTGAAACGCATTAAACTACGTTAAGTGGTGAGACGGAGTGATACCTTCTGGTTGTACGTGCCAAATGTAGGATAACATTTTCTCCATGCGACAGCAGCAGCACCAACGCTGAAATACTTTCGTGCCATGCCTCGTGCATGGCAATAGCACCCGTCGAGAATGTGTGACTCGCTGCTTTGATATATTCGTCCGGAGACCCCGAATAAAAATGCTCCTAATATATATGCGACACTCTTTGTCATTTCAACCACTTTTTTCCAACCTTCTTAGAAATTTCTTATGATTATCCACATTTTGCTACTAATTAAGAGCAGTTTCTATAAAAATTTGAAGATATTGTTACCAACAATCTTACGAGTTTGTTTTTTTTTGTAAAAATGTATATCGTAAGTGAAAACAAGAACAATTTCAGTTAAATTTTTATTTTTTTGAACTAATCAAAATTTATTTTCTGAAACGAAATAATCAAAGTACTTTACTATTGGCGCGCAATTTTATTTCATCTAGAATTAAATTCATTTTTTCCGAAAAAGGCATTTTTTAATTTTTGAAAATTGTTTTACGATAAACATAAAAAAGATTGTTATAAATAAAATTGACAGTGTTATATCACCGTTTTCATTCTAGTGCCAAAAATGATAGCGAAATAAATATGATATGAATTTTTGGTAGTTAACAATTATTCTATTTTTACAAATAAAAATTTGAAAATAATGGTTTTTTTTCCTTTTAGCTTTATGGGTTTAAAAAATGATTAAAATGCAATGCTATTTGTATTCCTGAGAAGACTCCGTGACACTGTGCTCGATAAAGCTTCGGGTTTCTGGAGCAAACGCGCATCGAATATTACGAACGATTTAAAATAACAATTTGTTAAAATTGTTAAACGTTCAATATGAGTATCGGCAACATTAGAGACTGGATAATTACAAGTGATCGTTGAGTATCGCCATAAATATAAATACGTGTGTTATAAATCAATAATAATAATAATTATTACTTTTACTATTTCTAAACGTATGTCGATATCTAGGATGACTCAGCATATCGGAAATCCTCCAGAGAAGAAATACGGTAGCCTTTGACGTGCCATAGTAGCTGAAGAGCAAATTGGGTGAGAGCAAATAAAAGTGGTTGGTCTGTCTCGTCGTTTTTCTTCCGTCACTCAATCGACTAATTGCCGTTTGAATTATGTCCTCTTCAGTAAAGACTCTTCACCTAATTTACCAATTAGAATAAATCAAAAGCTTCCATGACAAAAAAAAAATACAAAAATATATTATCTCAAATATTAGATATATATATTTTTTTAATTGTAAATGTTTAATATATTTTCAGATATATCTGACGGTTATGTATTTAAACAATTTTTTTTATACTCGTTTAGTTGTTCAAATTTTTTTGTATATTATTTTCATATTTATCTATATTTTGATGGGTTTACTTTCTTTAATTAAACTTAAAATGAGTAAATAACGTTAACCAACAAATATAATGAATTTGATCAATACTTGGTTACCAAAAAATTATAGTATCTATAATTGTAAAGTATAAATTGTAATTATGGAAAAAAAATTATAAGTGGATGTCATTGAACTTCAAAGAATATAATTACATAATTCAGAATATTTGTTCAAAAAAAGAAAAAAAAAAGTCTAAAACGAAAGTTTTGACACTAAGATTCAAAGACTCGCGGCTTTCCACGATTTCGTTTTCAATCCTGTTTTTAACGAGAGAGAAATTGGCGGAAGGAAGGTGGAGAAGATGATGAGGCAAAGCCAGCTAACGTTCCCCTTCTCTTCTCTCTCGTCGTCTGCCACCGACTCTCTCGTAATATCTGGACCGAAATGCCGTTACCTCGTCCGTGAAGTGGGACACTGTAAAATATCTCTTCGATACACGGAAATCCCGCGAAGACTGCACCTGAACTGTCCACCTATTGAATAATAGATTTTTTTTGCTTCCTGGTCGAGCTTTTTTACATTTAACAAAAATTGTGGTTGAGAGTGCGCGCGTGTCATATAATTGAAAAATTGAAGCTCTTGATTTCGAGAATGGTTGATTGGACTGAAATGCGGCACAGAGGAAGAGCAATTATGTCTCATTAATTATTTTCGTTGGAATTGATACAAAAAAAGATTTTGTCGACCAGTAAAAAATGTATGGGAGGATTAAGGATATGAGTAATTCCGCCAATAATCGCATAGGCACCTTTTAAATTAAAATAGAATTTGCTACTACATAAAGGCAAAGAAAATATAATTAACATTTTAATAATTAATATTATGAAAATTAAGTAAAGTAAAAAATGAATTAATTTATTTTTAGTATTAGTAAAAATACTATAACTAAAGAATCTTTCTAGCTATCGAGTTGAAATTTGGCGTACAATTGAAGTAGCAGCACTTCTTTGACAAAATGTATGCGGCAATTTAGATTTTATAGTTTAAAAATTTTTTTTTTAAATACGGCAGCGTCAATCTGGCCCTCGTAAAATTTAGGATATTTTGCGAAATAGTTTTTCATAAGTACAGATGAACCCAATGTTATTTGGTATTAGATTTCGCTGAAATCGATACGTTCCAATCTTATGGAGTTTTGAATATTTCGAAAAATTGGTGTTATTGTATTAGCTTTCGCACCTTGAGATAGTGAACGTTAATTTTGTACCAAAATAATATTCAGTGATATTACAATGTAAAAACATACATGTAAAATTTAGTGAATATCGATAGAGAGGTTGGGATTTTTTGAGACTTCACATTTTTCCTTATCATTTCTTATCGACTAGAATTACAATACATTTTAATTTCTGAATTTACATAAAATAAGTATGCAAAGTAGAACCTTGCACACTGCTTTCTCGTCGTGTTTCACTTTTTAGAAAGCTCCCTCTATGAGGAAGCCGAAATTGATCAACATTGTTCCTCATTGAGGTAGATTCGTGTAAGATTCTACAACACGACGCACAACGTGTAAGATTCTACATTGGATTGTTAATATTATGAAATTTAATTATTATTAATTAATTTTGCCCTAGCAAACCCGGTCACCGCGCAAACCACCATAGAATCACGGTCGTTTCCACTATAGCGGTTTTGTGCAAAAAGTTGACTTAGAATTTTGTCAAAACCACCACGTAAACCACCACTCTGAGATTTAAACGAATCTCGGAGTAGTGATTTACGTGGTAGTTTCGACAAAATTCTAAGTGAACTTTTTGTACAAAACCACCATGGTGATTTTGACGGTGGTTTGTTCGGTGACCGAATCTGCTAGGGTGATACGTTCCCGTACGCTCAACTCTGGATGTTTCCGTTCAAATTAGTGAAGTTTACCCTTTCGATACAAAAATAAAATTCTTTAAAAAAACGTACATAAATTATTTTCTTATTATTTTTATTAATGCGTTATCTTGTTTCCTTATAGAGGAAACTTTTTCAGTAGATTTAGTTTCTCAAATTGTCTGAAACAACGAGAAAAGTGGATTAGAACTAGTGTTCGGATGGATGTATGTATGTATGTGTGTGAGTGCTACAGTGAGAGTAGAATTTGTTAACAGTTAACAAATATTGGTTAAATATGGCGAAATGAACCATTTAGTTATTCTTATTGAATTTCACTTGAGCCAAATATGATTTGTTAACTATTAACAAATGTCAGAGAGCTTCATTTGCGACAAGCAAATTTTATTTAGCTCAAGTGAGATTCAATAAGAATAATTAAATGGTTAATTTCGCCATATTTAACCAAGATTTGTTAACAGTTAACAAATGTTAACAAACTTTTCTTTCAGTGTACGAAGGAGTAAAATTGATATGACTATAACTCGTGAGTTAATTTATCGAATTAATTCATATTTGAGTGCCATGAAGAGTGCAGGCCAATCTTAATTTGGTATGTACTTTTTAAAATCACTAAAGGAATTCAAATTTCATGTGATTTCAAAGATTTAAAAAAATCACCGATTCAAAGATTTAAAAAAGATCTCCGAGGATCTAACTCGAACAATTTGTTGGTATCCTTCAAAAACATCGTATAAAAATTTAACAAAGTGATGAGACCGTTCACTGAAAAAAAGAAATGACATTGATTCAATAAATCCATCGTCTGCGGGCTGCCAAAAGAAGTATTTTTGAATTAACTCTAGTTCTTATTCGTTCAATCCCATTTAACATTGAAATAATACAATATTATTTTGCTTGTTTTAGAGTTATTGTTTCGATCTCGTATGGAATTGGAGGAATTAGAATTCAAATTAAGTTGATAACGCTTGTTTTTGGCAGCCCACAAACGATGGATTTATTGAATCAATGACATTTTTTTTTTCAGTGTTGATATCGGATTTGGGAAAAATATGTAACCCGGTTAGAATTTCATAGTTTTTAAATTTTCTAAAAATTAACGTTATTGCACGAACTTTTGCAAATCTCGATCCAGCGAGCACAAATTTTGTACACATTTGAAATAATGTTTAGTAATGCTAGATATCTAATTTAGTGAAGGTCAGTAGAAAGGTTCGGATTCTGTCGGAATTTAATTTTTTTTGCTATTTTTTGCGTATAGAATTTTGGTCATATTGAGCTTTTTTTCAATTAAGGAGGTTCGGTGATGGCGGCGCGGTGGGGATAGGCACTGTTGTGCTGCGCGGTAAGGGGCTGACGCCGTGTGAGCGAGAGACCATGCGAGCCGCGTTAAGCGTAGAGGCAAAAAATTAACGATTTCTCTGTCAATTTCGCGGTGACCTTCAAATTTCAAGCTCGTGCCCTATTCAGGATACTTTTCCGGACGTATACATATTTTTTTGATTATTCTATCTTGGATTTAGCTCTTGCAAAGACGTAAAAAGTTCAATATTCGACTCACTTTTCTTTTTTTTACATGTAAATAGTCGCAACTTTGTTATTTAATATCTCGGGAACTACACGGTGAATCCCTTAAAAATTTTACGTACGTGTCCGTTATCATTACAGCTGTTATAGGATTTTTTTTTACAATTTTATCTTGGATTTGATTTTTTTTACGAACCTCCTTAAGTTAAACTAAGAATGCAAAGTAGAACTGTGCACATTGATTTCTCATTGCTTTTTGTTTTTCATAAAGCTGCCTCTATGAGGAAGGCAAAATTGATTAACATACTTCTCATATAGGTCACTTTGTAAAATTCGGAATATAATGAGGAAGCAATGTGTAAGGTTCTACATTGCATCCTTTTTCTATTTACTTTTATGTTCATTTCTATTTGTAAAAAGAGGTAAACATTGTGTAAACTAATAAAAATGAAAAAAGTAATTAAATTACATTCATCTGGCAAAAAATCAGATGTACAAAATAAAAAATTAAAAGACTAAGTAAAGACTCACATTGACTCACCTGTGATAGTGGCTCTTCTGTGTTTTTATTGCATACACATTATTTTTTCAGCAGTTCCATATATTCTCGAAGAATCATAATATTCCTTTCATAACTTTATTAATTTTTATATCTCTAGTATACATTAATATTTATTAATAATATACATTAATAATATATAAGACGTCTATACCTCAACGTGTTAGGATCGTCCAATAAAACGTAGTTCTTCTCTAATCGAAAATAAGTAATTGAAACGAAATTTACTTAATCACGCTTTTTCGACTCAACCCTATTATATTTATACATATATATATTTATTTAGTTGTATTTTGTATGTATATACGAAGCAACTAGTTTAATGTTAACTCTGGAATTATATAAATCTTTTTATCTGTCCGAGAACGACCAATAATAAAATTAAATATACATATAATATTATGTATTTTTTTTCCATATTTTCATTCAATTATTAATTTTCTCGCAATGCAGACTTCGACGCGACGACGATGCATCAAAATACACGAGAAGTTATCGTTTTCTTTTTTTTTTATTAGGATTCACACGTGTTGTTTTTTTTCTATGAGTAATTAATAATTGCAGTTAAGATCGTCGATAATTCAATTTATAGTGATAATGATAATCGTACATCGAAGCATTTTTTGTAGGCCTACCACGCAGACGTCGTTATTTAATAATTTTTTTTATTTGCTTATTTTTTTCAGCGCTAATAAATAGATTAATTACAAAAAATAAATAATAATAATAATAATAATAATCTTTTTCATAAAATCATTCGGTGAATACAAGTGGTTTTCTTTTTATTAATTAGTGTGGAGGTGTGAAGAGTCGTGGAAAATTCGAGTTGGGAAGCCTCACTCATTCTTCCCCCAAATTCGATATTTTTGTTATTGCAGAGGAAATAAAAGAGATAAAATTGAACGAAATTCTCGTCGAGGATTTCATAGTCGATTGCTTAAAAACGTATCGAATTCGAAGTGGCGATGACCATCAATAGTCCCAAAAATCATTGATACGTAAAAGATAGTAATTTGTTTTCAATTTGCTCAAACAGCTAGAGCGAGTGTAATAAATATTAACGCTACTGATATCCCTTGCATAATTTTTTCGCATGTGTTCCAGTTTTATATTGTTTGTTTCTTTTTCTTCTTCGTTACAGCTGTTATATTTATTTATGTATTTTATCATTTATATCACCCCTACATTGACGTTTCGTAATATTGTGTTAGTATTTACATATACATGTATATACGTGACTTTTAATCACACGCATAAATCTGTATATCAACTGTTTATTTTTTCTTTGCTTTTGTTTATTTGGTAATTAAATGTTAATTACACGTTGAGACGACCTGCAATTAACATTCTTCTTTTTTATTTAAGAACGAGCTGGTCGACGACGAATCAATGGCCTGTGATTCCTCGTCAACTTTTAGGTCGGAATATTTATTACCAACAAACTTTTTTTTTTTCTTCTTTAATATTTTCGAAATTTTGAAATTTCTCAACGAAAAAAATGTCTTCAATTATTTTATGAGTGAAGAATGTAGCGGCCAAATTTTTAACGTCAGTTTCTTTTTAATGACCTCTACTGTAATGTTAGGATGGCACGAAGCAGAGGCTGAGGGTTTTTCATGTCATTTTTTTTTGGTTGTTTTTACTTAATTTTTTGCTTTTTACATGATGCTATGAATCCCGTTAAGGGACGACCCGACAAATGCTGCTGGAGCTGATTGTGGTCCTCCGGGTGGTGGTGCAGCACCCGCTGGTGGTCCAGGTGGTGGATATTGGTATACCGGTGGTGGCTGTGCAACCGGTGCCGATTCTGGCATGAATTTAGCTGAAAACAATGCCAATCAATTGTATCAATTATTGGAATATTAACAAAAATATTTTTAATACAAAATACAAAAATGGCCGGTCACTTTTGGGCTTTTTTCGTTAAATCGGGATTGTCCTATCAATACAAAATCAAAGCACACACATTTGGTACGCACATTGAAAGAAACCAAAAAACCACAAAAACCGAAAGTTATGCAACGAAAAAAGTACATAGTTGTTTTTTGGGGTCTATACAAAGAGGGTGAAGCTTCAGATTAGTCAAATCAATGCCCATTTTTAAAAAATCGTATCTATAACTTTTGTACATTAATTTAGTTTTTCGGAAAATAATTTAAAACAGCGTTTTTTTCTAAAAGGTGTTTTTTCGTCACTTAAAAAAAAACTATAAATATTGAATCGATTATGACAAATGATAGCTCATTATGTTTGCTGCAAAATTCATTATTGATTCATCACGTAGATTTTTTATAGC
Organism: Ephialtes manifestator; assembly: GCA_963970395.1. Lineage (NCBI taxonomy): Eukaryota > Metazoa > Arthropoda > Insecta > Hymenoptera > Ichneumonidae > Ephialtes > Ephialtes manifestator. The sequence goes on from OZ019972.1 coordinate 24,646,590, forward strand.
AATTATTGTTCAAAAGTTACTATGATTTTTGTCTGTTGTTTGATTAGCTTAAAATAAATAAACGATTGTAAATCTTCAATTATTAATAAGAGAAAGAATCTCAATTCTAAATTAATGGAATATCTCTTAATAAACAAAATGAGCTATTATTTTGCATAATCGCGCTCATATTATGGTTTTTCTTTTCTTTTTCAAAAAATATTGTTTCCGATATTAGCTATATCGGTAAATTTTTTTATTTTTTTATGTGGCTCGGAATTTTGTTATTTGTCTAGTAAAAAATATATTCTCCGACAGAAATCATATTTTGGAATATTCCATTAAACTAACAAACATTGTTGAAACTTTTTTTAAAAATTAGCATTGATTTTACTAGAACGAAGCGCTCCAACCTCCTTAAATTGAATTATTGTATGTCTGGATAATAGATTAAATACGGGTACATCATCAGCAATAAATTAAGTACCTGGAATGTAAAACAAGTTTGGTTAAGGTTTAAAATATATATATATCATTTTTTTTGTCGATTAGGATTTGGGCGTATTGTATTTTTTGTATATCAACGTGCCTTGTAACATGTTACGTGTCTGTCGTACAATGTTTTCTTTTGTTATATTGAAAAACAAAGCACAAGAAATGAGACATGGATCTAGTATCATTTGATAGTCGTATTATTGACAATTATTTTTATTGGCAATCAATGTTTCGTTTGATTTTAATTAGTAATTAATATTTTATAACTGCTTATTACGATTTTCATTAGTGATTGAAACATTGCCGATAATACAAATAACTAGACTCATCTCTGTAAGAAATTGACAATATTATTTTAGTTGAAAAAAAAACATCAATTTTAAAAATTATTTATTATAATAAAGAGACAGATAAAAGAAATGAATAATTTTACGATACGTGCATAATGAAGTAAATTTTTAGACACATGCTCAGCCAGTATAATGTAGTTCGTGAATATTCTTACCTTATTTATTGAGTTTTGTTTTTATTACCGTTTCAATTTTAATGAAATATCCTTGTCGGTTCTTCGTCTTGCAATTGGCAGTATCTCTTATTCCGATGATTATAATCTCCCTTTTTTTCAGTTCTGCCATTAAAATTTTATTTTCTACTGTACATTGCAATCTATTTTTTGTTCTCAATGTTCTTTTGTTGTTGTAATTTTCTTAAATAACGAGTACATTTAATTCACGTGTCCAGACAACGTTTTCCTTTATTGTTTAATCATTAATTATCATTATTATCGTTATTTAACATATATGTAACATTGGTAGATAATTTTTTTAAGCCTTAAAATGACCGAGATAATTTTTTTAACTCCCTTCGTCGTTCCTACTTTGCCCTGGTATTGCCCCACTTTTTTCCGTACCTTCGAACACCCTTTATTTAATTTTTTTTGCTTACTAGATGATGACGGTGTTTACACGGTGTTCGTAAATAGTTTGCTACTAAAAATGTCAGATTCACTTCTGTAGGGTTGTTTTTATTTCCCATACTTCGTCCTACGTCTATCGACTACGAGTACACGATAAATTTATTAATTGTTATGTATGAGGATTTCTCCAACGACGAATAAAATTATGTTATTTACATCGTGATGTTTTTTTTTTTAATATTTCACTTTTTTAACTTCAATTATGGAGATTTACGAACACCTTGTACTCTTCGTCGATGACTTGGTCAAACCTATGCTCTTTTATTTCTTTCTTTATTTTTTTTTTTTTTGAGTCGCGATTCGCGTTTCGAAATACATCGGCAACTCGTCAGACGAAAAGTCCAAACTAACCGCAAACGATACACGCCATTACAAGTGGAGTTCAATCTCTTTTTTTTCTCTTTTGACTCTTTTTTAAATATATTGAGAATTTTGTTTTTACGCCGTTAAAAACTCGAACCCACACTTAGATTACGAAGACGACAAAATTAATCGTTGAACACTGCCCCCTGTTTCCCTTTCTCGGTCTACCAGTCGACGTTCCTTTTTTTTTTCTCGTCGCAACAGTTCCAGCCTCTGTGCAATTTTCTATCTTTCTCTGACTTGGCTCTTTGTGTCTCTGACTTTTTTTTGTACGAAATTCACTTATGCGATTCGCCTCCGCCGGTGACGCTTGCTGAAAAGAACGCACAATTTCGAAAATTTTAGTAAAAAAAAAAAATTCATTTTTATTATTCGTACTGTTATTCATAATCATGCAGGATGCCTAATTTTTTTTCACGAACTGTCGATTTCACATGTGAATTGATACATTTTTTTAAATTATTTTCAAGTCATTAACGATAATTGATTTTCCGAGCTACTCAAACGCGACTCTTAACTATGATCGTTGAGGAATATATATATTAAGGAGTTTCACAAATTTTTGAAAATTCAGTAAAAAATTACATTGACCCTCATTCTTTAGGATAATTGTAAATAATTTATCGCTGCTTTTAACCAATAGTACGCTTTCGTTATTAAATTTAAGATTAATTTCAGAGATAAAAGACAATTATAAGTTGTAGGTTTAAAGACCAATAAATTTATTTTCCAAAGACATTTTTTCATGAGAAGCAGCGGTATATTAATTTTCATTATATCCAAGAATGGAAGTCGAAAATTATTTTTTTTATTTTCTAAGGTACAATTTTTTATTGAATTTACAAAAATGATAGAAACACCCTAATACATAAATGCATAGCATGCAACTAGGTCAGCAAATTCACCCCTAGCACAGAAATGGGTCACTCCTCTCTCCCCCAGCGGTAAAATAAATTGCCAACCACCAACCATTTAGCGAATTAATTTGCCTCACCGATTTTCAAAGGTCTTTTTATAGCAAATTTATATCTTACGAACTACACTGCTAATTCAGCCATGCATTTTACATCTTGCAAAAATTGGTGATTGAACATTTGACGAGGTATAAAGTGCACTATTAGCATCAGATATGAGCACCATTTGAATTAAAAAAATATTTACATTTATTAATAATTATTGTAAAAGTGCAGAGTTTTTTCATTTGTGCATAATAGTAGAATATAGTTTTTTTAAATGCATATTTGTGATGCTGTTCCATTCAAATTGTGCCCATATATGATTATAGTTATGGACACCATTGAAAGTCTTTCAGCATGCGAAGCCCTTCTCAGACCGTCCCAGATGAAATATGTGGATATAAAATTGTCCATGTGTTAAGAAAAATCTATGAAATCATGCGAGAGTAAGAAAAAGTGAAGAAGAGAATAAAAAGTTAAGATTGCAAGAAGGTGGATGGAATGCAAATCATTACATTGACCAAAAATGTATTTTTGTGTTTAATTAATAAATGTTTTTACCAAATTTGCAAATACATTGTTCCATCAATGTAGTAGAATAATGATTGTAGAATGGATTATATAGTAAGGTGGAAGAGTTTAAAGCTTACCGTATGTTGTAGCGTAGAAGAGAGAATAGTATAATAGAGTTGTACAAATACATTGTGAAATAGAGAACAACAAATAAAACTGCGACATAGTAAAATAAAAAACCACACCTGGGACTAGCCTCGGAAAAATATTATATTACCACGACAGACAGACACATAATATGTAGGCACGGTGAGGGGCATTATGGGGGCGCTTTAAAGTACAAAAAAACATTAGTAAGTTAGCACATGAGAACGTCAGTAACTTAATAAATCAGTAAACTAATAAATTCTTAAATCAATAAATCAGTAAATCAGTAAATCAGTAAATCAGTAAATCAGTAAATCAGTAAATCAGTAAATCAGTAAATCAGTAAATCAGTAAATCAGTAAATCAGTAAATCAGTAAATCAGTAAATCAGTAAATCAGTAAATCAGTAAATCAGTAAATCAGTAAATCAGTAAATCAGTAAATCAGTAAATCAGTAAATCAGTAAATCAGTAAATCAGTAAATCAGTAAATCAGTAAATCAGTAAATCAGTAAATCAGTAAATCAGTAAATCAGTAAATCAGTAAATCAGTAAATCAGTAAATCAGTAAATCAGTAAATCAGTAAATCAGTAAATCAGTAAATCAGTAAATCAGTAAATCAGTAAATCAGTAAATCAGTAAATCAGTAAATCAGTAAATCAGTAAATCAGTAAATCAGTAAATCAGTAAATCAGTAAATCAGTAAATCGGTAAATGAGTAACTCAGTTGGTCAGATGGAAATTCTGACAGCAAAAAGTTGCAGAAATAGCCGTTTCGGCTATTTACTATTTTTGGAGTATTTACTATTTTTCGCCCAGGTGAAAATATTTCTCTGACAATTTTTATTATTTCTCCGAGTTGTTTATCAAAATTAATCTAACACTTGTTAAAATTCTTAGCAATTTTAATCCAGCACCTCTAGATTGCACAATTTATCAAAAAGATACACTGCACTCCTGGATTTCTCTAGAAAAAATAATCTATTCCGTAATTTTTTTAAAACATTATTTCTAAAAACTCTGAAACATTATTTGTCAGACATTATCAATTCCTTGTTTAAATGTCTAATATATCTATCATTAACATGTTTTTTCAAAGCAAATACACATTTTTTCTTCCTTCTTTCAGAAAACTCTGACTTTCCCTAAAAAAATAGAGTGAAATGAATACACCAGAAAGGTTTTTCCCAGGTTTTCAGAGAACTCGGCTGAGAAAATAAGATATTTTTAGAAAAATCCGATATTATGCAAAAAAAAATCAGAGAATTATTTTTACCAAAACGGTAGATACTCATTGTCTGCTAAATCTTAAGTATTTAAATAATGTCATTAAATGAAAGAGTCGGTAGAAGAAAAAAATATAAAGAGTGACAGAATGTTGTATAGAGCAACACAGAGGTATACACAAAGTACGTCATCGCATTAGATAGATAGATAGATATACACATCCGTTCGGGACACACAGTTATACATTTCCTACGACAGATAGCATTAGATAGAGGTATACACGATAGATATCGGTATGCAATTATATCGCGTGCGTGTTCGATAAATTGCTGTTCGTGTGGAAATTATTACTTTTGTTGTTTGTTGTATTACTTGTTTTTTTTACGTTAAATGCTCTACCTGACTCACTCACACAACAAATTTCTTCCATGATCAATCAGCGCGCGCCTACATGAAGTTCACTAGACGAAAAAGAAAGACAGAAATTTATGCGTTAGATTGGCGCGTTTCTCCTTCTCTCTTTAGCTTCTTCTCAAGTCGTCCAGACCATATTTAGTAGCCATATTTATTTCCGACGATTTTCTCAAATATTTATGATTCTTTTTCAGAGACGTCACAAAGAACAAATACTGCTTTAGCGATAAACCACAAATGCAGATTTTTTTTTTTGCAGTTTCGTGTAGTCGAAAATCTGAATTTGTTGTTGGAAGGTACAATGAGGTACATCGAGATACACATATATTATATATATATATAGAAAATGCTCTTTCGACACTTAACATTTACGTGGCAATGTAGTAGCGATTCCTTTCTGTTTGTTTTCTTTTTGTATAATAAAAAAAAATCTTATTGCTAAATAAATTAGTGTTTTTTTAAATTTATTTCAATACTCACCGACAATAATGGCCAGTATGATAAGTCCGATGACGCCCATTATAATCATCATCTGAAAAATGGATTGTTAATTATTAAATACATTGATAAATTTCGTTAATAGTGAATAAATAAACGTACCTTCAAATTTTGCAACCAAAACTTCCGCTTTAACTTCCCTGCCTGCTGCTCAAATTGCGACGCCCCTTGCTGCAATGCATCTGCAAAACAAATGACGGAAAGAAGTTTTTTAAATCTTAATGACGTTTTGCATTTATTCGTAGCTAAATTTGAATGGCTTTTTAATCTTATGAAAACCATAATATAGCCGAGGATAGACCATTTTTTTGGATCCGTTTGGGGCCCGAGATATCTAAAAAAAAGTAGAACCTTGCACATTACTTCCTCATTATTTTTCGCTTTTTACAAAGCTATCTCTATGAGGAAGTATGCTATTCAATTTTGGCTTCCTCATAGAGGAAGCTTTGTAAAAAGCGAAAAATACACTCAGAAAAAGATCTTGTTAACGGGACTAGAATCTACGCATCGGAAATAAAATTTCTTATTTGGATGCCGACCTACTAGACTTCCATTCGCAGTCAATAAATTTTTTTATTTGTAATTAATATACTTGTTGAGTAATAAATATATTTAAATCTAAGAAATATTTATTTGGGTCGGCAGTTATATAAATGTTGATCAGAAAAAAAAATTGTTTTTTTTATTGGAATATTGCTGACTACCCCTTAGAAGCTCAGGAACTGCCTCCCGCTCAGCAGTTGACGCCCAAACCAGTGCGCGGCTAAGCGGTCACCCATCCAAGTTATGACCGCAAATAATGCCGCTTAACTCTGGGGACCATCGAAACCACACACCGACGTAAAGAATATATAATTTTTATATAAATATACAACAAGAATTAAATCAAATCGATAAATGTTACATGTTGATAATAATAAACTCCAATGATGAAAGGAAATAAATATATATTGGATTGTAAGATAGTTCTAAATGATTTTATGAAAAAATATCTAATACATGAATTTGGTCGTTTTAACTAGATCTTTTTTCCGGATTAAGAAAGTATTTAGTAGCAATAAATAAAATATTTTTTAGTATCCGCTGCACAGTGAAAATTGATTCAAAATAATAAATATATTGGAAATAAAAAAATGAAAAAATTGAATGAAATACATATTTGTTGAAAGGAAAGAAAATTTTCGATGATTGAAATAATTAAATGTTGAATAGATAATTTTAGTTAATATTACCAAATCTTTTTTCTGGGTGTAATGAGAAAGCAATGTGCAAGGTTCTATTTTGCAGTGGTTTATTCTGCTATGCTACAATTTGATCACATAGCATTATATAAATAAGTCACTACCCGTTTATCAGTATTTTAATGATTCATTTTCACTTAAAGAATTAAATGTTAGTATAGAATCATATATCGGAAATATAAAATATGCAATCGATCGCCATTACAAAAAATTCAATCAACAGAGTTTCAGATAAGAAAATATTTTTGAAACATGCATGAATAAATCCGATATCATGATTAAATCATGGCAAACTCCGCGGCCAGCAACGCAGGAATCGATAGTGGCGCCTCGACAGAGATTTATTTGAGGTTAACTCTGTTGTTATTTAGTGCCAATAAACGTCAATATAAATAATTTCTGGTACTGTGCATCAATAAAAATGAGACAGGCGCTTTGAACGGTGAAAAACGATGCTGTGTGCGATATCTTTACGTTCCCTAGCAGACCCGGTCACCGCGAAAACCACCATAGAATCACGGTCGTTTCCACTATAGTGGTTTTGTGCAAAAAGTTCACTTAGAATTTCGACAAAACCACCAAGTAAACCACCACTCTGAGATTTAAACGAATCTCGGAGTGGTGGTTTATGGGGTGGTTTCGACAAAATTTAAAAAAAACCACCACGTAACCCACCATTCCGAGATATAAACGAATCTCGGAGTGGTGATTTACGTGGTGGTTCCGACAAAATTCTAAGTGAACTTTTTGTACCAAACCACCATGGTGATTTCGACGGTGATTTGTTCGGTGACCGGATCTGCTAGGGTTAGGTCGTACTTATTTTAATTTTTTTAATTTGCTAAACATTAAGCGCATTGTAAACCCTGAAATATATTTGATATATTCTAGGGTGTACTACGAGGTTCTAATTTATTCTTCAACCATCCAACTGATCCAAGTTTCCGGCTTGAACTTAAACAAAGAATTTTTGTAAATTGCCAAACAATTATCTGCAGTACATAACACGTATTATTTTAGCATGTGTCCAGTGTTTAATTATTAATTTTAATTGACGAGATTATAATTGATATACTATTCCCCTAACTTCTAACTCAAATGGCTAAACTGATGTCAGAACCATTCGTCTTCTAACATGACTGAAAATTATTTGAGAATATTTAGTCTGCCTAACTTTTAGATTCTCTTACAAAAATGTGCAGAGATTTAAAAAAAATTGTAATTGATAATTATTAAAATTTCGACACATCGTAAAAAATTGTTAGTCTAATGATTTGAAATTATATATTTTTTCATACAATACCAGCATTAAAAAAATGAGATATTTGTCGTATTTGAAAGAAATTAACTAAATTAGTGAGGAAAAGTTATGAAGTAATATTCTGGAAAATGTGATGAATTCTGGGAATTGCTTGGAAATTTAGTGGCCATTCTGATTGCGTCCAATCGATCGTCCGGCTGAATGAATTAGCCTATTGGAATAGATTCTAGTGGCCGGAACCGGAATGTCTGGAAATTGTCGATGTCCCGATGAGAGTTTCCAGTTACTGAGGAATTTAAGCTACGTTACGAATGCATTTCTACTGTCATCGAAATTTTAAGATACCCTTCTACAATTATCGCGAGGAAACTCCTCTGATTGACAGATGAGGACATTCTGAAATATATTTTTCGACACAGACAATATATAACACAATTATCGTCAATTCTGTGTAATTCAGACTACGTAACCAAGGACGAAGTTCTACAGTCGAAAGACGTCAAAGTCTTTCTACTAAGCCAAAAGCGGACTTCTCCTTTATCAAGAAATTGCTTTGTGCTTAACTCAACAATAATATTTCTTTCATGGAGTAAGTGTTCTATTGTTTTACTGAGGTTAACTGAGGCAAGTAATGGCTAAGTGTTCCTGCACGTATCTATTCAGTTCTTTGAAATAGATAACAATGCTGAAAGGTAATGTGTGGTAGCAGCTCGAAAACAGCGAAACTTTAACTGCTAAACGTGAAAATGGGCAGAACGTTATTTCTAGAAGACGCATCTCTTCATATCAAGATTCTACAAGAGTAATTCAATACAACATTAACTTGACATAGCAAAACTCTCCGCGGCGTCAATTCGACACTCCGAAACTCTATACAAGGCTCTACACGACTTCAACTCAATACAGCAGATCCCTACACGATAGAAACTCGACAAGGGAAGATTCTACACGCCCAGAACTCAACACAGCAGAAACGTCCATGCATCAAACTCAACATACTAACACTCTGCCGGGCCTCAACTCCACACAGTAAACCATATTCCACGTAAACTCGACCAGGCGAGATTCTACACACTAAAAACTCGACACGGCTGGAACTTGACACAACTAGACTTTACGCGTTACGAACTCGATACAGCAGAACTTTACACGTACCAAATTTGGCACAGCGGACTCTACACGTTAGGAATTCTACACAGTAGGACCATACACAAGCTAAACTCAACATGACAAGTGACTGCATGTATGTATACAATTCCATAGTGTCGAGTTTGGTGCGAATGCGATTCTGTTGGGTCATAGTCGAAACGTGTAGGGTTTCACCGTGTCGAGTTGGGTGAGCATACGTTTCCGCTGCGATGTCTTCGTGACGTGTAAAGTCACGCCGTATTGAGTCGCGCGAGTGAACTGTACACGTACCAAATTTGACACTGCGGACTCTACACGTTAGGAACTCTACACAGCAGGACCATTCATTAGCTAAAATCGACACGACAAGTTACTGCATATATGTAGACAGTTCCAGTAGTGTCGAGTTTTGTGCGAATGCGATTCTGTTGGGTCGTGGTCGAAACGTGTAGGGTTTCACCGTGTCGAGTTCGATGAGCATACATTTCAATTGCGATGACGTCGTGACGTGTAGAGACATGGCGTATTGAGTCGCGCGAGTGTACTATTCTTTTCTGTCGAGTTTGTGGCGTGTAGAGTGATTCCGTGTTGAGTTGAGTGTATGAGAACGCATCGAGTTGAGTGCGCGAGAATGTATTTCAGCTGTCTCGTGTCTGTAGTGTGTAGACTCCCGCCGTGTTGAGTTTGTTGACTATACATTTACTGCCGTGTACAGTTGAAGCCATGTTGACAGTTCAGGTGTCAAATTGCCGTTGTAAAGAGTTTTGCTGTATCCATGTAATAGTGTCCACAGTCTTTCTGTGTCACATTACTCGTGTAGAGTTGTCAAACGTGTTGAAACGATGTCTCGCCTAAAAATTTACTTTTAACCCACATAATAAATAATTCTGTACAAGGTAGAAAAATCAGTGAGCCATCTACAATTTTTTTTGACATTGCCAATCTTCATATGTGAACCATAAGACCATATATTTTTATATGATTCTTGGATGTGCAGGTCATACTTTACTTTGTCTGAAATTGGGTTTGACACAAATATCCTTTAGCAGTTTTTGTTGTTTTTATTGTTGTTAATTAAATAGAAAATCTCACCAGCTCGGTCGTCGAGTTCTGAAAGTTTCTGATCACGCTCGAGGACTTTCTCGACGTTCGTCTTCATAATGTCTACGACCTCGTCGACCTGCGCCTGCGTCTGTTGCAGTCGCTTCTGGGATGCAATTTGCTGGGGTGTCCTGGGACCCCCGACGATCCCATCGCTCCCGGCACCTGCGGCTGCAGCGTCCGGTGCAAGACCGCCCTCGGTGGCCCTGAGAATAATTACATCAGTTAATTACTATATAATTAAATTATTAAACTTCAAAATAAATTTATAAGTTTTATTTATTAACCAAAAATCAAGAACCTTGTTTCACAGAGTTCCGGTGAACGATATGACTGTACGAAATTACAAATTTACAGTACTTTAATATTATGTGAAGCAGGACGAAATTTATAAAATCATTTAAAAATCATATGTCATCGAAAAAATCGAGGAATTAATTCTATGAGCAAAAGTAAATAGAAATAGAATATTGTAGAAGTTTATTACACACTTTTTTTTTACTACTCCATCAATATATTTTTCGGATTCTTATCATTCAAATTCAATGTTTGTTTTATCAATTCTCATAAAGGATTGAAATTCTTATGGAATTCTACCTTTTGGTTGGACATATAAGTGTGGTCTTTACCTATCGTGAGGTGAAACCTACTCAGTCGGTAGAAAAAACTGTAAATATTAGTATTCAGAAACCATAGACATTTCGGGAACCAGAAAAATTGTTCCGGAAGACGATTTTAACTCTACCTTGGGTAATATCTTGTTTTTTTTTCTTGAAATAACAATATTTTCTGAATAGTACATCCCTTAAAGAGATTGAAGTGTTTCAACCGAGTGAAATCAATGCTAAATTTTTTAAAGTATTTCTACCATTTCTGATGATTTAAATGGCTGTTCTAAAGGTGCCTTGCGCAATAGGATATGTTTTTAACATAGAAATTCATTCAATGCCATTTAAAAAAAAAATACTAATGTCGGATGCCATAGTTCCATTATGCTGACTAATAGCTCATTTTGTTGATTAGAATGTGCTCTATCGATTCACTAAAATTTTTCATATTGATGAACATTGAAAAGTTAGAATCCTAATATTTATTCTAACTTAACCTAACATCAGGCATAAAGTGGATTATAACTTTTAAACAAATAATACTATGAAAAATATAGCCAGTAAGCTTATGAAGTATCTTCCAATAACCAAAATGAGCTAACTCTAATCATAATCTATGATAAAAAAATAGTATCAAAAACCTCTTTTCGAAAATTATTGAAACGACTTTAAAAATGAATGGCTGTGATTTCTATAGTAGTCTTATTAATCTTTTTTTTTTAGTGACAACGTTCAAAATCACGAAATAAATAACTCAGTTGTTTATTGCACGAGAACAACTTTGAGAAAGCAGTTAAAATCACTTTTCAAAAAATCCTTGAAAAAAACAATTATTCGGAAAATGATTTTTACCCTTTTTCCAAAGTTTTTGCGATGTAAACAACTGCTTTATTATTTATTTGATCATTTCGACAGTCATCGAGATTACTAGGGGTGTGATTCACCCCTTCTCAATATTCTGCACGTGTCCTTCTTTTAAACGTGTTTGCTATTAGTAATTAAAAAAGTTGGTTAATTTTCCATGAACAGTAGTATATATAACGTCACATTAGGGGATAGTTTTGCGAACTCGGGGGTGCGAAACTATCCTCTGACACAGGTTTAAAAAAAATGGCTGTAATTTCTGTAGCAGTCTTAAAAATCTTTTTTTTAAATGACAACATTCAAAATCACGAAATAAATAACTCAATTGTCTATTGCACGAGAACAACTTTGAGAAAGCAGTTAAAATTACCTTCTAAATAATCCTTGAAAAAAGAACTTATTCGGATAATAATTTTTACTCTTTTTCCAAAGTTTTTCTGAAACAGTAGTAAACAACTGTATTATTTATTTGATCACTTCGACAGTCATCAGGATTACTAGGGGTGTGATTCACCTCTTTTTAATATTCTGCACGTATCCTTCTCTTAAACGTGTTTGCTATTAGTAATTGAAAAAGTTGGTTAATTTTCCATGAATAGTAGTATATACAACGTCACGTTAGGGGATAGTTTTGCGAACACGGGGGTGCGAAACTATCCTCTTACATAGGTTTAAAAAAAAATGGCTGTAATTTCTGTAGCAGTCTTAATACTCTTTTTTTTTAGTGACAACGTTCAAAACCACGAATTAAATAACTTAGTTGTCTATTGCACGAGAACAACTTTGAGAAACCCGTTAAAATCACCTTCTAAACAATCCTTAAAAAAACAATTATTCGGATAATGATTTTCACCCTTTTCCCAAAGTTTTTCTGATACAGTAGTAAACAACTGTATTATTTATTTGATCACTTCGACAGTCATCAGGATTACTAGGGGTGTGATTCACCCCTTTTTAATATTCCGCACGTGTCCTTTTCTTAAACGCGTTTGCTATTAGTAATTTAAAAAGTTGTTTAATTTTCCATGAACAGTAGTATATACAACGTCACGTTAGGGGATAGTTTTGCGAACACGGGGGTGCGAAACTATCCTCTGACACAGGTTTAAAAAAAAGGCTGTAATTTCTGTAGCAGTCTTAATAATCTTTTTTTTCAGTGACAACGTTCAAAATCACGAAATAAATAACTCAGTTGTCTATTGCACGAGAACAACTTTGAGAAAGCAGTTAAAATCACCTTCTAAACAACTCTTAAAAAAACAATTATTCAGAAAATGATTCCGAATCCAATGTTTTTCTGATACAGTAGTAAACAACTGCATTATTTATTTGATCACTTCGACAGTCACCAGGATTACTAGGGGTGTGATTCACCCCTTTTTAATATTCTGCACGTGTCCTTCTCTTAAACGTGTTTGCTATTAGTAATTAAAAAAGTTGGTTAATTTTCCATGAACAGTAGTAGTATATTATACAACGTCACGTTAGGGGATAGTTTTGCGAACACGGGGGTGCGAAACTACCCTCTGTGGTTTCGAGGTGTGGGAAAGGCAGGATTGAGACAGGTGGAATATCCCATGTTATATCCCATTGAACGCCTCCGGGCCTCCCGTACGTTCGGCATTATACAGGGAGTTGTAGGGGGTTGCGCACACCCCTAGAACGATAGAAAGGCCAAAGTTCGTGGCCCGGTTGCTTGCTATATATGTGGGTAGTGGGACATGCCCGGCATTCGAGGCGCACCAGAAGCAACCGACAGTAGCGACACGAGTTTGAACTCCGGAAGGCAAACCGACTGATGAGCAGCCTTTTCTCCACCGCCCACATTTTTTCCTCGCTTCCCCTACAGGAAATCCCATAAGTCACAAATCCTCGGAATCGTAAAAGTTCGCCAAAGACGTTTCATTCATAAAAATCTTGCACGAGTGAAGAAAACAAAAATCAAATAAAAAAAATTGAGGTCTCGGGGTTGTTTTTATCACGATAAAAATAATAAATATCGTCAAGCACAGAAATCTGATTTCGTTACGAATTTAATTGACGTTTGATGCGTAAACAAAGTATCGTCAAAACAAACTATTTCTGAATTGGTTTTTAGAGTGGCTTTGAATTTTTGTAAAATTCATTGGAGACAATACAAAAAAGTTTTGTTTTATTCAAATAGAGGGTGGTTAAAAAAAAGGGATATTCAGTGTACATGCAAATCGTATTTATCGCAAAGCAAAAAGTCTAAAGTTTAGTTTTTATTTGAAGTTGTTTATGAAATAACGTTCAAAACGGTCAAATAATGAAAATTCAGTTTTTGCCACAATAAATATTTAAAATATCGTCGAGCCTAGAAATCTGATTTCGTTACGAATTTAATTGACGTTTGATGCGTAAACAAAGTGTCGTCAAAACAAACTATTTTCAAATTCATTTTTAGAGTAGCTTTGAATTTTTGTAAAATTCGTTGGAGACAATACAAAAAAGTTTTGTTTTATTCAAATAGAGGGTTGTTTAAAAAAAGGATATCAGTGTACATGAAAATCGTATTTATGGCGAAACAAAAAGTCGAAAGTTAATTTTTTTATTTGGTGTTGTTTATGAAATAAAGTTGAAGACAATTGAATTTTTTAAATTTAATCTGAGGTTCAATTATTTAAGAAAAGAGAATCACAATAAAGATTATCTTCCAGAAATCGATTTTTGTAAAAGGCATCAAAAGAAAAAGATGATGTTATTAAATCTTACAATCCTGAATCTTAGAAACTCTGAAGGAAAAAAAGATTTATCAATGGGGATGAAAAGCGTGGGTGTGAGGGTTGATATGAAGCCATAGATATTTTCCTGCACTTTCGGGGAAGTCTTTCATTAAATAATATTAAGGGTGGACCAAGGATTAATCTCCAGAAAAGGATGAAAAGGTCATTGGGGGATGGAAAGCGTGAGTGTCTATGGGGGTTGAGATGGAGCGATCGGTGATGAAAGGTCAACGGTGCTACTCTCTTTTATCACTCGACACAATTTTTCCTGCGTGAAGATTATATTTAAAAAAAGTGCTAACGAACAGATTAATCAAACATTGTACACTCATTATATACAATTTTTTCCAAAGACGTACACGTACGTGAACACGTATGATGACGAATTTAAATTCCTTTCAAAGGACGTGCGAAAAGTAAGATATAATAAGAAAGTTCTGTGCAAAGTTTACAAAATCATCGAAACCAAAGTGTATGAAATTTGTTGAAAGAATGAAAAAATTCCTACATGTTCAGAAACTAACAAATTCTTGAGTATTCAGGAATTAAAATTTTTTTGAAGTTACAGGGATTAATAAATTCCTGAAGTTACAGGGTTTAAAAAATTCCGGAAGTTAAAGAATTAAAAAATTCCTGAAGTTAATGAATTTAAAAAAAAGTCAATGTTCTACAAAACCGAACAATTCCATCGATTCTTGCAAATATTTTTATTCAACGTTTCTCAATTTTTTCAGTATCTTTATAGTAGTGGAAATTGTATAACGGAAAATCCCAAAAAAAAATTTAAACCATTCGCCACGTGAAAAAGCTTTAAACTGTAACAAAAATAATGTAAGTACTTTCTAAAAAGTCACACAACTGAAATGCAAATAATGCAGAAGTTCCCGGAAGTTCTTTGACGTAAAGAATCTTCTGTATTTTCCAATCACGTGAACGACCCTAAGCCGATTTTCCTCGCCAAACACGTGAAAACCAATAATAGTGGTAGAACATTAAGAGGGGGTGGAAGGTGGCTGATGGGCGAAGAAAGTTGAGGTAGCCCACAAAGTTGCGCAATATATGTCATTACATAATCGAGCGATATTATCGACCACTAGGTTTTTTTGCGTCGTATATTTAATTATTTAACAATCAACATTTTTTCTGTTAATCATTTTTTGAATGCTAGAAAAAAAAACTATTCAAAGTAATAACGAAAAAAATATTTCTACATATATCTACATATATATCTTTGATCTTGTAATTGCTGCTGCCACAATCATTCAACATTATTATTGATTTAGAAAGTTTCATTTTACCGTGCAGTTTTGACTCATTAACACATTGATCCAAATATCGATCTCCAGGTTCTCTTGCATCGTACACGCAATCATAGAATTGTCAATATTTATTTATGAAACTATTTTCTTTTCCAATCCAAAATAGCACAAAATTCCTCGGTGCAATGACGAAATATATTTCTTTGACCTCGTACTTGCTGCTACCACAGCGATTGAACATAATCGCTGAGTTACTAAGCTACTATGTAGTCTTGACTCATTGATTATCTAAATATAAACTGACACTGATGTTGCGTGAGTTGGCACAAGATTTTATTAATGTACAAACTGATACGTTTTTAATATTTAATAATTATTTCTATTTACCCAATAATAACGTGTACAAAATTTTTTTTAAGTATGCATAATAATTCATAAACATTATTTCAAGAATCTTTTTTTTTTGCTCGACTTTGTGGTGAATTTTAGGATTATGTTTGCGGGGATGAAGAAAAACCTCATGAAAAGTCGTGAAATGCACAGCACAGCTGCACTTTATTGGAAATTGTTCCGGCGATGGAAAACCGGTGGGGTGAGATGGGGCGAACAGGGGGTGAAGGGGGAGGGGAGGGGGGGGATGTAGGATGGCACTGGCAGTATGTACGTCCACGGGAATCGATTGGCGACAAAGGTCTCGGAAATTGCGTCTTAGAAAGCTCCTTAACCCTGTGCTGCACCTCAAACTTGACTAAACCCCAATGTACGTTGACCCACTTGTCGAAAACAAAGTTTATCGACCCGCAAATAAATTCTCAAATAAAAATCAATCGCTTAATGTTTCTTCCTCATTTGTAAATCAATTTTTGACACTGCAACTCAATGTGGGTTGTCAAAAATGGTAATGTACTCGAAACGACTTTTACATACATATATTCATATATATAGATACATATATAATTACGTATATATATATAGATGTATATATAGATGTGTCTGTCTCATTCTGCCCCTATAGTCCGCGTTCGCCATCTCACTCTTTTTTTCTATCGATTTACCCCCATTCACGTTCTATCGAGCACGATATAACAGCGTGCCACTCGTTCACAACCAAAATAATATTATTAAAACACTTCTATGCTCGCAATCAGTAAAAAAAAAGAACAACAATAATAAGAATAGTATTAATGAAGCATAATGAAGAAATAATAATCGAAGCATTGACCTTATTTTTCTAGAACCGCGAGGGGAGAAGGACCTGATATAGAAAGGCATAAATGAAAGAGCGAGATGAAACCGATTCATCGATTCGCGGAATGGTGTCGTGTGAGTCAACTGTCCATCTCACTCTCATTCGTTTTTTTTTTTTTTTCGAAAAAAGAAAAAAAAATATTCCACCGTGTACATATTTATCTATAATTTATTAATAAAAAAAGACTAATTTTCAATGTAATAAATTAAAAAAGAGATAATTCGGGTATGGGGTGTTACAAAAAAAATGATATAAACCCAAAAGTGGTTAAACTCCATACTTATCATCGTGAATTTACTCACATATTTGTGGCTATTGGTGTTTTGTCCTTTCCTCCTGTGTCACGAACAAAAAA
Organism: Ephialtes manifestator; assembly: GCA_963970395.1. Taxonomy (NCBI): domain Eukaryota; kingdom Metazoa; phylum Arthropoda; class Insecta; order Hymenoptera; family Ichneumonidae; genus Ephialtes; species Ephialtes manifestator. The sequence continues at coordinate 24,663,968 of OZ019972.1, forward strand.
ACTCGATTTCTCCTTCCTCAAGTTCACCTCTTATTTGGTCGTCGAATGAAAAAATCCTCGCCGAGCGCAAACGAGGCTGAATTTTAAGGGTGAAGTTGAAGAGGAGCGGACTACTACTGGACTCGCCGCGGCTGACTCGGGTGGTCTATCGCGCACGGGTATTGATAAATTTTCGAGGAACGAACGAGCAGCCGAGAGGGAGGCCAGGAGGCACGGGAGACTCGCCGAGTCGAGCGATACAATCGTACGTTGCAGCAGGGAAAAGCTCGATCTATCGCAACTGAGCTTTCGATATCTCGTACCGCTGGATTGCGTCTCAATTTTCCATGAAATAACGCGTTGTTCCCTTGAAAATTCAAATTTCCCGCCAGAATTCAAATTCAAAAAATTTAACGGTCGATTAACGACTTTTGCAACAATGGTTCGCAGTTAGTTTTGGATTTTACGTTAGTTATTTGCTTTTGAAGAAAAGCTAATGTGGACTCTCGAGATGCTTGCGATTCTCGATGTCGTTCTGTTAGCTTGAAGCTTCGTACGTGCGCGGTGAGCATAACGCATGCGCCAAACCCCCAGTCAATAAAAGGGTTCCACCCAACAATGCGCGCGCAACAACAATGCGCACTCGGAAAGGTCTTCGTTGGGGTTGCAGGACGTTCTTACACCCTCGCTACACCCGCGAGCCGTATCGACTCGCATGAGAACAGCAGCTGTTCTCACCGACGATCGCAATATTTATTTATGAGAACTGCCCCGTGTACGCTGCTTATATTATATGCTAAAGTAGCAGTTTTGTTGAGTTTAAATTTCGTAGTTGTACGGGTGTGATTTAATCGGACGAGATGTTGGAGCTGCTTAACTCAACTTTGACTTTTGTGGCTAACTTGAGGACAAACGGGGTTAAAATGGATTCTGCTAACGGTGAGTCGAAAAGCTTCTTCACTTTAATTATATTCTTTGTTTTATTTGGATAGAAAAAAAACGAAATGCATCACAGTGATTGGGGAAGTGTAATTTTTTTCTATGCACTTAAACAGAAGTGGGGTCTTTATTAAGGGGTAAAAACAATGAATGAAAATTAAATTAAATTACGGATAATCCCATTTACGGAATGATAATAAGTTATTCCCGATAACAACGATAGCCGATTTGTTACTTGGTGAAATAATTGAAGAAGAAAGAACTTGCATAATTAATTTCTCTTAATTTAAAAACAGAGTACAAAATCAAAATACCGGGGAAAAAATCACAACTGAAATATATATTTTTCTTTATTTTAATTGTTGTTTCTTCAGCACTTTACTCAATGTTACATAATAGCAAGTCTACAGCTACTATGATCATTTTTTTTAACATACGTGATGTTTTAAAATTATCAAATTCATATCTCAGAACTTACAGATCGTAAGTAGAATTACAAATGCCCATTACTTTTTTAATTACACATTTACGGTAAAATTATTTTTAGAATTATTATTTCACAATAATAATCAGTTGTAATAAAATGTTCAAGCTACTGAAAAAAAGAAAAATTTTAATTAAATTTGGCAATTTAAAAAAATAAACATGGTAATAAAAATTGAATTGTTCTGCGTTTATTTTAAAATGCGCTAATGATACGTTCCCATCTTGTCAGTTAAATTTGCGCAAAATAAAAAAATATATACATTTTTAATAATTACTTTTTAATTGTACTATGATTTATAAAACCTCCTAATAATCTTAAAACTAAAAATCCGGGCATTTCAATTGATTTCTACAATTTTATTGTGAATTATTGAATCTTGAAACTGTTGATAAAACAGATTTATCCCATCGTGCATTAATTAATCAAAACCCGCAGTGAAAATTGACCATTTTACGCATTCGAATCAATAATCTTATTCTTGATAAAAACAAAATTCTACTTACCGACATACCAGTCAATAAGACAGAACCCTGATGTATCAGCATTAAGCTATGACAATACCGACACAGTGAAAAAAAAAATTGGTCCCAATTTTTTTCGAAAATTTCAAACATACGGAATTTCGGAGTCATCTTGCGTATAATTAATACTTCAACCTGTAATTGAACTCATCCGGCAATACCATTTAATGGTAAATATATTTGTACCGCAAGCCCTACAGATGTCGCTATAAGTACCATTTTCAAATGCCCTCCAATGGGAACAATCATTTCTTTTAAGAGAGGGAAAACCGCTTTTACTTTTCGACACTTGACTCGGTGCGAACAATTTTATGCAAATAGATCGGGTTTTTAGAAATCGTCCGGCGACACGTCCAGCATGGAAATACATCATTGCTTATTCCCATCCTTCATATTATATCTCCCACGTCACTTCCACAGCGACCTATATTTTTCTCTCTGTTACTCTCGCACAGAGACAATAAAAAAACCTCTTTTGTCACAATAAAAATGACGTCATTTATCCCTACTTGACGGCTGGCCATCTTTGAATTCCCGTTATATCCGAGCCGTGCGTGAGCTCATTTGTTGTAACGTAATTCGGTACTAGTCTCTATTGGTTTACATAGTAGTTACCACCTTGAGACCTGCAAAAACTACTAGTTGCGAAAATCTTCGCATTTTTATTTAATCATTTCCTGACTAACTAATCAATCAGTAAGTAAATTTTAATAGCATTCGAAACACTAACTCTAAATCATTCCAGAGCAATTACGCCGTTTATTCGACGTTGTTTTTTTCCCCTGTCGCTCACTGCTGCCATAATTGTCAGATATCTCTATCTCGCTCAATTTCCTGACTCATGAGTCTGAAGAAACGTCAAAAACGACAAACCCACTAATTGGAATAATCGTGCAGTTCGCGTTGTTTCATTTAGTGAAAATTCCCAACAGAACTACATTTGAAGTTGCGCATTGGGCGTGATACGTGCAAAGTCGAAAACTACGTTAATTGCGCAGGTGCGGTCAGATTCGCAGAATTGTATTTTATTTTGAGGTTATGGGCGTATACCTCATCGGATTTACGTCAAATTTGAGCGTATCTACGATTTTTTATGCACGCAAATTACACGAAAATTTCGACAGTAATATAACTTTTTGTTTGGATCGAAAAATCTCGTGCTAGTGAAGATTGCTAACGCCAAAAGATTTAAAAACACTAGGAAAATAAGTTTTATAGATACATATTGTAGCCTTCGATTATAGAAATTTAGGAATGCTTTTTGCATTATTCTAAAACGATCAAAATTTATTAATTTAGACATTTCAGTACATATGTTTTGGCAAAAACCACATAAGCAATCCATATGCAGATACTGTTTTTTTATGATAGCTTCACTTATAACAGAAGACATTTATACCGACAATATTCTTCTATATTCTCTGTATATCCAAGTTTTAATATTTCTGTACATTAACAGTTTTTCTTTATTACAGCAACCATTTAAAAATATAAAATACAAATATACTTCCATATCTTCTCTGCTTATTATTCTGTAACTAAGCTTCAACAATTAATAGTTGTAACTACAACATAGCCAGGATTAAAACTGTTTCTACTTATATGAATTTTTAATATGGATTGTTTACTTATATGTTTATGTATTTATTAATTTAAAAGGCAAGAATCTTTACATATATAACAGGATGTTATCTTGAAGAAATAGTCAAATAGCAATTCAACTAATAACTGTGTTAAATTTGTGTGAAAATATAAAGAAAGTAGATTGAGTAATAGAAATTTGTCTATAATGTGAAATAAGTACAATTATGTCCAACAACACTGTAGTAAATAATTGCTTAAATTGAAGTGTAATTAGATAAAACAAGTTTCGAAAGGCTTTTAAGATATAATTGATTTGTTTTCTTCAAATTTAATTACAATATACAAAGCCATTTTTCTCTCTAGGCTATTTTATAAAGACTATTTAAATTGCATTATAATTAGTATAGCACAATATACGGTACTAAATATCAGCTTTGTTTTTCTTTCACTTGCAGAAAAATGGACGGCGGAGGATATTCAGGCGATGGAGACTTGGGCGGACCCAGAACTCCGGCACAAGCAGTGTCCACTAAAAAGCTACAGCAGACACAGGCTCAAGTTGACGAAGTAGTCGGCATAATGAAAGTAAATGTCGAGAAGGTTCTCGAAAGAGATCAGAAGCTATCGGAGTTGGATAACAGAGCAGATGTCCTACAGCAAGGGGCAGCACAGTTTGAGCACCATGCAGGAAAGCTGAAGAGGAAATACTGGTGGAAAAACCTCAAGATGATGATCATCATCGGTATAATATGTGTTGTTATACTTATCATCATCATCGGTGAGTTATTTTTTCTTTTTTTTTCTTTTTCACACAATTTTTGTCCACATTTGTACCCTAATCTATTTGCGATTGGCAACTACTAAATTACCGTAATTTTTACAAAGTTACATAGTATTATAAAGTTTCAAAAAAATTGAATCATAAAATATCTTCAATGACTGATAATTGCATTTTATTACGTTGTCATTAGAATTTTTTCTTCACGAGATATTTCAAGATTTTTTTTCAAAGCTAGAAACATATTTAAAAAATTGAATCTGTATAATTTAAGTTTTACAAAAGTTCATTTTTATATCCCAAATTTTCGCACATTGTTGCATGCTATTATTTAGTATATTTCGTTGGATTAAAACTCTTAAAAAACGGATTTTTTTCAATTTAGTTCGGTAATCTTAAAAATGGTATTTTTTCATTTCTTTCGATAGCTTCCGTGCTGCCAAGCTCGTCGAGCGACGATACAAAGGCCGTCGATGAGCCAAAGCGATAAAGCATCACAATAATGAGCCTGTTTGTTCGCGCGCCCTAACAACCTAATCTTTTGTCTCTTCGCACCCTCACGAACTTCAGGGCAATGTAGAAAGAAGAAGGGACCAGGTAAACGAGAAGAAATTATTTAAAAAGTAGCGCGCACAAAACAAAACTTAATTGTGGTCTAAACAGTAACAAAGAAAACCATTCAAAGTATATAATAATAGCGTTATACGTTGAGTAACAGACTATCAACAGCATAAAAAAAAGGAACGGGTAAAACGGTATTTTCTTCCTTTGCCAATTTTTCCATGCGCTGTAAAGATAATATTTGGAAAATTAATAAACTTGTACAGGAAGTATTTGTGCACAAAAATATTAATTTTCATAAAGAACATTTCTGCAGCGTAATATTGTCGGTTGCGATTAATATTTTTAGATTATTTGTGTATATGATAGATGGAAAAAAAAATTTGTACGCATGATTGGGGGTTACAGGGGCCAATGTAGAAATATCTCGGGGCCGCAAAAAAGATAATAATTTGAATACATAAATAAAAGATGGTTTACATATATTTTTAATGCGCACAGACGCTTTTCATTGTTACAATTGCTACATTGTTGTATCACCTGTACTATGTATTGTGTACGAATTAATATTTAATATATCATACGCTGTTTGTAATCATTGACTTGATTATTTATTTATTATTTGCCTCATATAGATATACCTTTATCCCCCACAAAAATATTTTTAATCGAGATATTTGAACCATGTTATCTAATCAGAAATCCGTGAGGATCGATACCCTCAACGTAAGCATAACCGTTAGATGAATAAAAAGACACACGTGCCCGGCATGCGACGTGCGGTTAATTCATAGGCTTGCAACGTGTTCACTCTGCCCTGCTCCAACTATTGATGTCGTAACAGCTGCAACGTTGATCGATTTTTAAAAAGCTTGAACTCTCGTTTATTTCTCTCGTTATTTATATCGATATTAGGACATTAGGAAAGTGAAGAACGTCACACATAGTCAAATCAGTGCTAATTTTGTTTAAAGTCATTTCTACAATTTGTTATTCTTCAATCGAACAATAAACGTTAATTTTCGAAAAGATGTTTTTTCGTCATTATTTTTTTAACGTTATTGAAAGATACTTTATTGGTACATCACCCAGATTTTTTATAGTATTGTTTTTATAGTGTTGTAAAAGTTACAACGATTTGATAAACTCACTTTTCAACGACTAAATAACGATAAATAACTTGTCAACGACTAAATACATAAAAAATCTTAACAGTGTATTATTGAACTATCTTCTAATAAACCAAAAATTACAAAAAATACTGACCAAAAGAATTACGAATTAGATATTAGCATTTATCCATCGATTTTCAGAACAGTTAATTGAACCCCAGAAAAACTAGAGAAGCATTTCGAAAAATTGCAATAATTTGACTTATGTGAAGTGCACATTTCTTAATACAATAATGCTAGAATTTATTGTATATTTTGTTATGGACTTACCTTAAATTGTCGATATTACATAGATCTTGTTCTTGTACATTTTTTATCGTATATGAAAGTCACACATACATTTTCTACCAATTATTGTTAAGCAGAGTTGCAAGACTCCATTACATTATGCAATGAGCATTTATAGTTATAGTAGCATTCTCATAATAATTAAATTATGATTAAAACTAGAAGTGCTTATGCAAAATTACACGGTATTGTTAGAAAAAATTAAGACGAGCGTTTCTTCATTTATTTTTCGATGAATTACATTTTTAAGTAATTTCCAATAAAAATTTTTTGTGCTATTGAATTTCAAAAATGTTTTTACCATTATTACGAAATATAAACATTTTTATGTAAAAACTATAGATAATTTCAGCTATGATCAACTTAACGATTAAATGAATAATGCAATAAATGTTCATTTAAAAATGAAAATGAAAGCTTACAACTTTGTGTGCAAGGTGCTAATATTTTCAGAAAGGTGAAGCGCTTCGTACTAGTTAAAGTAGTGCTAATTATTGACGCAAAGCTATGAACGTAATACAAAATAAATTCCGGCTTTGACCATTTATCTAATTCCTGACGAAACAAGACGACAACCTTACATTTTTATGTATTGCAAAGACCTTGACCTATTGGCTCGATTTAATTATTTCGTGATAAAAGAAATGTGATATGAAAATACTATTTTTGTATCCTTCTTACGACAATCACAACGTAAAAATATAATTTTAATATAATAATATTAAAATTATATTAAAAATTTATATTAAAATTATATTTTCGCGGTAAAAAAATAAATTTCTAATCCGATATAAAAAAATATATCGATTGCTAATTTTTTCAAATGTCAAATGATCCTTGCAAAATAATTTTCCCATAAACTTCCATATATATAAAACACGTATTCATTCCCAATATTTCTGAATACGAATGATCTTCAACCAGTTTTCCCGAAAAAACGTAACACATCAAAAAAAGATGATAATCATCTTGTATCTAATCTCGCGATCGATACTATAATCTGCTTATCGATCACGAGAGCGCGTAATGCCTCGCCACGTAATTTTTTCGACTGATAACGATTAATATCCAACCAAAGAGGAAACGAGGCTCAAAAACATTAAAGGGCTTTCAATCTTGACAGCTCTGGATAATTAGTATTTAGTGTATATAAAATTAAGACCAATTGAAGATCTATGAATATCGATTGAAACGATTTTCTATAAATGCCGTTTGAAATCGGGAATACCCGATGATGGGGCATCGGTGGGATGGAAAACCGGATGAGAATTTCTCAACTAGTAGATGATCGTTGAGGAGGAATATCAGGCAAAACTGCCTCACGACGATACGTCTGCTGCGACGAGCAAACCGCCTTTTCGATATTCCGACAAACGGCAAGAAATCACGGAACTTTATTCGTGGTACACCTATCAGTCGAGTCACGACCGTCCCGCCGGACAGACGTCGTCGTCACGCGTCGTCGAACGGCGTCCCCGCACGCGTCGTTCGAATCCAAAAGTCAACAAAGTTTTTTTTGTTTTTTTTTTCGCCCGACAGTTCGCGCGTGTTATTTTTTTTCGCATGAATTAATAAATCGCCCTCGCATTTTCCGCCAGTCAACGTAAAATCGTTAAGTCGATTTAATTAATCAAAGGCTGAAAAACTGCATTTTGTGATACGTTGAAAAAATAATCGAGTGAACAATAATTACAAATTTTTCTGAAATAAAAATTGAAAGTGTAATATTCGGAAATCGTGAAAAAAAAAAAAATCAAAACCATCGAAGCATCGCAGGATAAATAAATTTCTCGGGAATCACGACCGGCATAAACGAGAGGATTTTATCAACGCGAAGATAATTGAATGGTGGAATATATATACGCCACGAGACAACGAGAGAACTTGACGATGCTCCAATTTACGTGAAACTATAATTATTCCATTGACTCGTTGCAAATTTTCCATCCGGTCGTCGAATTTTTTTTTTTTGCCCATTCGAGAAACATTTTTTTCGTGAACAATTGATCAAAATTGTTTTTACGACTTTTATTTCAAGCAATTTTTCTCGCTACATGTTGCTTATATTTATGAAATATCTCACCGGCTGGATTTAATAATTTTTCATTCAATATATATATATATATATACATATATGTAGACGTGATACATTCTTGGTAAAGAATTTGTGAATATTATTTCGATTTACATACAGTTATTAACTAGACACAGAATCGCCCATATTCGCTTGATAACAGAGCGGTAAAAAAATAACTCAACGAAAATAAAGTGAAGTGTCGAAGGGGGTGATCGGCGATAGTGTTCGGGTCACTCAGTGAGCTTATTTACCAAGAAATTCATCTCCAATAGCGTCAAAATAATTTATCGAAATAAATTGTAATGTAAAACTGCTTAATGTCATCAAAAGCATTTTTGAACACGACGAAAACCGGTCGCTCGATCGTTGCAACGTTTTAATCCGCTGCGGAAGATTTTCCTGTTTTCAACATTTTCTTTTTTTGCGGATTCGAATTACCCGCGATTCTAATCAACCGCGGACTGCAGTTATCTGCATCGTTGAAGAGTCAAAGATGGCGCGATCCGGCGTGAGAGAGGACCAAGATTATGGTCTGGGCTATCAGAACACTTTGGTAAGTATTACAAAATGATTAAAATTTTTTTTAAAATTTAATCCACGCCTCGTAAAAAATGTATTTAAAAGAATCGAATTATTCGTTAATAATTCGTTAATATACCCGATGCGTTTCATATTTTCCAAAATATATCTGTCATCTAAAAATATATTAAACATCTAAAAAATACTATGCAAGAATTATGTACTATACGTTAAAAAATATTTTTTTACATACTTTTTTTATGGGCGTTTGGGACTTAATTTAAATCCAGATTTTCACAACACGAAAATACAAAAGTGCAAAAATACTAAATAATTTATACTTTAAACATTTTTTTACAATGTTTAAATTAAATAAAAGTGACGCGGTATTTTTTAAGCAGGTATTTAAATTTATATAAGTAACGGATTTTTGTGCCATTTTATGATTCAACTTTTGATAAAAGTCGAAAGAATTCTGCCGATAATAAATTAAACGGCGAAGAACGGCGTTCACGTATTTATTTTATTATCGATAAACTTCTCGATTGATAGGCTTAGTTATTGACAGCTATGAAAGGTTTTTTTTTAAACAAACTTTTTAGAGCTTACAGGTACTCATAAACGACACTCGCAGCGCGACACTTCAAAGGCCAACCGGGCAAGCTAGCTTATTTTCATTTTTATTTATAGCTCTGTGAATCTTAGACCACGCTTGCGAATAGTGTCGTCGTGCCGTAGATGCGAGTACTCTGTCGTGGGTAGACGTGCAAGCGATAAGGCAGTCAGTGACGTGGCCATTTTTCGAATTTTCCCGTCGGTAAAAACTCAATCGAGGGTTAATAACCCCTACAATTAAGCACTATAGAAATTTTCCGCTTTCTTTTTTTTTTCGTCGTCATAAAAGAATCATTATTTTCAAGTAGAAATACATTTTTCTCAATGACGACAAAAGTGGCTTTGGCAAAAATTTCCGGCTAAATGCGGAAAAATTTAAAGTTCTGTAACTGAAAAACTGCTCGATCAATCAAACTGGAATTTTACCGGCAGGTAAAGCATAAACGACTGTTCCTTTGGCACACTTTTCATGAAAATTGATATATTGATTAGATTTTTAGAACGTTTTTAATTTTTTTTATGTACACTGTAAAAAATGTGGTGTTAAATTTAACACCACTGTGTAGTCCCAATAGGTTCATTACTATGGTGTAAAGTTTACACAGAAAAAATGTCCGATAACATAGAAAAGTGTTGTCAATAACACTTTCTTGTGTTAATTTTCTGATTGCACAGGAAAGTGTTATCGATTACACTTTTCAGAGTTATTGGAATTTTTTTCTATGTAAACTTTACCACATTGTTAGAGTGTATGTATGGGGCATTCCACCCCGTTTCGATCTGGATTTGATCTCGACCTCTCCGATTTGGCTCATTATTTTTTACAGGCTTAGTTGGACCCTCAACTGCACCATTTTTTTTTTCGTCCATTTCATTTTAAATATATTTTTAAAGTGACATAGAAATGGACTTGAAAAAATATATATATTTGTGCAGTTGAGGGTCCAACTAAGTCTGTAAAAAATAATGAGCCAAATCGGAAAGGTCGAGGTCAAATCCAGGTCGAAACGGGGTGGAATGCCCCGTATACACTATCAACTAGTTAGTATCCATGGTAAAAATAAATTATACAGGGAGAGAAATTTCTGTGTCGTGACAACATAAAACGGTGACAACAAAAATCGTTTTGTTAGGCTAACAAAAAGATTTGTCAGCCGAACAAAAGATTTATCAGCATAGCAAAACTGATTTGTCAGCTGAACAAAAGATTTGTCAGCCTAACGTAACCATTTTTATTGTCACTATTTTATGTTGTCATGACACAGAAATTTCTTTCCGTGTAGAGACCGATACAAATCGATAGAATTTGAATGGGATTTAACCGTATGTTATAATCTCAATCTATTCGGACTCTGATGAATTAATAGAAATTGAATCGTTGTTATTAGTTTCGTGTAGATTTTCTTTTCTATGGGTTAAATGCGATAGATATACGTTATCGGTATGTATGATGCACCAATCAATTTATAATATTTTATATTGAATTTACATTTCGTCACTTGTAAATTTTAATTCGTTTGTGGTGTATCGTGTTATATCGTAAATATATGATTCAACGTTAATCGTTCGCAATCAAAGAGGCATTAACAGAGTGATCCTATCATTTTCTATCGTCTCACAAGTATAGAAAGTATATCGGAATAAATCGTATGTGTTTAAACTGAAAGAATTATCATAATCTATCGTAAAACCCTGATATAAATAGAACAATTTTCTATAATTTATACAATAATTTCATGCTACAATCATCATGAAACGAGTCAATACTCGTTTCTCTTCTCATCGTTTCACAACTATAAGAAGTCTATCATAATGAATCTTGAATATGATAAATATTTCAATCCAATGATTTGTCGATGAAACTTTTTTTATGAGAAATGTAATATTATTAATATTATTTCTACGAACGTATATTTTTATTATTAAATTTAATACAAAACTTATATTATTTATAATATTACAGGATATGGAAGAAACATAGAATTCCTAACATAAATTTATGATAGTATTTCGTGAATTCGCGAACCAAAGTTTGTATTCGGAACGATAGGATTAAAAAAAAAAATTAATAAAAAAATTTCTTAAAAGATTTTCTATCATTTATTTTTACCAGGGAGTCGCATATTTTCTACTTTCGACCTGAATAGTTTTTTATGAGTATGAGATTGATAATTAAAGACGTTAGAGATTAAATGCAAGATAAATCGACAAAAGGGGTAGGAATTTATGAAATTCTACATTTTTGGAAAATTTGTCGTTGTCTCTGTAATTCACGTAAGGTGCGAAAATTTCGACTTAAATTCGCTATAGGAATAAACCAATATTCAGGGGGTCTAAATCCTATATTTAGTGAAGATCGGTAGAAAAGTTTGGGTTTTACAGCAGTTTGAGGTTTTCAATTATTATCCATTTTTGTTTTTTTACGAATTGGAGAAACGAGTTAAAATTACAGATATGCACGTGATAGAGTCCAGGCATATTTAGTATCAAAACGACGGAGGCGTTCAAACGTGACGAAACATTAAATTTTCGTCTGCACAACAGACAATATTATAAATAAATGTAAAGCCTTAAAATGTTAAGTAATTGATTAATAAATTGTTCAACTGTTATCAATTTCAGCAAGATCGGTTGAGAATTATTTACTTTATGATATTTAGTAAAAAGAAATTCTCATTCGCATTCTAACAAGCACGAATTTTAAACAAATATTCTTTTTAATATCAAGTTTTCATAGAATTGCTTAATTTAGAAAAATTTTTTAAACAACGATGCAAATTCCTTCTTTATTGTTTCTCTCTATGAGGAAGTTAAAATTAATCTAATAACAGAATTACTAATAACGTCATGATTCTATAATTAACGGAGAACTTTTCCTGGTAAGATGCGGTATTGTATGCAACCGGAAATTAGTAAAATTATTATCTTCAAGTTTATGCTGAAAAAAAACGTTGATGAAACCATTTGGATGATCCACCCTCGTTAATTTATTCTTATAAAACTATATAAGCCTTTCTACAAGGGAAGACAAAGCAGAATTTATGCTTCTTCCGTTAGGAAGTGAAAAAGAAGAGAAAAGAAGAATCTCGCTGAACAGATGTGGGCGCCAAAGAGGAGAATGCCAATTACAATCCTGCTTAATCCTATCCACACATTTACTGGCATTTTTTTAACTCTTTGTCGTCTCCCGAAGCTTTATTTTATTCATTCACAAAAATTAGTTTTTTTCCCAAAAAAAAAAAAACAAAATATATGCAAAGAATATATTTTGAAAAAAATAATTTATTGTGAAAGATTATTGCAAGGAAAACAGGTCGATTTTCAATTTTTTTTTCTGATGATAATATATTTATATATATTTTTGCCGAGTTTGAGTTTTTTTCGTAAATTGAAAAATATTATTAGAAAATAAACTTACTCTAATTTAAACAAAGTGCTACCAAATAATATAATCTTCCAATTCACTTTACAGTCGGATGAAGCATAGTTCATCATAATTTCTATAGTATGACCGTATACCTGTTCGAAATTTTGAAAATTATGAAAATGGTGAAAGTTAGAAAAAAAAGTTTGATTTCAACAAAAAAAATTCAATAATTTGTTATTAATAAATGGGTAAACACTCTAAAAAGTCATTCGGTCATAGGATAGAAAATGTTGTAAACGATCTCTGTATGCACGAAAATGTTTTCGTGCATACAGAGATCTGAATTTGAAGTAAATCGGACAAATAGATCGGAAAAAAATGTCAACTTTGTCGTGAGGGTATATTAATTTTGTGTAATATTCCGATTCTTGTCATCACAAAACATATTGAGAACCGACTTTTTATTCTATCTAATATATCTAAAAATATATTTTCGCATTTACAATCATTTTTCTGAACCAGAATTGTTTATTATTCAGTCTACTGGCGAAAAAATTGGATTTTGAGTAAATTTTGAAAAAAAAAACCAAAACTCCTGATGACAATATATAAATATTACACAACAACTTTGCTTCAATAATTAGTGTAATTGTGTGTAAGGTCGTATAGTAAAAGAATTGACATGTTAATTGATCATTTGGAGCCCGACCTCCGTGATGTACAGGTGTGAAATCACAGGTATATGATTATATGATACATATATATATATATCTGTATCTAAATATCGAAGCCACGCGCGAGCAGAGAATCCCTCGAGTCTCGCCAAACTCAACATATGACGAAAGTGTGTGTGTTGGCCCCGAACTATGACGACACTTGGTCGTTATCACTGATTAACACTCGAACTGGTTCGCGACTCTTCAAGCCTCGATTATCATTATTATTATCAAGAAAAATCGAGACCTCGAGATATGAAAGCACATGATTATCTAATTGTTATTTTTTTCAACCACGAATTAGGCCATAAATTTTTATCTTCAAACTCCAAAATAATCTAAATGAAACTAATCCATTAATATAGTTTATTATGGCAATTATAATCTGTATCATCCGTATGATAATAATAATAATTTTTCGTAATTCACTTTTATGCTTAAATGGATTTGGATGTGCAAAAAATGATAAACAGTCAGATAATGATTTACTGTCACATTTTAAAAAGTCGTGATATCAAATCTTCAATCCAAACTCTTTTTTTTTTCAATTCTTCATATAATCTTGTTAAGGCTCTTCAAAGCCCAATTATCACAACTCTTATCAGAAACAATGAAGAGCTCGAATTATCAAATTCTCCTTGATTACTTAATTACCTTTTACTCAAAATTAAGAATAAATGAAAGTAAAGATAGTTATTCAAAGTTCAAAATATACCTGCAATTAGCAATCACGAATTACACATTTTAGAAAGTAATTTATCCATGTCTAGCTTTTCCATAATATTATTCCACGATTCAATGATTTTCGGCCTGCAAAAAAAAAAAAAGAAAGGAATATAGACAGTCAACGACTCACGTTCCGAAAGTCGTATCATCAAATCTTCAATGCAAACTCTTTTTTTTCTTCAATTCTTCATATAATCTTGTTAAGGCTCTTCAAAACCCAATTATCACAACTCTTATCAGAAACCATGAAGAGTTCGAATTATCAAAGTCTCCTTGATTACTTAATTGCCTATTTCCCAAAATTAAGAGTAAAAGAAAGTAAAGATGGTTATTCAAAGTTCAAAATATACCTGCAATTAGCAATCACGAATTACACATTTTAGAAAGTGATTTATCCATGACGATTATTATGTGCGTCATCAGTCTGATAATAACGGTAATAAAATCGCTTTTCTATAATATTATTCCACGATTCAATGATTTTCGGTCTGCAAAAAAAAAAAGGAATATAGACAGTCAACGACTCACGTTTCGAAAGTCGTATTATCATCAAATCTTCAATACAAATTTTTTTTCTTCAATTTTTCATATATTCGTGTTAAGGCTCTTCAAACCCCAATTATCACAACTCTTATCAGAAACCATGAAGAGTTCGAATTATCAAAGTCTCCGTGATTACTTAATTGACTTTTACCCAAAATTAAGAATAAAAGAAAGTAAAGATGGTTATTCAAAGTTGAAAATATACCTGCAATTAGCAATCACGAATTACGCATTTTAGAAAGTAATTTATCCATGACTGTTAATTATGTGCATCATCAGTCTGATAATAACAATAATAAAATTGCTTTTTCATAATATTATTGGACAATTCAATGATTCTCGTTGTGCAAAAAAAAAAGGAATACAGACAGTCAACGACTCACGTTCCGAAAGTCGTGTAATCATCAAATCTTCAGTCACTCTCATTTTCTTGCCCTCTTATAATCTGCGAGTGTTGAATCCAAATATAGAGATAAGAAGATAATAGAATTGAAGATATGTACCGGGTAGACATGTACAACTGGTAATGCCGGGAGTGAACGTATCGAGGCAGAAAGCGCTGTGTATTGCGCTGGAGGTCATCAAACGGCTGATAACCGAAGTCTCGTCCGTTCCCTCAACTCGTGCATACTACTCGTTGCTTTTCTTCGTTGTTCCATACTCATACACTTGCTGTCAGATAACATTGAATAATAAATTGGCTACCGTTTGTCTGTGCTTACTATCAATATCTTAGAGCTACGGGCTATTTGTTTCACAAGTGAATATTAGTTGTGTAATTCAAGATAAAGTAGTACAGAGGGCCTAATTCAAATGGCGCTCTTAAAAAGCCGAGGTTTGTTGGCCAAAGTGATCAGTGCAAGCTGCGTCGTCGATCTATTCCCGTGTCATAGTAACTTTTGCGTCGGAACGTTCGCCAGTGGCGCCAGTGCCAGTATCACGCGGTACCAAACATCAAGGACTATGGCTACGACGCGAAGCACTTGGGGTCATGTGAGCGAGGTCAATGACCTCGTGGCACCGAAGGACGAGGTCGTAAGGTTCATCGGTGACTGCATGAAACAAGCCGGTAGCACCCAGGAGGACGCCATTACTGTTGCTCATCATCTAATGACAGCCGACTATCGTGGCCACTTCAGTCATGGAATGAATCGAATGCAGCTCTATGTAAACGACATCAAGTCTAGGCTCACCGATCCAACTGCCAAGCCTGAGATCGTCAATGACTTTCAGGTCCGGTTTCTGATTTTTTTTTTCGTTTTTTTTTTTTAAATATACTGCAAATATTGGGTATTGATTGGCTGGTACCGGCTCAGAATTTTTTAAATTATGAACTGGGAAGTTTGAGTGATCAATCGTAAGAGGAATTGATACACGGAGAAAAGGGCTTAGTTAGATCAACCAAGGCGCTTGGTTATATATGCGCCAACTAAGTTATTGGTTAGACCAACCAAATTATTGTTTGACCAACCAAGTTATTGGTTACATCAACTAAATCATCTTGGTTAGTTAATCAATAACTTGGTTGGTTAACAAATAACTTGATTGGTCTAACCAATAACTTAGTTGGCGCATATATAACCAAGCGCCTTAGTTGTTCTAACCAAGCCTTTTTTTTGCATGTACTGGCGCAGTATATCATTTATTCTCAACCATGAAAAGAATAACTTGCCAAGCTTGAGATCGTCAATGACTTTCAAGTACGGTTTCTTATTATTTTGTATTTTTTTTTCACATATAATGGTAATATTGGATAACGATTGGCTGGAACTGGCTCAGATTTCTTTTCGTTATAAACTGGCATGAATTAGCAAGTTTGAGTAATCGTAAGAGGAATTGATAGATGTTGTACAGGAGAATTGCGAAAGGGTGAGAGAATTTAATTCAGAATTGGCTGATTTTTTATTTTTGCGTACTGGATTCATTTTCTGATGAAGGAAAAAGGTAGACTATCTGTATGGAATGATATTGGCTTGATTCTACACTGTCGAAAAACTACAAATACTCGATTGGCAAGTACTGGCGTAGTATACAATTTATTCTCAATCACGAAATGAATAACTTACCAGATGTTGAGCCTGAGATCGTCAATGACTCTTCCCGAACCGGTTTCGTATTATTTCAATTTTTGTACGCTATAGACAGTTTGGGAATTGAATTGGCCGGTAGTGGCTCCGATTTTTCGCTACAAACTGACATTAATCGGTGACCGAATAATCACTCATAAGATAAAATTAAAAGATATTATACAGCACAGTTTTGAATAGCTTGAGAAAATTCGATACGCAACAACTGGCTAAACTCTAGATAATCCGGGTGGTAAATATCGAAAAAATGTTGATTCTTAACTACTGACTGAAAGCTCAGAGAATCTGTATTAGATGATACTGGCTGGATTATAAGTAACGAAATCGACGCAGCATCCCAATTGGTAAGTACTGGTCGGATACCGAACCGCGAAAACGTTGCATTATTTAAAATCCCAACTACTGGCCTGCAGAAACTGTCTTCTTTGAATAATCTGACATTGTATTAAATTTAAAGATGCTGTACAGAACAGTACCGAGTAAAATATGATATCAATTGCACTGGGAGAAGAGTTTGTTAACAGTTAACAAATCTTGGTTAATGTGGCGAAATGAACCATTTTGTTATTCTTATTGAATCTCACTTGAGCCAATTAAGATTTGTTAACTATTAACAAATGTCAGCGAGCTTTATTTGCGACAAGCAAATTTTATTTAGCTCAAGTGAGAGTCAATAAAAATAACTAAATGGTTCATTTCGCCATATTTAACCAAGATTTGTTAACTGTTAACAAAATTTAACAAACTTTTCTCTCAGTGTGTAAAGCGGTTGAGAAAATTCAACCGGCAAATACTGACTCGGTTCTAGATAGTAGGGATGATGGAGCATTTTTTATTTTGAAGTACTGACCTCATTTCTGACGAATGAAAAGATTAGAAAATTTGCATCGAATAGTATGGGCTCGATTCTGAATAATGTAATAAACTCAGTGTCTAAATTGGCAACTACTGGCGCAGTGTACAATTTATTCTTAAAAACGGACAATTTATTTTTCGCCATGGATGAACTGACAAGTACTGGCTTTATTTGCAGTTAGAATTTCGATAGAATTGAACACCATTTGAAAAAAAAACAAAAGAAGATGCTTTAATCTCTATATAGTGAGTCTAGGGAATCGCGCGGAACTGTCATTAATACGGCACGCAGCATATACGGCCTTCGAGACATTATACTGCCCGATGCCTTGATAAGATATGCGCGTACCACGTTTGATTAATACGGTTTGTTCTTCGATTACGCAACAACTGAATACGCCCAGCCAGCTGGACGCGTCTCGGTGCAAATGAGACAGAAAAAAGCTCTTGCATTTTTCTGCAATTGCATCAATTTACTGGCAAACGTACGATAAATGTCTCGAAAATTCAATAATTTCATTACTATTAATATTTCAAAACTAAATTCATTTTACGAGGTCATAAACAGTCACTTGTATATCAAATAGTAGCATTGTTTTTTTCGAGATCAGAACCCGCCATTTTAACCAAATGATAAACGCGATCTTATCGAAAGTATGCAGTAATTCCTGCCGATAAAGTCGACAAACACTAGGTTACAAGTGATACGCCACATTTCTGTTCAGGATAGAGAATATGCCGAAGAATTATCGAGACGGAATAAAATTTGCCAGTATAATTCGTTGAACTGAATTTTTTAAATGAAAGTAGTCAATATATTGTCGTTGGCACTTCACGTCATAAGCTGTGAGAAGCTCGTACTTCATAAGTGTAAAATTTCTAGAACAAGAAGCCAGTACTTGTCCTCAACTTTATGTTCTCATGAAAAGGGCCAGTGTCATGTTTTTGTGAGAATGTGCCGCCCATCTTTTTTTTTATAATCTCAAATGTGAGCAGAAACTTATACATGAAATAAGCCAGTACTGGTCTTCCATTGTTAATTTTCAAGCAAAGGGCCAGTGTCATGTTTTTTGATCATTTGTCGCCCATCTTTTTTTCTCGTAATCTCGAATGTGAGCAAAAACTCATACAAGGAATAAGCCAGTACTTGACTTCAATTGCCAATTTTCAAGCAGAGGGCCCGTATCGTTTTTAAAAATAATTAGTCGCCCATTTTTTTTTCTCATAATCTCGAATGTGAGCAAAACTCACACAAGAAATAAGCCAGTACTTGACATCAATTGCCAATTTTGAAGCAAAGAACCACTATTACTTTTTGTAAAAATTTACCGCACATATTTTCATTTGCTATAATTTTGAATATAACCAGAAATGCATACATTGAATAAGCCAGTAATTGTCTTCAACCGCCAGTTTTCAAACGACGGGTCAGTATCATATTTTTTGAGAATTCGCCGCCCATTTTTTTTTCTCATAATCTCGAATGTGAGCAAAAACTCAAATTCTAAATAAGCCAGTACTTGTCTCCAAGTACCAATTTTCAAGTGAAGGGACAATACCAATATTACGAAATTATCGCCCGTATTTGTTTTCCTTATAATCTCGAACGTAAACCGAAACTTAAGCATTGAATGAGCCAGTACTTGTCACTATCCGCCAATTTTTAAGCAAAGGGCCATTATTTTTTTGTCGCCTATAAAAATGTAAACGTTGAACTCTTTCCAGGCGGTAGCACTGGTGGATGGTAAAAACGCTCTCGGCCAAGTTGTAGGAAAGTATTCGATGGAACTGGCAATAAAAAAAGCTAAGCAATTTGGAATTGGTATGGTGACTGCCCGTGGATCGAATCACTTTGGAATATGTGGTTATTACACCCTAATGGCAATGAAAGAAGGCCTCGTGGGCTTCAATTGTACCAATACTAGCCCTTTGATGGCGCCAACACGAAGCAAAGCGGCGGCACTTGGTACTAATCCTCTGTCCCTTGGAATGGCAGCTACAGACTCGTCCGACGATGTTGTACTCGATATGGCAACGACTGCTGTGGCTTTGGGTAAAATTGAGCTCGCTATAAGAAAAGAGCAGGAAATTCCACCTGGTTGGGCTTTAGGAAAAGATGGAAAAACCACGACAAACGCTAAAGAAGCATTTGAAACTGGTTTATTGATGCCACTAGGTGGCGCCGAAGAAAATTCAGGCTATAAAGGTTATGGTCTTGCTCTTATGGTCGAAATTCTTTGTGGAATTCTCAGCGGCTCTAATTTCGGACCCAACATAAGATCCTGGAAAGCAGGCAATGGTCTTGCCAATCTTGGCCAGTGCTTCATCGCCATTAATCCCGAAGCTTTTGCACCTGGATCGAAAGAAAGGCTCGGCCATCTTGTTAAGCAGTTGAGGGATCTTCCCACAGCTGGCGAAAATGGCGTTCTCGTCGCTGGAGACCCAGAAAGAACGTCCATGAAAAAAGTCGACGAAGTTGGCGGCATTGCTTATCACGTTAATCAAATTAATTCGTGCATCGATGTCGCCAATGAACTTGGTGTGGAACCGATGAAACTTGTGAAGAAGAAAGGTCTTTGATAACCTGATAAATATCATTGCAATAAATATAATCGTTTTTTGTACCTGTAATAATAAACATTTTTGAACATTACCGAATTGTCTTTTTATATGCAAAACCTTTAGGCTATTTTATACAATCGTGAAAATGCTTCACTGAAGATCCTTTAACTTTTTGTGCAAACCTCTGAATGAAAAGAAATGGTGTTTCGCAGATTTAAAAAAAAGTATATATTTTCTTTAGCAAAGTTAGCTGTCGATGTGACCCAAATAATAAGTAGATATTTGCGAAGAACTTTTATTTTTTCTCGAAATATCTCAAACCTAAAGTATACAAGATCAGTGTTTAAAAAAAAAGTGTTTTCCCTCAACACGTCTGCAGATGACGTTACAAAATAATATTGATAAAGTCTGAAATATACCAAAATTGAAAATGTCTAACATTCAGCAAATATCGAAATGAGATAAAAATGGCGGAATGTTTATAAAAATCATTTAAACGGTCTTGTTTTCAAAGCAGTTGGCAAATAAATATTTGCACTGGCCGTGTAAATCAGTCGAAATAAGAAAGTCTGTTATCGATACGGCTGAAAGAATGAGCAAATATTTTCGCGATCTGTTTTTTCCTGAATATTCCAAACCTGCAATATACAACATCGGTGCTTAAAAAAAAGTGTTTTCTCTTAAAATATACGGTTATTCTGACAAATTCTGATAGTCACTTTTTAGCCATTTTCCGGTTATTCTGACAATTTCTGAGTCACTAATTTTTCGGCGGTCATTTCTACGGTTATTGTAACAAATTCTGATAGTCACTTTTCAGTCATTTTCCGGTTATTCTGAAAGTCGTCGTGATTGTTAGGGTTCTAATAAAAATGTCCTGCATTCAGTAAATGTCAGAAAAGTTTAGATAAAAAAGTTCGACATTCAATGAATGTCAGATAATTTCAGATAAAATTGTTCGACATTCAAAGAATGCCAGAAGAATTCAGATAAAAATGTCCAACATTCAGAGGTTGTCAGGAAAATTCAGATAAAATTGTTCGACATTCAAAGAATGCTAGAAAAATTCAGATAAAAATGCCCGACATTCAGAGATTGTCAGGAAAATTCAGATAAACCCGTCCGACATTGAAGGAATGTCCGAAAAATTCAGATAAAAATTTCCGACATTCACAGGTTGTCAGGAAAATTTAGATAAAAACGTCCGACACTGTAGAAATCTCAGAAAAATTCACATAACAAAATATTCGATATTCAGAGGTTGTCAGGAAAATTCAGATAAAAACGTCCGACATTGAAGGAATGTCAGAAAAATTCTGATAAAAATGTTTGCTATCGAGGGAATGACAGAAAAGTTTAGATAAAAATATCCGATACTGAAGAAATGTCAGAAAAATTCAGATAACAATGTCCGAAGTTCAGAGGTTGTCAGGAAAATTCATATAAAAACGTCCGACATTGAAAGAATGTCAGAAAAAATCAAATAAAAATGTCCGACATTCAGGAAATGTCGGAAAAAATTCTGATAAAAATATCTGACATTCAGAAAATGTCAGAAAAATTCGGACAAAAATGTTCGACACTCAAGAAACGTCAGAAAAATTCAGATACCCAGATTTCGGAAATTTTATGAAAATCTTTGAAACGTTCTAGTTTTAGTTGTCCAGAGCAGTTGCCAGAGAAATATTTTCACCGGGGATGTAGATCACTCCGAGTGGCAAGCACGACGCGGAAACTGCGAGATCGAGTTTCCAGGTAATAATTCAATAATTCGATGAGAAACGGCGCGTGTATGTGGTACGCATCAGTGAATTATTGAGCGTGCGCGGTTCTGTCATAATATCCATCGCTCAGCTGCACTCGGGAACAGAGTCGATATATAAGATGAGTACGATGATGCAATGGATGCGGTTCGATCGCGAGCAGAGAGGACGACCTTGTATTACTCGTCAAATCACATTTGCGTTACATTAGACATACAATACACTTTTATAATAATAATAAAAATAATATATGACATATGTTACATATAATTATTTTTATAAATGACTATGTTTGCAATGTGAAAACAAATGTCATTCGTGGAACTTATTCATTTATTTACATGAATAAATTAAAATCAATAAACACACATTCCATAATAATAATAATAGTAGTAACAATAATGCATGATTTATGTTTAAATATAATTCTTTTTTAAATCTCTATGTTTACGTGTAGTATATGCATATAGATATAACTATGCATAATGCATTGTTAAATGCTGCGGAGCTTCAGGGCGTCATTCTTGTTTCTTATTCGCAAGCCGACGCGAATCATTAGCGTCAATAAAGTTGGCTCGTATTGTCGAAGCCGCGAGCCAATCATTATTACTTTTTATAATAGCTAGTAAACGGATGGACGTGTATGAGGATATATTCACAACTTGGCGGAAATGCAGTCTTGAATCACCATAACTGTCGTGGTCAACTATAACCCTTAACTATAACCTATAACTTTGCGCTATAATTATTTATTTTTTTCTATGATATGATTCGTGAGGTTACACAGCGTCAGAAAGTTTTCACTTTCTAGAAACTCAGGAAATCCTTGAGTTTGACTTATAAAAAGTCATTGATTATTTTTAAATGATTTTTTTTTACAACTGTATTATTGCGAAATTGGACTCTATTCTTAGGTGGGATTGAGTTGTGGTAATATGATTTTCTCAGCAACTTGTTGCCTCGAAATTGGAGTCACTGAAACTGCTGAATTTTCACTTGCATATCAAATTTCACAAGTCATTTTTTTTTCCTTCTACGACGTTCCGAAATGTGTCAAATAATTCGGATATAAAAATAAAATGAAAATAACACATCGTATAAATTTGTTGTGGTTGATAATTTAGATACTTTGTCAAATTATGGATTTTTGTGTACAGTAGAAATCCGCTTATTATTTTTCTGTAAAAACTGTAACGATCTTTATTTAGAAATGAATATTTTGTAAATATAAAAAATGATTGTTCAATGTTCTTGTTAATGCAATATTTAATACAGTTTTGGATAAAAAGTAAATACAACGAAACATTTTTCAAAATTTTTTAATTTGTACAAGAAATACTCGACTGAAAAATAAAATCGTCAGACTTTTAATACCACTTAAAAAAATAGCTATAATTTGCTACAAATACTTGCAACAAATAAATTGAACTATTAGTAAATTGATGGATTTTTCGAACTCGACGTCTGTTAATCAGGATTGTACTGTAATTATAATTCGCCCGAACTTTCCGGAATTCTTCTGCACGTCCAGTCAGAATTAATCAAGGCTGTTTCGTAGAGAGGGTTCAAAATGTTATCGAGAAATTCTGCGTCTCAAGATGTTTTCACATATGACGCGGGGGCTACATTATCACATTCGATATTTGTAATGTGTGAACTCTGGAGTGAAAATATTGTGCTCAGTTCAAAACCAATTTATTTTTCGCGATAATATGATCGTTCGTGCTTTCTCACTTGTTCATATATAATGAACCGTACTTTTATGTTTTTACTTTTGTCACATTTTCTCTCAAATTCGAAATATATTTTTATCAGGGTTAAAAACGCCCATTATGTATTTCATAAACATTTATTGTATAATTTAATCAATTGTCATTATGTTGTAAAATGTATTCGCAGCAATTATAAAAAGATATTCAATATTTTTAATAATTCATTATTAAAAAAATGTTTAATTTTTCACGACACTTTTCTTGTAAAAATACTGGCCTATTTAATGCAATAAAAAAATAAAATAAAGGTCGTGAATTTTCACTTCAATTTTTTGGTGAAATTTTATAGAGATTTTTTTTTTGTTCGTTTATTCAAAAATTATATATTTTATTTATAAGTTATTCAGGTTATTGCTATTAAAATAATCTTACCACATATTTTTGCTTTGAAAATAATATTCAGTGGAGTCCAGAGAGTCTTACAACTCCTCTGGACTCCACTGGATGTGGATGGTAAACTAGACTCGAAAGGCACATGATTCAGCTTTCTCAATAAAGGAAGACCCTTCGCTAAACAGGAAGGAAGGCCTAATTGAAAAAACGACCTGTCCAAAATGCAATCACAACCGCCCGATGCATTCGACGATGGTAATTCATTGCTCGTGTCCCCATGTGACTCGCATTAAGTAATTCAGTGTCGTGTAATACTTAGAAGTAATACAAATAGCGGCGGGAGGGGGGGAGGGGGTGGAGACGAAGGGTCATGGAACTCATGGGACATCCGCGAAAGCACCCCATTCAACTACTCGAGACAGCTATTTCACATTGACGAACAAACAAAATAATAAGAACATAATCAATTTTTATTGTAAGCAATATTATTTATTTAGGAAGTAAAAAATTATTTATTTAATCTCAATAACAGCGATGTATTATCAGAGTTGTAAATGTCTAATACTTATAGAAATAATGATGATGATACGATCAGCTCTATAATTATGATTTTATAATAATAACATGTAGCGATTGTAATACGATGATTAAACTTTGGAATGGCTGCAAAAATTATTATTTTTCAATAAAAATTCACGGTAATCCTTTTAAAAAAATGGAAAAAAATAAGTAATGCATTACTTATTTCTTCCATTTTTTCCACTATTTCTTTCAATATTAAAGCGAAAATTAGTATTTTTTTTAGCTATTCAAATGTTTACACTCTATTTTATAATCACTACATATTATTATTATGAAATTATAATTACAAAACAAATTGTACTGTAAACTATATCTTATGAATTAATGGGGATTTACAACTCAGTATATTATAAATAAGGAACCTTCTCGTTTTTATGTTAGAAATTTTTATCTACAAATTGTAATGAATTTTATTGTATACGAGTAATAGAAAGTATTGCCAAGTTCGATTTTTTTAAATTGAAAAATATGCATTAACAATAATATTATTATTACTTACACAAAGTACCACTGAATGATATATTCGTTCAATTCGCTTAAAATTCGTTTAGACATTGTTTATAACATTTTCCATCGCATGAAGAAATACTCTCTTTCATTATGGAAATAATGAAAATGGCAATTTGTACAAAAAAAGTTCGATTTTAAATTAAAAAGAAACAATTTTAATAATTTGTTATTAAAAATCGGATAAACATATAAAAAAACATTGGGTTGTGTGACAGAAAATGTTATAATCTATACTCTGTCCGAATTTGAATGGAATCTGAAAAATATATTATTCGACGCTTATTTGTTTAAATAATAATAACGTCATCGTTTATCAATATTTTTCAAATTTGGCAAATCTCAAACTTGGCAACAGGTTGTGCATGAAATCATCCCGACCTCATCATCCCAATAAACAGAAAACAATGCAGACGCGTTAATAAATATTATTGTTATTATTAATCTTTAAAAATTAAACATATGTTTTTATGATGGAATAAAATTATTTCAGCTTGACGCGTCTCTCCATCCTCCTCGAGCCAGTTATTCCTGGAAAGAATTAGATTACTGTTTGAGTCAGATAGACTCTAAGCTGAGTCATCAGTCATCATCATCATTGCACTGTATCATATACTCAGCTCCCTCTGTTTATTCATCTTCTTCTTACAGAATTAATAAATGCATTGTTTTCTGTTAATGTTAATTAAATAAAGATGACAAGGATCGATATGGATCAATGAACTAATAATTAATGATCAAACTATCGTATGTATTTATATGAAGTATGATTGATGATTACTTTTTACTTAAGGTTATAATTATTTATAATGATTATTTGAGACTACTGAAGAAACAATCTCCAAGTGTGCGTCACTATTAGTACAAACTTGCTCAGATAATAGAGCACCCTTTTTGAACCAGCCGACCCAACGTTCCGCTATTTGTCCGCTCTGTTTATCGAGAACCAATATGCAAACAAATATAAATAGGCAAGCAAATTTACTGTTACGACATTATGCATCCAGCAAAATACCTTTCGGTACAATGCAAGACTCGAAAAATAAAATCTCAGTTTCATTCTGACATTCGTGAAGAACATAGCAGTTTCACATTTGTCATTATTATTAATTAATATGACTAAGGTATGTTTATTATTAGGTATACAATATCAAATTATTCTTTTTGACACTTCAAAAAATATTTTTCTGAAAAACTGTCACTAGACCGTCTCAAACATTTCCATAGACGTTCCAAAATTTTTATTTACATTTTTTTTTAATTAACTTAATTTTGCTTCTTTATAGGGGACGTTTTGTTTTTGTGAAATTTTTTTCATGTCAGTATTTTTATAATTGTTTGAAAAGTAGATAAAAGAGGTCCAGAAAAATGTTCGGTGTGTCTGAGCATGTGTGTGTGTGTGCCATAAGTGAAAAAGGGTTAATCTATGATTACTAGAAAACGGGTAGGACTATTGGGCTGAAACTTGGTTCACAAGTCAAATACTTGCTTCCCTCTCATTATGGTAAATTGAATTTAAATTCGTTGGGTCCTTTATATTTTGTTACATATTTTTGTTTAATTTTTTAATGTAGAATTACGTAAATACGTTAACTAATTCAAATTTTAAGCTACCAGACAAAACATTTCTGCGCACTTGCATTTAAGTTCAAGTCTAATCTGCTTTTGG
Organism: Ephialtes manifestator; assembly: GCA_963970395.1. NCBI lineage: Eukaryota > Metazoa > Arthropoda > Insecta > Hymenoptera > Ichneumonidae > Ephialtes > Ephialtes manifestator. Next base: position 24,690,970 of record OZ019972.1, read on the forward strand.
GCAGAATGGACAAATTGTTTCTAAAGTTATGTAATTTAAAAAAATTAGCATTCATTGATGTAACGTTTATAAATTACTACCCGATTATTGTATTAATTTTAATTAGAGTCGACAGAGTCATTAAAGTTGTAGGAGATTCAATTTTTTTGCAAAAATAAAATCATGGCGTAAAAACCCTATAATGTGAATATTTATACATAAATTATGTTACAAATAAAATTGGTAGGTGCTAAGTTAGTCCGGGACTGACTATAGGTTTAAAAGTTATAGAATTAGTTTCCATTCTGAGATAATAATGAGGAACTAATGTGCACGGTCCTAATTTGTAGCGTTTTTTTTCTAACTCGGATCAATATCATATTTTTTCATAGAAACCACTTTCTATTAAACACGAATTTTCTTCTTGTAGACAAAAAACTCAGTTTACCCAAAACTTTCGAAATCTCATGTGAGGAAGTCAGAAACATAAAAGTTCTGACATAATATTTAAAAAAATGTTAATGATAAAAATGAACAAAATTCAGAAATTTTTAGAAAAGTCTGCCCGAAAAATCAGTGATTTTAGGGAAATTCGGAAATTAGTTATCCAAGAGTCATGCGAAAAATTGTAGAGAAAATTTTTTATTTTCCTACAATTGGGAACAAAAAATTTGAGTAAGTCATAATTTATTAAAGTTCTTCCAACAAACAGTTCATAATCAAAAGTGAAATGTGTAGAGAGAAGGTTGGAGATTTTTATTTATCTTAAGGGGAGGGAGTCAGGTAAAAAAAAATGATTTTGGAAATTCAATATCATCCAAATCCTATTGCATATAAAAATGGCCAATGCACTATATTGTTGGTACTCGATGAAAGGATTTTTTACTGTCGTCTGACTTGCATATGCTTTTCAATATTATCTTAAGCAAAGTTCTTAGGTTTTCCATTCTGCGCATGATTCAGATCAAACTACTAGGCAGTTTGGAATGGTTGACGTCTCATTTTCTTCTTCATGAAAAGATGCACCGGCTAAATGGAGCAAATGTTAATAAAAGATAATATTTTTTAAGTGACATAATTATTAATAAATAAATTTTATGCTATTTTCTAAATCAGTGATTAACTTTGCTTTCAGAATGAAAAACAAAAGATTGCTCCATTTAGCCGGTGTATCTTTTCATGAAGATGAAAACGAGACGTCAACCATTCCAATCTGCTTAGTAGTTTGATCTGAATCATGTGCAGAATGGAAAACCTAAGAACTTTGCTTAAGATAATATTGAAAAGCATATGCAAGTCAGATGACAGTAGAAAATCCATTCATCGAGCACCAACAATATAGTACATTGGGCATTTTTATATGCAATAGGATTTGGATGATATTGAGTTTTCAAAATCAATTTTTTTTACCTGACTCCCTTTCCTTAAGAGTACTCGACTCGTCAAATAAAATATTATCAGAGATTTTAAAAAAATTTAGAATATTTTCACAAAAATATTCTCTCTAGAGAACAAAAATTATTTTATCATTTAAACTTGATGGAATATTTTTTTTTAAGCATTTGGAAAAAAATAATCGATTGCATATAAATATTAACTTGGAGATTTTTATTTATTTTAAAAATACTCGACTGACAAAATAAAATATTTTCAGATTAAAAAAAAAATTCGAGTATTTTCACAAAAATGTTTTCCGCAGGGAACAGAAATTATTTCATCAATTAAGCTTTTTGAAACATTTGTTTTTTAAGCAATATACTCAAGGGAAAAATATTGATTGCATATTAATAAATATTAACCTGGAAAGTGAAGGGATAAAAAAGTTTCAATTATCCCACGCATTGGGCGTTCAGTGATTCGTGAAAATTAAACTTGGACCTCAGCCCCATCTCCCACTCGTTCGCGCGTTCGAGGGGAGCAGCTTGTAAGACGTGTCAAATTGCGTGGTAATTTTGATCAATGATAACTCGTGACTTTGAAGTCAGCTTCCTACGAGCCCTGCCACTGCTACCACTACTACTGCTACTAATACTAACGCAACCTCTGGCTGCTCACTGGACTCTCAGGAGGGAAGTGGCCCATTACCGAACAGCTTTGTACAGTCCAAGCAGCAAATGTGCCCTCTTGAAAAAAGTGACCCTTTTAACGATTTATTACATTATCGAAAGCTATTACATTACTATTTAATCGTTCTAAGACTCACGTAACTTGTATATTTACGTGTATTATAGAATAATGCAGCAAATAAAATTTTTAAATAATCGAATAAATGCAAATTTTTGTACTTATTATTTTAACTGAAAATGAGAAACCGGTTTGTAAAAGCAATATTACAGATATAGGAATGAATCTTGAATCTATTTACCAGTATTATTTTCAACATGTAGTGGAGAACAAAAGGGCGATATTTTTCTACTCGAAAAACTAATTTTTTAAAAATAATCTCATTTTTTAAACACATTTGACAAAATCCATTTGATAGACTGAAAAACTATTATTAAAAACAAGTACCATTATTTTTAACAGTTAATTATGATATAGGAACTATTTTGAAGGGTTTTCAAAGTGAACACTTTATGACCCTTTTTGGCTGAACAAAAGAGCCTAAAAAGAATTCTTTAAAAATGTGTAAAATGTACTCAGAATTATTCAAACTTTTGAGAAACACATTTTTGACTCTATTCTATGACATCAATACGACTTACAATTAGTATTACCGTATGCAGATCTTCAAATCCATTTTTTAAATATTATAATAACTTTTAAAATATATTCCCTATTTTTGGGTGAAAATATTTTTTGAAGGAGTGCATTTCTATAGTTTATTGAGAAATCATTTTCAAGACTATCCCATAAGATCAATATAATCCAGCGTTAATGGAACTGCACTGCACTCCCAAACATTCTTCCAAAACTTTACATATATTTTCCAAATTATACTGATTTTTTTTCACACACCGCATTTTTGTAGATTTTTGAGAAATTCAGTTTCGAGGCTATTTTGTAACATTAATACAGCCTAAAATCAACATGAGTGGACCTCAGCAGCAGTTAAAAAACACGTGTTATTATATTGTAGAGTTCTAATATTTACTTTAGCATTTTTATTTAACGAGTGCATTTTTGTAGTCTTTTGAGCATTTTTTTTTAATGATATTTTATAGCATCAATTCGATCCAGTAACAACGTCAGTAGAATCTGACTTCAGTTTTAAAAATGATGCCATAACTTTTTGATAATTCTAACAACTATCCGACAAAGACGATAATTAAGGAGGACTTTTCGCACGCAATGCTTCAGTGTGTCGAGGTGTTCACCGATAGACCTACGAACAATTTGTGATACGCGACTATTCGCGAAGTAAAATTGCCGTGTCCGAGTGAGTCCCGTGATAGTGCGAGGGCTAATGAGTTTATAAATTGAAGGCACACCGAGTGCTGTCCTGTGGCGAACGAGACTGCTTCTGCTCTTCGCCAAGCTCACGATCCGCTTCAGTGTGACTCACTGCCTCCATTGACAATGGCGTGTCTCCATTCTTTTTTTCCATACACCGTAAAAATTCCCCTTTAAATCGACCATAAAACCATGACGAATCTTCGTTGATTCAAAATACAAGCACCTTAAAATTTTCGTAGAACCGTGAAGGATTAACCCTTAAGAGGGAGAATTGAAAATGTGTCTCAGCTCAGTGATTTTCCGGTGATTCAGTGTCCAGTTCATATAATTCTTGAGCAAAAAGATTTTTGCATTGTAAAAAGTGATAGTTTTTATTGTTTAAATTATTGTGTGATTGTATAAGTACGAAAAAGCTTTAAAAAATGGCCAATCAAAGTGGAAAGAAAGAACTTTTTGAGGAGAACCTTCTGAATCATCATCCGGAAGGTAGCGAAGAGGAAGTCGATAAAGAATGGGAGGAATTCACCAGGCTCATGGCAAAATTGCGAGAAAAAGGGCCGAATCGCCAAAACAGGTAGAATCGGATTGAAAATACAATAGAAATTTGATTTGAAAAAAATATATATTTTGGGAACTATGTACAAAAATAACTTTTTTGTCAGACCTTCGCAAGCGTTCTATCCTTGTCCTCCGCCGAATCCCGAGGAGGATCAGCCCGAGTTCGATCCGTTCGACTACATAAACACAATTGTAAGATTCGCTAAAAATTCAAAGATGAGCATGAAACTAGATTTTTTACTATGTAACAGCATGATTATTATTTTACCGTTCAGTTGCACACTAAAAAAATCACACACAAAAAATAAACTAGTAATTTGTTCAATTACTCGATTTATTTATTTATTTCACTGAAAGTCCTTTTTTTACATAGAAATATCGCTTGTGTAAATGTAAATATAAATTATAACACTTGTGTAAGTAAAATGACGTCGGTAATAAAAAGTTGTACATTTTTAGTAATAACAAAATGCAAATAAATTAAATCATGAAAATTCCAATATATGCAAAATATAGAAAAAATATAACAATGATATGTATGAATCCTTTATGAAAAATATATTTGTGCCGTAAAAATAAATATGCCAATTATATTTATGCGTTGAAAATATATTCACAAAATATATTTGCGCATAAAAATTGTGTATACAAACTATATTTTTTTGCAGAGATTTCACGTATATTAATTTCCATGGGAATTTTGATCGCATATATTTGAAATTTACTAGTTATGTCGCAGTATTTTATTTAATTTAAAAAAGAAATTGCATAACGACGATTGAGGTATTTAATAAATTTGGCTACCTCGTGTCGTTCTGACTCAATGTTTCGTAAATCATCGGTGCCAGTGAGTTCAGTTCATATTAGTTTCGAGACAGCCCACAAAAGTCGCACTAGACGTCGCAATGAACGTCCGCCGAAGCACAATGGCAATGAACGTCGCGTGTACTATTTATAATTAAACTATTGGTATCGCGGTGGCGGAGGGTTGGAGTGGGGCGGATACCGGAGCAGACGGTTCGCAGACGGCACCGAGAGTTCTCATCGTTTGCCAGAAAACAATGCGTGTCTGCATTTTCTTTTGTCACCGTAGCGAGATGCCCCAATTTCGAATTTGCTTGTGCTTTCAAATGTAATTTTCCGACACGTCATACATTTTTTTACCAATGAATTAGCTTTCACAAATTTTCAACGACAACCAAATTTTGTTAAGATAACATATAATTTCATATAATTTATGTAAATTATATTACAAAAAGTACATAAAATATGGACCATATAAACTACTATTTTTATATTCCGTTAAGAAATGGTACCAAATACGCCATGGTATACTTAGCTGAAATATAGAATCTCGCAATTGTAAACTCCATAAAAACATGAAACCATATATGGTTTCATGTACTCAATTGCAGCATACATGCGGCAATTCTACATTTTACGAAAATATAGAGCTCCACATTCCGTAATTATTTACTCTATGATAACATAAGTGCTAATTCCAAATTTCATTAAAACATGGAACCACATGAACCGCTAATTCTTCATTCTATTAAAACATGGAACCACATGAACAACAAATTCTACATTCTATTGAAACATGAAACTACATGAACCACAAATTCTACATCCCAGCCCACGTGGTCCACTATTCTACATTTTATTAAAACACGAAACCACATAAACCACAAATTCTACATCCCATTACAACATGGAACTACATGAACCACTAATTCTACATTCCATTAAAACATGAAACGGCATAAACTACTAATTCTGCATTCCATTAAACCATGGAACCACATGAACCACTAATTCTACATTCCATTAAATCATGGAACTACGTGGTCCACTAATTCTACATTCCATTAAAACATGAAACGACATAAACTACTAATTCTACATTCAATTCAATCATGGAACCACGTGAACCACTAATTCTACATTCCATTAAAACATGAGACGGCATAAACTACTAATTCTGCATTCCATTAATCCATGGAACCACCTGAACCACTAATTCTTCCATTAAATCATGGGACCACGTGGTCCACTAATTCTACATTCCATTAAAACATGAAACGGCATAAACTACTAATTCTGCATTCCATTAAACCATGGAACCACATGAACCACAAATTCTACATCCCATTAAAACATGGAACCACATGAACCACTAATTCTACATTCAATTCAATCATGGAACCACGTGAACCACTAATTCTACATTCCATTAAAACATGAAACCACATGAACCACAAATTCTACATCCCATTACAAAATGGAACCACATGAACCACTAATTCTACATTCCATTAAACCATGGAACCACGTGAACCACTAATTCTACATTCCATTAAAACATGAAACGACATAAACTACTAATTCTACATTCAATTCAATCATGGAACCACGTGAACCACTAATTCTACATTCCATTAAAACATGAGACGGCATAAACTACTAATTCTGCATTCCATTAAACCATGGAACCACATGAACCACTAATTCTTCCATTAAATCATGGAACCACGTGGTCCACTAATTCTACATTCCATTAAAACATGAAACGGCATAAACTACTAATTCTGCATTCCATTAAACCATGGAACCACATGAACTACAAATTCTACATCCCATTAAAACATGGAACCACCTGAACCACTAATTCTACATTCCATTCAATCATGGAACCACGTGAACCATTAATTCTACATTCCATTAAAACATGAAACCACATGAACCACAAATTCTACATCCCATTACAACATAGAACCACATGAACCACTAATTCTACATTGCATTAAATCATGGAACCACGTGAACCACTAATTCTACATTCCATTAAAACATGAAACGACATAAACTACAAACTCTGCACTCCATTAAAACATGGAACCACATAAACCACTAATGCTGCATTTCATTAAATTATGGAACCACGTGGTTTAATGATTCTACATTCCACTAAATCATGGAACCATGTGAACCGCTAATTACCATGTGATTAAAGCATGAAACCACATAAACCATTAATTCTGCACGCAATTAAAACATGGAATCCCATAATCCACTAATTCCATATCGTATTACAACCCAAAGACAAACGCTGTACAATTTTAAATTTCGCTTCAATATGAACAGAAACATTGAGACTGAAATTAAAGTCAAACATCCCCATTTAAAATAACCAAAAATGCAAAATGCATTTTCAAAGTTAAGTCATGCATCGCGAAACGTAATCTTACACTGTCAATGTAATAATTGTCCTCGGGACTCTGATCTTTACTCCCGGTAAAAGCGATGTGGGTCGCACGTGATTTTGTTATGATACATTTTCTCGCGGGCACAGGTGCGCGGGACTAGCCAGCACACCTCGTGACGCATGTGTTATTCATTTTTTTTTCCTTGCTTCTTCTCAATTCTGCATATCGACGAGTCCCGTGACTCCGAGACGGAATTGCGAAAACATTAAAATGTCAATGATCAGCTGATTCGCGCGTGGACCGCGTACGGACAACCCCCCTCCTCCCCCCTACCGCCCCCGCCTCATTCGAACGTTCACACCCGCACGACAACCTTGAACATGCGAGGTATTCGCAGATTGTCGCCTGTTCAGCAAAGCTTCCATGTCACGATGACCTTGTCAATTGATGTACAACTTTCGATTAACAAACTTTTTTTTTTACAAATAATTTATTTTACAAAATGTCCTAACGAGTAGTTTTCCAAATTTTATTCTACTTTTAACAAGTCATGATTTTGACCGTGATGATCTTGTCAGAAGGTATACAACACTTTTTAAGAAATTTATGAACAACCAATTTGTTAGGAAATCCTGATGTGAAATTTGTCAAGTTTTACTGCATGTTTAATAAGCCATGCCGAACATGATGACCTTTTCAAAGGATGTACGACTTTTGATGATCATACATTTTTTTTTAGCAAATAATTGGGTAAAGAAATAAATAAATAATGATTAATAAATTAATTAATGATTTGTAAAAACGAAAAAAAATGATAAATAAATTGTGGTTTGACAACCACAATTTATTTATCATTTTTTTTCGTTTTTACAAATCATTAATTTTACAGAATATCCTAATGGGTAATTTTTCAAATTTTTCTGTGCTTTTCATAAACCATGATTCATGACTTTCAAAAGATGATCTTGTCAGAAGATGTACAACTTTCGATGAACATACATTTTTTAAAATGTATGAATAACCAATGTTTAAGAAAATCTTTATGTGAAATTTTTCAAATTTTATTGCACTTTTAATAGGTCATGGTGTAGAACATGATGACCTTTTCAAGCGATGTACGACTTTTGATGATCGTACATCGAATTATTTTTTACGAATAATTCTTTTTTCCCGAAATCGTGGTAGGAGTTTTTTCAAATTTTATTTAATTTAAAAATGGCACTTTTAATAAAACAAGAAACATCCACAATATAATGTAATAAATATAATTAGCTTAATACTATTTTCTTCGCTATGCATTGAATGTAGCATTACACATTAACGGGCTGAGTCACCTGAAAATTCTGAAAATAAAATTGTGTTGCAACGGCACGTATGAAATCATGCATTTTGATGAAAAATACCACTTGGCAAGCCCAAAGGAAAATTATTCATTTTCAGAAGAGAAATATTTTTTTTTGTAATTCGAATTATCGATGAATATACATTTTCCTTTTTCCAACATTTCGTAAAATTTATTTTCCACTTATAAATGAAATTGACATTGCAAAATTTTACTTTCCTTGCAAGATTACAGTCCAGTCCACGTATAGTCATTTTTATTTGAATTTATTATGCAAAATATATGATTCGCTTTTGCAGAATATTTTTTTTTTACCTGGTGACGTTTTTTACTAAATTTTCTTGAAAATTCTGCACATCAATCCAACAATATTGTCAACTGATACAACGTGACTGCTATTGCAAGTTGAAAATGAAAAAAAATCTTTGCAACAATTAACTGGATTGAAAAAAAAATCACCATAAATACAATAGCAACACGATTTAATTCTCACAATTTTCTAGTGACTTAAGCCTCTGAAGTGAAGCGTTTCGAAGCCTTTCTCAAGATAAATACTGGCAATTACGAAAAAAAAAATCAATTGCGAAGGTCAAGCTTTGCAGATGCGTAATTTTTCCTTATTTTCATTCACAACCATAATTGCTATAATGCATGGTTTATGAATTGTTGTACATCTCAAATGAAAAACATTGTTTCATAGATACACTACATATATACGTCCGGTATGGTAATCATAGGCACTGATTAGAATAGCGACGGAAGATAGCAAAAGAGTTAAACCAGTTCGCAGTGTTGCACTTCGTTGAAAGGGAAATCGCACAGCGCGGGCAGCGCACAGTCAATGCTTCTGTTACTGATGCCATCCTATATCTACATGAAAAAACGTCGAGCGCATATGGAGTCGTTATGTATATGAGGCATGCGTGACCGGCATGGAAAGTCGTCATGTGACGACGTGATTGCATTTCTACACATACAGGTGCATACACTCATGCAGAAATACACTCGTGACATTATTAACACCTCTGCTCTCATGGAGCTGCATACTGCATAGATAAAACATGATAAATAATTTTTTTTACTAATAGTTTGAATTTTTTATCTCAATTCTAAAAATGAATTGCAATGATATGATATTATTGTGTAGGTAATATATAGTAGTGTTATTAAGAAAAAATATTCTCACTAATTTACCATTGCTATTTTTAAGTCAATAAAAAAATTGATTGGAATGATTTTTTTTGTCATTTAGATTTAAAAAATCGAATTTATAAAAAGAAATTGATAATAGGTTCCAATTTTTATTTTGCAGTACATTTTTTTTTTAAATTTAGTTTGATCAAAGATTCTTATTGATCGATATTGAGAATAATTGAATATTAATTGAATAGCGAAAGAGTTTTTTATTCTTGTACTAAAAATCTTATCTTTTTTATTTATTTATTTATTTTTTTCAAAATCGATATTATAAGTATCTATTTTTCGTTGAATAGTCGAAATATAAAAAATTCTTTACTTAGAAATAATTTTCCATAGTTTGGACTTTATTATATACTGTTCTCGAGTAATTCTTATTGTTAGAAGTTAAGAATAATTGAATATCGAAAAGTATAGAAATAATTTTTATTCAATTACTCAAAGTCGTTTACAATTACTTTTACCACAATAAGAAATAATCAATTATAAGACATTTATTTTCTATTGATATATTGTATGTAAATTAATTTTTTAAATAATGTCGATTATTAGAAAATACATTTAATAACAATTTATTAAGTGTTTTGTTTAAATTAATTAAAAATAAAAATAGAATAATTTTTCCGAGTATTTAGAAATTGGGTGGAATTTATCGTCAGAATTTGTCGTTTTATTAATATAATTCAATGAAAGAGAGTGAATGTCTCATACGTCAGGAATTCTCGTACTATTCCGGTGAAATGGGTCCAGGCATAACTTACAGAAAGGAGTAATGCGCTTGTTCTTGGCAGTGGCAGCTATTAATAGCAAAAATAGCTAATTATGTAGGCCCAATTACTAAAATTGGATTAGGGGCCGATTGCCCAGTAGGACGTGGTCGTTACTGACGTCAATTCGACGCGAGCTTCGGTGTGCTTTACGCTCTGACACCAAAATTTATTATACTCGTACGAGTGTCGTTACGACTGCTGAACTAGTTGTAAATCACTAAAGACAATTGTTCACTAAAACCACAATGGTGAATATATTTGGTTACAATACTTTTTTCATGAATTTCATAATTTTGAATACTTAACTTATCAAGATTTTTTTTAAATCCTTAATGTTTTGTATAATGAAAAAAATACCAATAAAAAACATTTTTTTATTCCTTCTGAAATCAATAATTTTGTTCATTAGTAAATTATGCTACTAACTATGAATCCCTAACGATGATTGTTCTCCAAAATCGTATTGAAGGTTATATTAGTGAACAATAATTTTTTATAATTATTTTTACAGTTACGGATTTTTATTTTGCGTATAATTTAAAAAAAGCAATAAAGACTATGAAATAATTTTTTTTAAATTATGGTTAGATGGTTTTGCTTATCGCGTAAATTAAAAAAAAATATAATCGGTCTATCCATTCGTAAACATCCTGACGAGTCGTCATTTGAATCGTTGTCGATTCGTCGTTGCTTGGTTATCAAGAGTCGCGGTAGCGACTCGACGCCAAGTTAAAAAAGAAATTATATTTATATCCGGCATGCCCCTTGAAGAGTTATAAGTTCACAAGTTCCGATCGAATGCTGCCAAAACGCCAAGTATCAAAGGAAGACGAGTCAGTCAAAACGGAGGTCTCAGTTCGGATAGTTTGTGTAGCGCGTACAAGAAAATGCCCGAGGCTCGTAAGCGCGATGGCCGTTAATTTGGAATGTGTTTTACGTAAAAAAAAAATGATATTGCAAATCCAAAAACTTGCACGTAACCGATAAATGTAATCTTTTTCATTATAGCGATCAATCACAGTGATTTCCTTCTGTTTTTAACTTCAGTATCACTCAACCAAATCATCGGATCCTACAAGAAAATAAAAAAATGTTTGCCATTATCATAGTAATTGTCATTTTGTATTACGAGTTTCGTGTTGCCGAGTATATTGTCGATCGCATGATTACTTAATTTTTCGAAAAAAAAAAATGTCTAGTTCCATGTTGACGAGTCAATGATGTGACAATTGAACAATTTGAGATGTGGAATAGTAAATGTAAATCATTTTCTGTTTAAACTAATTTATAAATTAGACAATTCGACTATTGAGTTACAAAATGCATATTGGAAAAATTGAGAAGATTTCTAAAATAAAAAATTACAATTTGATGTCTCAGCGATATGACAGTTACAAAATTAAAAACGGTAAGCAAACGGCCAGTCAAATTATTAGAAAAATAATTGTTTTTTTCACTCAACAATTTGACTTATAAACAAGTTGAAAAACTTGGAAGTTGAAATTGTACAGTTAGAAGAAATTTTCACAAAAAAAAATGTATGTTTAGATAAATTTATCAGTTTATCAATTGGACATCTGAATGATGGAACGTTAAAACGTTCGAAGACCAAACATTTGACAGTTGAACAAAAATAGGTTCACGAACAATTTGACGTTTAAGCAAATTTAACAGCTTAAACATTTGACAGTTGATATAATTTTGTCACTTATACAATCTGATGTTTAAGCAAATTTTTCAGTTTTACAATTCAGCAATTCAATGACACATAAACGATATATTAAAAGTTCGAAAATTGTACATTTGGCAGTCGAAAAAAATTGGCCCCTTAACAATGTGACGATTAAGGAAATTTTTCAATATAGCAATTAGGTAAAGGAATCAGAAATAAACAACAAAAATCAAAAGTCCGAAAAGTAAACATTTGACAGTTAAAAAAAAATTGGTAGCTGCAAATATTGGCGATTTAGCAAAATTTGTCACTTTAACAATAAACGACAAGTTAGAAGGTTAAAAAATGAAACATTGACAGTTCAAAAAAATTGATACCTGAAGGAATTTGACTTTTCATCAAATATGCCACTTTAACAATTCGACAATTGAATAACAAATAAACGATAAATTAAATGGTTCGATAATGGAACATCCGATTGTTGAAAAAAATTGAAAATTTTGACGTTCAAGCCAATTTGACAGCTTAACAATTCGGCAATAAAATAAACGCAATCTAAATATTTGACAATACAAAAACAAAAAAAATAGAACCTGCGAAATTCGACGATTTAGCACAATTTATTATTTGATCAACAAACGACAAGTCAAAAGGTTAAAAAAGAAACATTGACAGTTCAAAAAAATTGGTACTTGAAGGAATTTGACGTTTCAGCAAATATACCACTTGAACAATTCGACAATTGAATAACAAATAAACGATAAATTAAAAGGTTCGATAATGGAACATCCGATTGTTGAAAAAAAATTGGAAAATTTGACGTTCAAGCCAATTTGACAGCTTAACAATTCGGCAATAAAATAACAAATCGCGTCCTAAAAAAATTTGAGAAAATAGCGGAAGATGATAAAAATTGTTTGATCACACGCGATGAGTCGCGCGCATTGATGACGGTCGTCATTGCCGTCGTCGATGATCAGCTAGAGGGTTGCGGGGGGACAGGAGTACTATGAGTGCATAAACAATAGGCTCTTCGCATCTGAGATGCACCCCCAGCATCAGCTACTAGTCTAAAAATATAATGATTTTCTGACTGTTGCCAAATTTCGACAAATTCAACGTAGCGGTTAGGCGGTGTTGCTGCTGGGACGAAGAAGCTCGTCGAATTCATTCGACTTGAGCGGTCAGTTCGGGCTCGCGTGCGATACGGTGCGCGAATGCATACCAAAAATTCACTTCAACTTCGAAGTGATCGGAAGAAAAATCGCGAAAAATCCTCCAACTTCAAGAGTTGCAGGAAAAAAAGAAATAAATAAACCGAACGTTATCTACCTTACCGACGTTGTCATTATGACGATGACGCACGTGATTGGCGACTTGTCGATAATCGAACGTGCGCGAAAAGCTACACGCGAATTTTTCATCGTAAGATGTTAAAAGAAGCTCCGGGAGTCCTGAGTGTCTCCTGCGATTTTACCGACCTGTTAATAACCGGTGAAAACAATAAAAAATCCCTAAATCAAGGATACAACATCAGGAATCCCCCGATTTCATGCCGGCCTCCTTACTTAATAGGTCCTACTTCGTCTGTAACGATGACTACGTTGTAAGTGTAAGCCGCACCATGTTAATAAAGTTACTGAAGAAAATTATCAGTGAGTTTTGACTGGATAGAAAAAAGTTTAAATAAATTCTAGAAAGATTTGACGCATTTCAGAATGCTTCGATCGCTTATTATTAACCAGACTTTTTTTTATTTAGCAATATTATAAAAAAGCAGGATAGCAAACATTCTTATAATGATTAAAATTAATTGCAATGGCAATTAATGATGTGTGATTTGTTGATTGAAAAGATGATTGAACTTCATTTAATAGTAATGTTTAGAGAGTGGAAATTATTTTTGCGTTTTGAAAATTAACAATATTTTTTGGGTAATAAATTATTATACATAAATTTTTTTTATAACAATTGATTAACATTATACTATTTAAAAATAATGATTTAGATTGGATTAAGCCTACCATTAACATCCCTACAAAAAACAAAGTGATCTAATCTTAATATTAACAAGTATTTTATGGAGCATTTAAAAAAAAGAAGTATAATTGATAATGGCCAATTGGTTGATTGAGATAATAACTAAACTTCAATTAAAAGTCCGGTAAAAAAGCGATTATTATTATTTTTTTTTTACCAACAACAATATCATATGTGTAATACATTATTATTCACTAAAATTGGTACTGTTTAATCATCATTCATTTCCGTATTACTTTTCAAATATTGTTATTATTAATGCATTATAACAACAGAAATAATTGTCATTAATTATCCCAATTAATTAAGCATGTTATTAAAAAATGAATACTATAAACACTATAAATATAGTATTATATAATTTTTAGTTGTTTGAAAATTAATAGATTGATGAATGCTAAATAAAGTTGTCATTCTCGTTAAATTCTAAAGCGATAGTAATTAATTTTGTGAAGTGGATTAAGTCGTTAACTAAGTGATTAATAGATTCTACAGACTTGCCGAGATATTTTGGCTCTCGTTGAATTCTTCTACTCCAAGCGTCTTTCCGGCTTTATATTCTTCGGTTATCTGTGAGCTTCAACATTGGTGGTTTCAGTCTATGCGGACAAATCATGCACGTCAAACATGAGCATTACTGAATAAATATTCAGCGCGATAAGAAATACTATTAAATCAATTTAGAAAAGCTTCAGCATAGGTTACTTTTGATTGTTCTAGTCCTTAAAGCCGCCATTAATTTCTAAGTCTCTCAAAAAAAATTATTTCGACATTTTGGCAGTTAAATGATGAAATTAAAACGAGAAAATATCGATGACTTGCTGAAAAAATGAAAAGCAAATATTGTCGAGACAATGTAGCTCGAACAAAAATTATCGACGCGACGAGTTCATTGAAGCATACAAAATAATTGACGTTTTACACTCCCTCTTCTTTTTTAATCGATATTTGGAACTTGCTTTCGAAGCATTGATGTCTTGATCTTCTCTCACAGATCAACGACAACAACTTGGAAAGAATCTCGACGCGCTATATTTTTTTTTAAAACATATACAAAAACATACCTACAAAATGGATAAACATTTATCAATTTATTACAAATCAAAGTACACACTGTGCCCATCAGATTCTATTTTTTGTTTACAATTTAAAGAAAAGGCTTCGGTGAGTTGACAAAAAACATAATTAATTTTAAAAAATCAACCTCTGCGTATGAGTTTAATTCCAATTGTGGTTGTTGTTGTTTTGGCATATTTCGTTATAATTTTTGCACTTTTGTATGTTATGAGATTAAAATTTGTGTAAATATATATTGCAGGATTTTTTTTTAAATTTCAGTGTTAATTAATTTTCAACACTTTTCTAGATGTATGGTCGATATACGAAGGACCTGGGTGAATACGCTAAGGAAGAAGCACGAAGACTCAAATCGCACGACAAGGCTAGACGAAAATTCGACAAGGTCAGGGCCGAGGATCTTAGGAAGTCGAGACGAGGTCCGCTATGCAAAAAGCTCATCGCACTCTTGGCATTCGCATGGAAACACACAGGCGCGAGATTGGGCGAGGATTGGGTCTTTCTGGCGCTTCTTGGTGTCATCATGGCATTGCTGAGTTACTCCATGGACCGTGGAATTTCAATGTGCAACAACGGTCCGCATTTTAACTTAACGATTTTCAATACTTTCAATACTAAAGAAAAATATAATTTGTCTGAAAGCTTTCCCTACAGTTTTATAGAACTTCTTCAGAAAAATGGTTTGAAATATAAAGCAAAAGGGGTATAAACAATTTGAGATTCTCATACAATCTAAAAGTACTTGGCTAAGTAAATAAAATATTAGATATTTTCAGAAAAATTCGAAATCGTCAGCTTGAAAATAAACTTTTAGTATCTCTGAAAAGCACGAAAACATACAGAAAATTAGAAAGTTTTAGGGATTCTCCGAGAACTAAAGAATTTTTACCAAGATTTTCGGATCAATTTCGGAGATATTCAAATCAATTTCAAAAATTTCCAGAGCTTTTCAAACAAACTAAAAACTTCACACAAATTTTTTCAACTTTTAGAAACTTTGAGACAAATTTCAGAAATTTTGAGACAAGTTTCAGAAACTTTGAGACAAGTTTCAGAAACTTTGAGACAAGTTTCAGAAACTTTGAGACTAGTTTCAGAAACTTTGAGACAAGTTTCAGAAACTTTGAGACAAGTTTCAGAAACTTTCAGACCAATTTCAGAAACTTTCAGACAAATTTCAAAAACTTTCAGACAAATTTCAGAAACATTCTGACAAATTTCAGAAACTTACCGACAAATTTCGGAGACTTTCCGACAAATTTCAGAAACAGTCAGACAAATTTCAGAAACTTTCAGATAAATTTCAGACTTTCAGACAAATTTCAGAAACTTTCAGATAAATTTCAGACTTTCAGACAAATTTGACAAATTTCCAGACAATTTGACAAACTTTCAGACAATTTTCACAAACTTTCAGACAATTTTCACAAACTTTCAGACAATTTTCACAAACTTTCAGACAATTTTCACAAACTTTCAGACAATTTTCACAAACTTTCAGACAATTTTCACAAACTTTCAGACAATTTTCACAAACTTTCAGACAATTTTCACAAACTTTCAGACAATTTTCACAAACTTTCAGACAATTTTCACAAACTTTCAGACAATTTTCACAAACTTTCAGACAATTTTCACAAACTTTCAGACAATTTTCACAAACTTTCAGACAATTTTCACATACTGTGAGACAATTTTCACAAACTTTCAGACAAATTTAAAAGATTATTGGATAATTTACCGAGATTTAAATAGGTTTATTCTCGATTTGACGAATATTCTTCTTTAACCAGCCAGGATATGGCTGTATCAGGATTTAACATCGCATCCGGCTCTTCAGTACCTGGCCTGGGTGTCGTTACCAGTCTGCCTGATCCTGTTTAGCGCGGGATTCGTCCACATAGTGGCGCCACAGAGTATAGGTTCGGGAATCCCCGAGATGAAGACAATACTCCGTGGGGTGGCACTGAAGGAATATCTTACCTTTCGGACACTTGTGGCGAAAGTCATTGGGCTGACGGCAACGCTGGGTTCGGGTTTGCCACTCGGCAAAGAAGGTCCCTTCGTACATATCGCCAGTATAGTTGCAACATTGCTGTCGAAGTTGGTCACCAGTTTTCAAGGAATTTATGAAAACGAAAGCCGAAACTGCGAAATGTTGGCGGCGGCTTGCGCCGTGGGCGTCGCCTCATGTTTCGCGGCTCCTATTGGCGGTGTCCTCTTCAGCATCGAAGTAACCACTGTTTACTTTGCGGTGAGAAATTACTGGCGTGGATTCTTCACAGCCGTGTGCGGTGCCACCATGTTTCGTCTACTGGCCATATGGTTCCAACGAGAAGAAACCATAACCGCCATGTTCGTCACCAACTTCACGATGGACTTTCCCTTCGACCCGCAGGAACTTTTTGCCTTTGCTTTGATAGGGGTTGGCAGTGGCCTTCTGGGATCTTTCTACGTCTGGCTTCATCGGCAATACGTCATTTTTATGAGGAAGAACAAGAGCATGAACAGCTTTCTTCAGAAAAAGTTGGTATTCCTAAACGGAAAAAATTCCTAGATCCCTAAAATTCACTAATTTTTTTTTTTACTTTGTTTATTTTTACGAGAAAATGCTTTACTAGATGATTTTTTATCAAAAGTTCACATCATCGCGCTATTTTTGATAGATCTATTAACTGTTTCTTTGTTCTTACAGCCGATTTCTTTACCCTGGAATCGTATCTCTACTGGCGGCGTCTGTATCTTTTCCGCTTGGACTCGGACAATTTATGGCTGGAGATTTGAACACTCACGACCAAGTTCATGGACTTTTTACAAATTTTACGTGGACTAAGAGCGATTTGAGCGTTGAAGAAATGAGCGTTGTGAAGCACTGGTCTACACCTTATTCAGATGTTTTTGTTGGACTTCTTGGCTTTGTTCTCTTCACCGTAAGTCATTTGGCTGCCAATTCTTATGCTCCATATTTTTCGTAGTTCCAAATAGTCCAGTTGTTACCGATCTTGCAGCTTTTGTTTAAGTTTGAACTCGGATCCTTTGAATCAGAGAATTAAATTACAGCCGTAATAATAGCTTAAGAGAGAACTGGACTTCGAAATAAAATTGAAACATCCGATTACAAAACCGATTCTGAATCAGATTAAGAACCGAATTTACAACTGAAAATTCGATGTTACGATTGAGCCTAAGACCGAAATTAATCAATAAGTTCGATTCTTAAATTGATCTTAAGATCAAATTAATGGACCAAATTTCGGCTCCAAGCCCCATCAACTATCCGGTACCCAGTCGGTAATCAAAACCTGTAATCCAGCCTACAGATCGATAATATAAGGAAAAATCACAAACTTGATTCTATTGCAGAGTTGATAGATGGAATGGAAAAAATTTGATTTTGTCTAAAATATAAACCGTCTCTATAACTCGATTGAATTACAGTTTTTATTACCGATTGCAGTTTCTCATCACCTTAACTAAATTGAATAATTCATAATAAATTTCCCATTATTAATGTTTTTAATATTTTGTCGTTTGTGTTTCAGTTCGTCTTTTCAATTATCAGTTCGACAGTGCCAGTACCTTCAGGTATCTTCATTCCAGTCTTCAAGATCGGTGCAGCGCTGGGTCGAATGGTCGGTGAAGGAATGGCTTTGTGGTGGCCCAATGGTGTTCGTTATAGTGGCATCATCACTCCAATTATTCCTGGTAAATCTTGAAGACAACAAAAAAAAAACAAAAAAAAAATTACCGATTTTTACCGATTTTTAACTTTTTTCTAAAGGTGGATATGCTACGGTTGGTGCCGCCGCCTTTTCCGGTGCTGTAACCCATACCATCTCAGTCAGTGTCATAATCTTTGAGATGACCGGTCAGATAACTCACATTGTGCCAATAATGATCGCTGTACTGATCAGCAATGCCATCGCAGCTCTATTACAACCCAGCATATACGACAGTATCATATTGATAAAAAAGTTACCGTACCTGCCGGATCTGTTACCATCCAGTTCCGGTAATTATTAACGATTTTTATTCTGCTATAATTTTTTCCGTAAAAATGGCTGTTGATCTAACGATTTTTATAACGATTTTCTGCTAACTCGATGGGATAGTTAATCGGTAAGCTTAAATATATATCGGATCTTAAAATATATTCAGACCTATGTGGCCCACTCCCTATCCGCCCAATTCTGAATCAGACGATATAATAATCGGTAATCCAAATTATTCAGAAATGTTTGGCTTGTTAATAAATAACATGTAAAACATCGACTCTGAGTAGATTGGATTGTAGCTTTCGTTACCTACGGAGCTGAGTCTCATCACCTTAAGCAGTATAAATATTAATTATCTCTTGTTTGCATTTTTAAGGTATGTACAACGTTTACGTGGAGGACTTTATGGTGCGTGACGTGAGAAATATTTGGCACGGAATAAGTTACCAGAGGCTCAAAGAGATACTCAAAGAAAATCGGAAACTTCGGGGATTCCCCTTAGTGGATAATCCTGACTCGATGATACTATTGGGTTCGATACAGAGGCTGGAATTGATAAAGCTAATAGAGAAACACATTGGTCGAGAGAGGCGCCTGCAGGTGGCGCAAAAGTTGCACAAAGAGGCGGAGGAGAGAGCAAAGGAAGAGATGGAAAGACAATTAAGGGAGCAAGAGAGGACGCGAAGGCCATCGAGATTCGAAGTGATCCCTGCACCGGATATTCTTAAAATGCAGAGACAAAGTGTCAACGATTTGACAATGTCGCCTGGCAATGGGGAACATGTAAGATTTTATTATTTAAAAATTTGCAATTTTTTCTAACAACATATTGCTTACCGATTTTTTTAATTTACAGCATACTTATCACTCGCCAATTTTTGGATCGCAACCAAAAAAATCCATTTTAAAGAAGACTAATTCGTTTACGCTAAAGGGCTTTAGTCCGCTAGTTAGTCCGGCTGTGACGCCATATACTACAGTAACCGGTGCTGAAAGCAGGTAATGTTCATTAACAATAACATTAGAAATTAAAAATAAAGAAAACGATCTTTCACTAATTACCCAATAATCCGTTTATTACTAACTATCAAATAGCCGGTTTATTAATAAGTGATTCATTTTTGTATAGAAATAATGTATGAGTTAATATTTTGATTCTTATTATCCTACAGAATTCGTTTGGCTTTCGAGGCAATATTTCGAAAATCTGCGACCCTTCAGGATGTGGATCCTGACCCGGAGTTGGGTTCCGTTAGTAATGTAAATGGAACGAGACGCGACAGCGTCGATGGAATGAATGCGCAGGCTCATCATCCAATGTTGTCGCCGAGTCCAGCTGCTTCCAAAAAAGTTCAATTGGTGAGTGTGGGAAATATAAAATCTTTAAATGTCCTGCGGGGAAAAAGATCGTTATTGGTTGGGCCGACTAATTACTTGGTTGCGTCGACCAATTGGCGGTTTAACTTATCAGTTGGTAGTGCAAGCAATTGGCGTTTTATTTTGTCAGTTGGTAGTCCAACTAATTGGAGGTTTAACTTATCAGTTGGTAATCCAATTAATCGACGTTTTAACTTATTAGGTGGTACTTCAACTAATTGGAGGCTTAATTTATCCGTTGGTAATGTAACTAATTGGAGCTTTATCAGTTTGTAGTGAAACTAATTGGAGCTTTAACCTTTCAGTTGGCAGTCCAACTAATTCGAGCTTTAACTCATCAGTTGGCAGTCCAACCAATTACAGCTTTAACTTATTAGCCAGTTGGCAGTCCAACTAATATGAGGTTTAATTTATCAGTCGGTAGTCTAATTAATTGGAGCTTTAAATTGGTAATCCAATTAGTTGGCGTGTTAAATTGGTAATCCAATTAATTGGATCTTTAAGTTTGTAGTTCAATTAATTGGAGTGTTATGTTGGTAGTTCTAGTAATTGGAGTTTTTAATTGGCCGTCCAATTAATTGGAGCTTTAAATTGGTAATCCAACCAATTAGAGGTGTAAGTAATTAGTTGGCAGTCTCGTTAATTGGAGATTTAACTACCCACGGGTAAACTGCATAATTAGAGCCTTGACTTATCAGTTGGTAATATAACCAATTGGTGCTTTAACGTATCATTCGATATACCAACTATTTCATTTTCACCACCGAGTACATCTTCTAGTGCACATTGAATCATCTTCTTTCCTCGTGAAGGAAGCTTTTTTGATTTTAAAAAAAGTGCAAAGTGTGAATTTGCTTACAGCTTTCAGAGTTTCCGATTATAATAAATTTTTGACTTTTTCCGAAGTAATTGTGGAAATTTAGTAGATCTTCAGCTTAATAATATTATCTTCTTTGCAGCCACGGGAAAGAGTCATCGACATGTCGGCAGAGGACCAAAAGAGTTGGGAGGAGAGCGAAATGGCACTTGAAGTCGATTTTTCCCGATGTCATATCGACCCCGCGCCATTTCAGCTTGTTGAGAGAACTTCTCTTCTCAAAGTTCACAGCCTCTTCAGCATGGTTGGCGTCAATCATGCTTATGTGACGGCAATCGGTAGGCTGGTCGGTGTTGTTGGTCTCAAAGAGGTAAAATTATTTTTGAAAAAAAATCCCTTTTTATTATTGAATTTTTTATTAAATACCTTTTTACTGCACAATTTTTTTTTTCACAGTTGAGAAAAGCCATAGAGGACGCAAACGCCGGTATCTTACCGATGCACCAGGATATCCATCCGGCCGCGTCAACTTCGAGTCTGACACGAAGTGAAGTCGAAGATTCGGAAGCGAAGAGCAACAATGGTGGAGTTGCAATGACGACACTGAACTCGATAATTCCGGCAGACGAAATATCGTCTGTAGACGAAAAAGTCTCCGGAAAGATTTGACTTGGGTAGTCATTGGAATTGATTAATCGAAAACTAAAAACTAGACGAAAAGAATTTAAAAAAAACAAAACAAAAACAAAAAACGTAACAAATTGTGATAGTCGCGTCGCGAAGCCGTCGCGACGTGGCCTAATAGACCTGAAAATGAGTGAAAAAGGGGGGAAAAATATCGTTGCCTAGTAACATCCTATAGAACTTAAGTAGATAATTATGAAATAATTATGATTATAGCGAGAGAAAAATAATTTCCCGGTTTTAGGTCGATCCTAAAATTCCTAAAAAAAAAAAACTAATACGGGATTTCGTTTTCCCGGTTTTACTTCGTTTACTTCGTTATGCTTGGAAATCCACGACTTGTAGTGATTTTCCGGCTCGGGCCTGCCAATCGTTCATTTTACATTCCATCCAACGTTACAAAATAGTTTCGTATAAAATACAACGATAATAAAGTAAGTCAAATTAATGATATGATGTCATGCGATGGATATGAAATTTCGTGACGCCTTTTATGAATTTTATTTGTTAAGTTTGAGTGAGAACAAGCGCTGAGCGCATGGCGATTATTATTGTTGAGCGTCGTGCCTCCTTCGTCACCTGTAAATACTGTGTATATCATCGAAAAGAAAAAGACATTAAATATAATTTATTCTATTTACTCATCGAATTTCTTTATTAACTTTTTAACAATATTTATAATTTACATTTTTAGTTTTTATTTCAGTATACAAATATATTTTAGTTTGAGGTAAAGTCGTACAGCGTTGAAGCGTATCACAATACATTGTAAGGGGAATGCCTCGTACAGATCGTTAAATTATTATTATTATTATTATTATTATAAATAACGTATCAATGGTCGAAACTGAACCATCCGTGAAGACATTTTGGCACCGGTCCTGGAGTCACGAAAGTCGCACGTCCAATTTCTCGTAAGCTGACAGCGTCTAATATCAAAAGGGCCACTTCTGTTTCACGCTCTTCACCCCAAATCGCAGCACTCAATATAACTCCCTCGTCTTCGTTCTATAAAAGAAAAATGGTTCAAACTTTTAATTTAAATTCATTTAGACCGATGAATAAAATTTTAATAATTAAATGATTTTTTTATGATGATAACAGTAATACCCATTTTATAAAGTTGTTTTTAAACCGACAGGCTACTATCGTTTTTCAATTTAGGCAGAGTAAATTGAATTTAAAAAATAATACTCTTATACTGAAGTTTACGAGAAAATAATTGTTATTCAAGAAAAAAAGTATTTGAAAAAAATCGTGAAGATATTAATTCTGGATGTCCGAAAGCTCTTCCCTGTTAAAATTTGTTAACTGGTTTTTTTTACAACGTCTTGACACTTTTCTGTATACCATTTTTTTTTAATGGTAGATTCGAAAAATTCAATTTTTACGCACAAGTTTAAAAAATAATAATTTCGTTAGAAAAACTTTGTTTTGGCATTTTTCCAGAATTTTTAAATTCAAATTAAAGAAGATATTCTGAAGAATATCTTCAGATTAAAAGTAACGAAAAATTTGTACTTTGAAATCACCTGGTTAAATTTATTCAGAAAAATATTTTTACCAGAAATATCGACCCTCTCTGAGTAAATTGAATTACAGTTTTTGTTACCGATCGCAGAAGTGTCACGTGATCGTAATTACCTTTCCGTATGGATCAGGCACAAAAATAGGCTCGCTTGGATAAAGGCCTTTTTCGCGCCATACTTTTTTCGTCTTCTTCACGGTGTCAACTTTGATTATGGTACCAGGATTATCGATATCAACATCGCTCGAAATAGCATAAAAATATCGATACTCTCTTCCAAGATAAGAGTCGTAATTGAGTCGTGGAGTCTCGCATCCAAGATCGCAGAGTAATTCCGGTTTTACGAAGATACTGCCATCGGGAAGTCGATGAGCCGATGCTTTTCGTCGAAGAACGCAATTGTCACGTTCCGGGCTCTTCTCGTCATCGATTTTTTTGTCGCAGGATCGATCGACACTATCATGCAGAATGTCGGCATCGATAGAATCTTCCAGATTGCCGATTCTCTTGAAAATTTCCAAACTCTGATTTACCGTCCGCGCTGTAATGAGATTGTACTCGGTCGGTATGTCAGAGGCCGGTTGTTTCATCGGTAACACGAAGCGCAATGGACGGCCACGGAACAATTTTGAGTAGTCCGGATTCTTATGCATGTTCTGTCGATAAAAATAATTTGTGTCACTCAATAATATTGATTGAAAAAAATACCTGTCGATAAATTGACAATATTTGTACAAAGAAAATGTCGATAATAGAGATTCGCACTGTCGGTAAAATAATGCAGAATTTATTTACCAGATCGATCGATAAACGCGACAACAGAAATTATAAATACCGACATTTTCAGATAGAATATGAAAATTATCGTAAATAAACTACCGATAACACTTGTATTACCGATCGAGTAAAATGTAGGTGACGATTTTCCAAATTACCTTCATTACATCCACGTACATGCAATCGAGCATTTTTGCGTCACGATAGCAACAAATGTCTATAACCACGTATTCCCGATCTCGGGTTTCAAATTGATTGATTATGTGAAGGTAGAAAAAACCTTCGGCGAGGAATGTTCTCTCCAGGTGACCGGTCTCCCTCGATATTACGTGAATAAGAGTCTGAAGAATTTAAAAAAAAGAAATCCATTAGACTGAAGAGTTAGTAATTCGTTAGTCACGAAAAATCGAATTAATTAGTGATTGATAATAGTGGTCGGATGCAAAAATAAAAAATTAGTTCTTTGCAACTAATCATTTAGTCAATAACTAATTAGATACTAATCATTCGTTAGTCACTATTTAATTAGTTACTAAACAATCCTTGGTCAGTAAGTAATGAGGAATTAATCATTTGATAGTCAGTATCTAATTAGTTACAAAATAATTCTTAGTCAGTAAGTAATTAGGAATTAATAATTTATTAGTTAGTAAAAAAATAGGAACGAGTCATTTATTAATTGTTTAATGACTATTGCGTAATTAAAAATGTAACTAATTAATGTAACTGTGCATTGACTAATCGTAGCAGCTAACAAGATAAATCGATCATCTGACGTAGTTTGAAGCTAAATTACTTACATTCTCATTCTCGTGCCATTTGAGACAGGAACACATGGGCTCATTTTTTATGTGACATCCCACCATAGACACGAGAGCTATTCCCAGTGGCTGCTCAACTATTATAAAATAATTCTCCGTTATTCCGAAGGTGTGCATGTATGAAGGATTCAGAATCCATCTGGAAGGTATCGTTGCCACTATTGTCGCCTGATCAAACATTGAGAGCTCCTTTTCTTCCCCGGAATCATCTTTCACAAAATTAAGATCGTAATTATATTTTCCAACTCCATTAATTTTTTTTAAACAATTGCTTTCATTCATAGGTAATATTTTTATTTACCTATTGTGATGCGACTTGGAGAAAAACAAACAATGTTGTATGCCGGTCCTTTAGCCGTTATACTTTGTCCTAAATTGTAAACCGTACCGTCACTCATCACATGCGGATGGGACGTGTGATTTATTATTCCTACGTAATCCGACAAATTGACCTGCAAAAATGAAGTAGTGAGAACTCGATTAAGTCATATATATTTTTATTTTAGTTTCTGACGAATTATTATTTTTTTCTTTTTGATGGTTCACCATTATGATTTTTTCTCCCACTTCTTTTGCCAGGTAAAATAACATTGTAGACAAATTATTGTATTTTTTTAAACAAACATTATGATATTTTTCATTCTGTAATAAAAACTCTTTTATTACAAAATGCATAAATATTTTTTATGCATTGATCATAATAGCATAAAAAATGCATACTTCAAGCAGCAAAATTTAAGCGTGCAGTTTTCATTTTACATATTTTTGGTTTTTTTGCCCCCTTTTTTTGCTGGACTTATTTTTTTATGTAAAATATTTTTGTAGAATGATATTTTAACCAAATGCAAAAATTCATACATATGAATTTATTGGAGCAGAAAAAAATTGTTTTTAATACAATTAACGTTGCCAATGATGCGGAAGAAAAAAATCATGATGCTTTTCTACGGAGAAAAAAAATCAACGTTGAATATATAATTTTTTACTTTATTTTCTGTCTCGAGCGTTTTGGGGTTTACACGATGTACGATTGGTGACTCAGCGAACGTGTAGTATTCGTCGCCGAATGGATAAACCGAAATCATAGAATTGTCTGATAGACTTTCAATGGGATTGAACACTGCTGCCACTCTGAATAAAATGTATGTAAAAAAGATGAATTATTAACAAACAGATTGTTTTCAATTTCCGTACATTTGATTTTTTTAGGTAAATTCAATGCTAATTACCGTTGGAAGATACTTTGACATGGATCGGGAACTGCTTTTGTACCAAATTCAGTAACAACTATCCTCTTCGCCTCGTGATTCTTTTTATAAACGTCGGTCTGCACGAATCTTCTTTGATACGTTACACTACCGTCCGTAATTTCGAATCTGGCAATTATAACATATTGTCGATTATTGTTACTATTATTATTACTGATATAATTAATCATTTGTTTTCTGCATTATATTACAATGATTATTACTTCTATTATGTATATATCATGTGAAAAAAAGAAAGAAGACCTGTGATCTCTATGGGTTTATAATCCCCTCCAACCTTGACCGTTCAGTGTAAATTAGGTAATTGAATCAAAAAATTTCTGGAACTTCCCGTTTAGCTAGAACTGATTACCACCCTCATTCCTATCTGTCAATCACTAAATCTAAATCAATTAATCGAAACTGTTGTACTGTACAATTTTTTAGGACGTTAAGAAAAATGTTGACCTCGATATTCATATTATTATTTTCGTAAATTACATTTTATTAACATAGATAAATAAACAATATTTATTTTTTGCTTGTAGTTGGTAAGATACGGACTGTCGAAAAAAATAACACCCTTTTTCTAATTACATAAATTTTCTTGTGAAGACAAACGTGAGAATATATATTTTTTTTTATGGACAAAGGAAAAATAAAGTTAAGTATCAAATAAAAACGTTTTGTAACTGTAATAGAAAAACATTGTTCTAACATTTCTGGCTTTTTTTCTATAGAATTAATAATGTTGCTCACCGATGCAGAAGAGCTGAACTGTCGAAGAGATGATCAAATCTATACTCTCCAACCTTCAGACTTCCTGGTCCATTCCTCAAAAGTGTACCCCTCAGCCATTTGGGTACAACTCCAGTTATTTTTCCGGAAATTGGTTCTATGACCTCTTCGTCACATGATCTCATCCATATGGAAGTATCGCATTCTGGCCAGTAGTTGATTGGCTCATCGCAATCTTCCTCGTTTATCTTTTCATTTTTTTCACACTGCACAAAGAAACGTTTAAAAGAAAGTGTGATATTAAAAAATTCTCAAAAACAGTATCTATAAAACGTCATCAGAATCAACTTACTCGAAAATTAGTAGTTTTAGAATTTTTCATAAACGAATTTTTTTGCCCCAATAAATTGTCGATCACATTTAATTTAGAGGCGTAGAAATCGGTATCCGATTTCGAACGACAGCAACGAGCACGTTTCATTTTTTGTTGTTATTTTTTTTTAATTCACAAAAACAAAAAGAAAAAAATAATTATTTAATCATGAATAATAGAGAATCAGATCAGACTTTGCGTTTAGTTTTGAATTTTTTGTATGCTTTCATTTTTTTTAAATTTATTTTTATTAATCACTGTCTTCTTCAACAGGTGCGCGATCTTCGTCGATCAACGTATTTTCGAGGGGCTCTAGGATTGATGAGAGAATCTGATAGACCCTTTTGTGAGTGAAATCCATTTCCGTGTTTCCCCGAGAACTCTCGACCGCGAAATGACCACGATGCGGGTCCTCTTCTTGACCTTATAAACGCTCTTCAATATTTAATCGGTTTAGCTTCGGGGTTGGCCGAAGCTCGGAAACCCTACGTGACGTCGATCTGTGCGACGCAGTCGAACGTCACGTGGAAATGCGAGGGCTTCGATAAACACGTGTGCCCGTGACACGTTGTGAACCATAACACGATACCGATCCATCAAATTCTCACGCAATACTCTTTCTCTATTGTGGCAACAAATTAAGATCTTTACGCCGCGGTTAAGTGGAAAAAAATGTCAAAATGGCCATTTACACAAGTTAAGTTCATCCTGGTTAAAATATTTCTCTAAAAATCGGCGAAATATTTCAAGTTCATCCTGGTTAAAATATTTCTCTAAAAATCGGCGAAATATTTCTAAAGAAGTCTCCAAATTTTCTCATAATAATTCAAATTGTTCAGAAAATCTCTGAATATCTTTGACATTTTTTGGAAACTATATACTAATTTTCTGAAGATCTTTAAGAAATTTCTGAAAAACTTAGAAATTTTTCTGAAAATCTCTAAAAAGCTCTAAACTTTAATTAATTCTAAATTCTGAATTCTCTTTTAAAAATGCGTTTCTAATAGGGAAGAAAATCGGTGTTAATAAAAATGTAGTATCGTCTAAAAAAGTCTGCAAATGGGGGTTTAATGTTAAAAAAAGAAAATGGTAATGTTTGAAAAATAATTTTTCATATTTTTGTACTCTATTTTCTGAAAACTTCTATAATATGACGAAACTGATTGAGAGTGCAGTTAAAAATATGATCAGTAAAATATTTTCACCGTCCGACATTAAATGAAAAACTTTGATCAGCCATGTTCAGCAATTCTATCTATGTCCCCTTGAAAAAAGATTTAAATTGCGCGATAAAATGCTGCGCGGTAAGTAATTGTGGCCTCCGTGATCGGAGGGGTTTAAGACTTGGTTAGGTTAATCCCGTTCAATGCCACTGTTAATTTACCTGTGGCTCTGAAAAGAAATAGCGCAGAAAAAATACACACAAGTTAGTGGGTTTCCCTCGCTTAGCATTTCTTTTTTTTTCATCAACATTTTTTTTACTGTATTAATTTTAACGAAAAATTGTCAGCTATTAGCCCGATTGTACAGGCGATCTTCAAGTTATAAGCGCTTTAAAACCCTTGACTCACAATGAACAATTTTCTAGACCACTTTTCAGGACATTTCAGACGATTTTATATAGCCTGACATAAAAATTTCGAATTTTTTGTCTTTTGAAAATAAAACTCCTTCTATGAGAAAACAACAGAACAGAAAGTAGCCAAAATACATTCCCAACTCGTACACTTTTTAATGACCAAGGGACACTTTATTGTTAAAAAAAAAAACACTTTTTAAAATCAAAGTAATGGAAAAAGTTTAGTTGTTTGTAATTCATTTTCCCAATTTTCTAGAGTGTTTTTCCAAGTGTAAATGCGTTTCGTATAATTAAATAAAAATGTTGGAAATATTCCTAACAGAATTCCACACTTTGTCAATTTTTTTCAGAATTTTCAAATGGTAATTTCAAAAGATGTAATAAAAAATAGATTTTCGTTTATTATTCTTCTTTCCCACGTGGTGGAGACACTGTACCTGTCAATGCGTTAGAATGCGCGGGTATATAGTTATTTTATAATCAAACAAATAGGATAAACCGATCATTGACTGAACGCTGTTAATAAGATGTCGTGCATAAAAAACGTCCATTCATTGGGTTTTGTCGTCTGCTTAACCATCCATTCAATGTTCGGTTCACCTTACGTCGCAGTTCAAATTCTTGACAAAATAATCACTTCATCATCTTGGTCTTCATCAATAAATTATTAAATTTTAGAATGACAAACAAGCATTTTGTTAATTTTCAAACAGTCTCACAATATTTTGACACTTGTATCTAATTTTTAATAGCCATAATATGAAACACAATATTATTTTTTCAACAAGAATTTACAACGAAATTTACCGGAAACAGATTGGCAATGCTGTACGAGGATGCTGATGATTTATCCTCGATCCTCTCAGTCTGAGTGCTAACTGACATTGCAGGACGATCGATAACCCGCGACTGAGGGGCAGATGTCAATTTTGGCATCACCCTTTCATTTTATTACGCAATAATGTTAAGGAAGAAAAAAAACAATAGGAGAAGAGCACACACGCCATTAGCCCACGTCTGTCGACGAGGTTTATACAAAAATATCCCTCGGTGCTTCGAAGGTTCGTGCAGGTTTGCAGCTTTCGACTGCATCTGGCATTGACGTTGCATGTAGTTTGGATCACAGCCAAAATATTTTGGCTTTTCTCTGAGCAACTAAATGAGATTCCAAGAAGCCAGCAGTAATGTTGATTATATGCATTTAGAATATCAGTGCGCCATACTTCAATAACTTTTTGTTATTATTATTATTTGCAATATTTGGAAATTAATAAATCAAGAGAAGATAGAAAGAAGAGAAAAATCGTCATACGGAGGCGACGTTAATTTCTTTTTTAATACTTGGCGTCGAGACGCTACCGCATCTCTTGATACCGTTATATAAATATAACAATAACAATAGGAATGATAATAATATTTGCATTGAATCCAACTCTATTGTTATTCTCATTTTTGTTAGTGTTTTAACGATTATTATCAATATTCACAATCTGTTTTATCGATATAACGATCTATGGAAAATCTGCCTTACCGACAACAAACTAGGGTTTTTAAAATGGATATTTTTTCTCTCCCCCCAAAGTATCCCTAGGATTTCGTCGGTAAATTAGTTTCAACTGAAGGTCTGTCGGTAAATTATCGGCTGGTAACAACGAAACTCAATTTACCGACGGTTTATTACATTGTATAATTCATCCGATTTCTCAGCGATCGCTGGCTGTCTATTTCGCAGAGATTATCACGTGGTCAAGACGTGTTTCCCGCTCACAAACCATTCCGCGCACGACCTACCGTAACGCACCGCGAATAGAGAAATAACCGGTACAGCTATATAGTAACGCATGAGCGTCTTGACTCGATGCATAGCACGTGATTGCCACGCTTTTTCTGAACCCCCTGGGGAACGCAAACAAACAGAATTCTAGACTGTTATAGAAATAACACAATCTCTTTTGTCCGCAAATAAAATAATAATGACGATGCATTTTGTTTAATTTTTTAATGAAGCAATATAAAAATCCGTAAAGTTTGTTCTTTAGAAGTTATAATAATAATAATTGTTTCAATTTATGAAAATAATAAGAATTTAAATATTTCATTCTTTGTCTCAATATTTTTTTCAAACAAAATAACACTAATGATATTTTTTTTCAGTTTTTTAAATGAATAAATATAAAAATGAAAATTTTAAAATCTAAAATTCGTCGTTCTATCTAAAATTTGTTCTTAACTAGTACAATGATAATTGTTTGAATTAGGAAAATAATAATAATTGAAACATGTGATCCATTAATCCAATTTCTTTTTCAGAACCAAAATAACGATAACAATACATTTTTTTAATTTTCGTAAATGAATAAATATCGAAATCATTTCGATATTTTACATATTATATATTTACAATAATTTTGCTCCGTAAGGGAAGCTTTGTTTTCGTGAAAATGTTTTTTTCCAGATTTTCATCTTAGGATACTCAAAATGCTCTAAAACGTCGAGAAAAATGAAATTCTATGGCCAATTTGAGTTTAAAACAAATTGTGGTTTGCAAAATTATGATTTTTTTTTAATTTTTGAAATTTTTTGAAATTCTGAAATTTTTTGAAACTAAATTTTTTTTTAATTTACGAATTTAAAAAAATTTTGAACAAATATTAATTTTTTTTACTTGCTAAACCAAAAACCTTCAAACTGTGCCCAAAAATAAAAAATCCACACACTGATTTTTTTTTTAATTATGAGGATAATAATAATTGAAAAATGTGATTTAGTAATTCAATTCCTTTTTCACAAATAAAATAATAATAACGATATCATTTTTTTTTTCATTTTTTAAGTTTGTTCTTAATTTGTATAATGATTTTGATTTTATTGTGAAAATAATAATTGAAATATTTGGTGTCGTAAGTTTTCTTCTGTTGTCCTAGCATCATTTTTATTACTGACCAAGTCCATAAAACAGTTAAAACTTCCATAAATCATCATTGCGTCTCGGTCAAGTAAAATGGTATTAAAGCTAACGAGGAATCAGAAACATTCGCTCCAATAGAGCGGCTTACACAACAGCAGTCACGAGTTTCTGTGAGAAACTGACAATTTATGTTAATCGAGCTTATTACGCGCCAGAGTCTGTTCAATGAAAATAAGCACCGCGCTTCAATTATTTGATCGACATTTTCGTAAACAATTAACTAGTACTTATGAATTGATTAATGAGTTAAAAAAAATAAGACATACTTAGCTTCGTACGTATTTATTATTATAAAAAAAAGTTTACGTAAAACGTAAATTTTTTCCAGGGATTTTAAAAAATAAATTCTCCTCGACAGTGACAAATTACCATGTAGTCATTTCGTCGTTGTATGAACGTTATCCAATTATTGTATGGCACGATATTACAATAAATAATTCATGCTCGGCGAACGTGTCATAAATGATTCAACATTTCAGCCTGTCGAACATTCGATCACTATGAATTTTTATTGTTGTGCCTGGTGAATTGTTGCCAGTCGCTGAATTGCAATTAATTATTCTTTCACTGCAAAATAAATAGCAATAACTTGGTTAAATTGAGGAATCAGAAACAGTTGCAATTTTATTCTCACGCAATATTTAAAAGTTAATTTTCATTATTATGCCTGGTGAATTGTTGTCCATCGTTGAGTTATAATTAATTATTATTTCACTCCAAAATAAATAGAAATAATTTAGTTAAATTGAGAAATGAGAAATATTTGCAATTTTCTTCTCGCGCAATATTTAAAAACTAATTTTTATTATTGTATCTTGTGAATTGTTGCCGATCGCTGAGTTGTAATTAGTTACCTGTTGTTAAAATTAAGAAATAAGAACCATCTGCGAATATGTTTTTGTTCAGGGTTTGAAAATAAATTTTTATTACCATGTCATTTGAATTGTTGCCAATCGCCGAATTATACTTAATAATCATTTCACTGCAAAAAAAAACTCCATGACCCTTTAACGACCAAGAGATTTTCTGATCGAAAAAAAACCCCTCTTTAAAATCCAAATAGTGAAAAAAATGCAGTTTCGAAAAGTCACTTTTTCAATTTTTACGTGTGAAAGTATTTTACTCCCTTAAAATAAAAATAAAGGATGCGTTACTAATAGAATTTCTCTGCTTGTCTATTTTTTTCACAATTTTAAAAATAAAATTTAAAAACATGTCTTTAAAAATAGCTATTCTCGCAAAATAACAAATATGTTGCGTTGACAGTTAAAACCAAGAAATTAGAACGATTTGCACTTTTTTTGCCCCCTTTTTGGAAAATATTGACTCGATATTTTTGTATCTACTATTTCCGGTATTTGTATATTTTCATTAGACTCTAATCGCGCTAATGCGTAAAATATACTGGGGTCAGTGGAATGTCTCCAGTGACCGCCAAGCAAATTTCCGTACGAAAACAGGCCAGAAATATCCAGCGTGACGTTTGAAAAATAAATGAGTCTAATTGTGTGCAACGCGACACCTTTTTGCGTAGCTGAAAAAAAAACAAATTAAAAAAAAATTAACTTCGCGACACCGACCGTTGACATGAGTTGCATCACCAAATTATCGTGTTGTCTCCCTCGACTCAGAAGCTGTGACTCGAGATCATGCGGAAATGAGAGTTTGAAGAAGAGTAAAAATAAAGGAGTCAGTCTCATGACGTTGAGAAGGAAAAGAGATTCGCACGCGTGTGTTTCACTCGTGACAAACTTTTTTATAAACAAGTGTGGTTAATCTCCTTTTGTGATAACGACGTTTTACACTCGGCCGAACCCTTGACCCCTTTATAGAAATTATTACCCGCCATATTTTTTCTTTTGTCGCCGTCAAGACAAATTATGTCAGGGTAGTTAAAATGGTCATGAGACATAGAGTGGTTTAAACAAAAATCGTCTGGATATGCCTGTGTATGTGCATTTATGTGAAAATTTTATAATAAGTTACGCAATAAATGAAGCTCAGATTTAATTAGACTGCATTTTTCTAAATAGTGATCTAACATTTTTTTTTTTAAGTTCTATAGATCTTAATAAAATAGTCTGTATGTGTGTGTATTTGTGATTAATAATTAAATTTTGCAAGTAGCCTTGCGAAATTGAAGCCAAGAGAAAATTTGTAATAAATTACTGCATAATTTAACTGCATAAAAGATTTAATGAGGCTTTACATTTTTCTCAAATATTGTCTCGAACGCTTAAAAATTTTAGATTAAAAATATTTTTTTGTTGTAAATACGTGTGCAACACGGTTTGTAAAATTAAGGGTTTTTGAAGATTTTTTATTAAGTTACACAATAATTGAAGCTCAGATTTAATTAGACGTTGTATATTTTTCCAATGATACGAAACAGTTTTAAAAAGTGGTATAAAAAATAATTTGGATGTGTATCTATAAGAAGCCTTGCAAAATTGAGAAAGACACATCATATTTAAAAATAATGTGTTTAAGAATCTGAAAAAATTCAATTCATCCAGTTCTGGAAAAAATCTGAGAGCGTTGAAAAAAAAAAATTTTCTTTAACTGAGGCTGTCTCAAATGTTGATTTTGTACTTCATTTCGTGATACAAGAAAATAATAGTGTAAAAAATTTCAAATCACTTATTTTACTAGGTAAAAAAATTGCTTATCGATAAATGGTAATTATCGGTGAAAAAAACATGATTTTTCCAAACAAATTGGACTATCCGTGATTCTATTATCCGTCGATCTTTTGGAGCTCATCACTTCAGTTAATCGATATTCCACTTCAAGTTCCTCAAGTTGTAAAGCACAAAAAACCAGAAATATATGTCATCGATTTGATAAATCGAAAATCCGTGGGTCGAATAGATCGACCAGCTGTTCGGCACGTGCGACAAAGTGATTAAATAAACACAAACACGTATATCGAACTAGAGATTGCGAAGTCATATGACTCGAAATCTCACTTAACTTAGACGCTCTGGAGACTCGTGATTGATAAGAGAAATAATCGTGAAAAAAATACGTAAACTTTCATGATAAAGGATGAGACAAGCTTTTGATCGTGTCTTGCGTTGCCATTGACGTCCAACGCAAATAGTCGTGCGATTATGAGTATAAAGGTCAAACGAGTAACTATGTAACCAATAAGCAAGTACGAAAATTATCGATACCAACATTTTTACATCATGAGGATAAAAAATATAATTTTTTCAAACATTCAAACGGCAGTTGAATAATTTTAAAAATATGTAAATCATTATCTAATAATGGTAGCTTAATGGAACAAGTTGCGTATTAAATGTTGAATCATTTTTAAGGGGTAGACTCAGTATTGAAATCGGTATGTACGATAGTTTTGGAGATATTTGCAAATAATCAATCCGCGGGAAAGACTAATTTAAAAAAAGGGTGAAATGTAAGAAAACACTTGAATTTTTTAGAACCGACAAAAAAAATAGACTTTTTCGAAATCAGTGGGATATTTTTATTCTGGTAGGCTTGTAAAATTAAGAAGGAGTATAAAAAAATATTTCGGCTTTGGAACCCCGTAAATGTCAGCGTCACAAAAATTCGGACTTTTTAATAGGAGACAAATTTTCTTTTTTATTATCCACGCTTTACAAATCGGATTTTTTTTTTCGTCGAAAAAGTTTGCCAAGACAAAGGGAATTTCGACAATGGTCGAAAATAAGGGAAAGGCAAAAATTTGGATATTACGCTGTTTTAAATTTGAAAATTAAAACAAAACACCTACTTTACCAAACAGCATTTTAAATGATTGACTCGTCAAAATAAAAAAAGACAAGCCTAAGACGGAATGACTACTATACTCATTTTAAAAGTTATTGCAATTTTAGTAAAAACTTGATTTTTTTGTCAAAATAAAAAAATATTGTTTCTTTTTATTTTTTATTAATTTGTTAGACGGTATACCGATATATTTTATGATGCTGAACCGGATTTTGCTATTCATTTTACCGGGAAGTTACAAATTTTCATCAAAGTACCGAAAAAGTGTTATTTCTCCATTTTCGCTAATTCAACTTTGAAATAAATAAATAAAATTACATAATAATGGCAACCCAATGACACAAATTGCGAATCAAAGCTTCATTGATTTTGAAGTGGTTGGTTCTGGGCTTCAAATCATTATATGCGACGTTTTCAGAGTTATATATAAATTATCCGGAACTGGTTAGAGATTCTTCAAAGGATCTTCAAAGAGATTGCATAATAAAATGAATAGCATGCAGTAAAATTAACGGGAGACGCTCCGAAGATCAAATTCAAACCATAAATAATGTCGAACCAGAAACAAAATAAATAAATTGAAGAGAAAAGTCAGCAAATTATCGCAGAACTTGGTCGGTTTAAAGATGGATATTTATTAATAAATCTCGGCCGTCGTTGGACCTGCATAAATATCCACGACCACGGTTATAAATTTCTATCACTTAATTTAATGAACATTTATCGGAAAATGTACTTAATTTTGTAACAATTTATCTGTAGCTTTTATAGAAGCAATAAAAATTCCCGTTCGAATCCAAAAAAAAATTAGCGATTATTTTTTAAATGTCGAAATATTTCAATCACGAAACAAAAATATATAGAACTACATTTTTTGATAACGAAAAAAAAAATTCGCTTTTTTAAGGAAAATTAATTACATTATATAATTTTTTCTATAAGCAACGCAAGTTTTTATTATTGAATAATTATAATGAAAATAACATTGACTCGAATTTCTTTTTAAAAAATTAATATGGACTTGCAACTCTGTTCGCGATAAACCAGTTTATCGTAATGGAATTAGGAACTCTCGTGTTTTCGAGTTGAGACTCTATTTGCAGTGCCAATATTGAGCGAGCATGATATCAACAAAACGGAACTGTACTAACCGATTGAACAATTATTTTTGAACTTCAGAAATTCTAATAATGAAAGAAAAATCTGAACCCAAAAATAACATATTGTCGAATGAGTGACATATTTTTTTTAAATATTATATTTTCTTCAAAATAGATCCACATATTATTTGTATAAATTTTATTCTATTTTACCGTTTTGTAATGTATAAAAACTTTTTATGAAAATTCAATAATTCTGAAACTTTTCATATGTACTAAAGAACTTCTTCACGAAGACTTTTAAAAAAATTACATTTCAACCATTTCGCAAAATAAATTTATTCATTTTCTTTGAGAAAGGGTTGAAATATCGTAATGCTTATCAAAATTAAAAAAAAAAATCAAACATATTCGAAGAAATATAAAAATTCATTCCATACGACCAAAATTGATATTGTATTTTTAGAAAAATTATTCTCTATTTAATAAATTAAAAACTGTTTGACTTTAAAAAAAAAATCAATGTTTTTAGTATTTGCAATGGCGTATTTTTTTATAAAATATAAAAATTAATTTCGTATGACCAAAATTGATATTGTATTTTTAAATAAATTAGTCTTTAAATCATAAATTTAAAAAATGTTTGACTTTAAAAAAAAATCTGTGTCTTTAGTATTTTCAATGGCGTATTTTTTTTTCACTTGATTCTAAATTTGACTGAAACGTGAGATCAAATGTTTCTATAAGCGATTCTGCGACTGTCGTCAAACAGTCTGCTAAGTTTTCTACCAGATGATGCAATCAATATGGCGGAATTTAATGCCACAAGGATCAAATGGCCAATCGTCTTAACTTTGAGGTTAATCGAATGTATTGCAACACGATAAATGGTACATTTAAAGATACAAGCGTGCGAACTGAGTTCTGTAATGCATTTAACTCCAGACACGAGGTTATTGACTGATTTCGTCACGAAAGCTCTTAATTCTCGAGCAGGAAAGAAATTCAAGACACAAAGGCAGATACACAAATTTAATCTTCAAATCACTACCACGTGATTTCATTGCACATGAACAGAAATATCTTATCGGTGCGATAAGAGTCATGCTAATTTTACACTTTCATGGACATTATGCAGACAATGACATCATTATTACATTCAAAACGAATACTACTCTTACTGAGCAAAAAAAAAAAATTCGATAAAAGATACCTCTATTATCACTCTGAGAAAAAAAGGCAATTAAAAAAAAAAAGATCGGTACCAGAAAACTATTTTTTTTAAATTAAGAGAGACTAACTAATAGAGTATTCAGAAAAAATATCCAGATTTTTTTGCGGAAAAGGTTTTATAAATGTTGAATGAAAGTAGTAGAATAATTACAATTTTGAAAAATGTAAATGTTCAATGTTAACCGGCAAGTTTATTTATCTTACATAAAAATAAAATTTAGAATGCATTCCTAATAAAATGTTAATGAAATACAAATTTTTTTCAAAATTTTTAGGTTAAAGATTTAACAAATTTATAATTTATTGTTTACGAAAAAAAATGTATCTTACATAAAAATAAAATTTAGAATGCATTCCTAATAAAATGTCAATGAAATACAAATTTTTTTCAAAATTTTTAGGTTAAAGATTTAACAAATTTATAATTTATTGTTTACGATAAAAAATGTAGTATTGATTGCCAGATAAAAAATAAATAATGCATAATAATTCGGGTTCATTTTTTCGTTAAATGGAATCGATGGGCGATGCGAGTAGCGAATGACGCGTCCAATCTCGAAGTGTTTTTCCACTCAAATGAAAAACCTGTTCGCTCGCCCGTTAAATACTTAATGAACATCGCTCGTTTTAACGAGTGGGCGCGTTGGATAATACGCCCCCCATGGTTTGTAACACTTTTACTGCATAACTCGCGCGATTTAAAAAAAGTAGAGAAATTAATGGTAAATAAAAAAATCAAATTTTCTATTAAACAATATTTTTTTTTCACTGAAATAAAATTGTTTATTAAATTAGAATGTTGCGTTGTTGATGGAGCGTATCTCATGCCTCTTTAAAGATTAAAAAATAGAGAAATTTATGGTAAATAGAAAAAGTTTCGTTGTAGATGGAGCATAACTGATGCACCTTTAAAGATTAAAAAAGTAGAAATTTATGGTGAATAGAAAAATCAAATTTTTCCATTTATTCATAATAATAATTTTTTTATTCCTGGGACTTGCTTATTGAATTAGACTTTTTCATTGTTGATGGAAGTCCACATTTAACACTTATCCAAACCCACGCAACAAGTGTGTTTCAATCGAAAGCCTACGTGGCAGCCTTGAACAGGATTCGATCGATAAAAATTTGTTTATCCGTTGGTGAAGTCACGAGGATGGCAAAGTCCTCTGCATGAGAATCCCACGTGATACGAGAATCGTGTCACAAAGAGACGTCCGTACGTGTAATGGAAAATAATGTATCGATAAAAAACGAGTGAGACCACAATTTTTGCTTATGTAGGCTACAAACATCATGTGTATCATGTGTATGCGGCATTCTCGTCGAAATTTTCATGTTCTTGAACCGCAGCAATATTCTTTTTTCTTCGTAATGTAAAAAGAGAAGATACGTATTTTTTAATCTGGCCAGATGAACAAAATTTCTGAAAAATTGAATTTTTATGTAATATTTCTCAAACGTAATTCTAAATTAATAAATACTCGACTCTTCTTTTTCGGTAGGAAAAAATATTAAGAATCATTGGCGTATATAATTAAAAAATCTGAAAAATACATTGTTGAATATCAAAATTTTCTAGCATATAGTCAAAGTGGGCAAGATTTTTCTTCGTATAGTTTTGAAGTTTTTTTGATTAAAAACAATTATTAAAAGATAGAAAAAAATCAATTTACTACAGGCAACTGGTCAAACGTTTATTTATGTAAACTCGGATTTTATTGAATTTTTTAAAGATTTTTAGGAATTTAAAAAAAAATTCTGAACTAAAACTATTCCAGTACCATTCAAGCTACATTCTAGCACCAGCATGCCGTAATTTAAAAATCTGAAACAATTCTGAAAAATACAGTTTCATATACAGACATGTTTGACAAGTAGTCCATAGTAGATTGATTTTCTTTTAAATTTTTTCATAATTTTTTAAATCAAAAAAGCCTAAAAACTGTATGAAGATAAAGCTTCCCCACTTTGACTTTAAGCTAGAAAATTTTGATATACAACAGAGTATTTTTCAGAATTTCTTCAGATTTTTAAATTATGTCATGCTGGTGCTAGAATGTGGCTTTTCTGGTGCTGAAAAAATCGAAAAAATACGATTTTACATAAATGAACGTGTAACGAGTCGCATGTAGTAAATTAATTTCTTTTGTTTCCCCGTAAGGGAAACTTTGTTTTCGTGAAAAATTTTTTTTCCAGATTTTCATCTTAGGATGCTCAAAATGCTCTAAAACGTCGAGAAGAATGATTTGTACGAAATGTCTGCACGTGTGTATGTGTGCGTGTATGTTCGGATTCTTGTTACCACTATAACGTACGCCATTTTTGAAGATATCGCTCTGGAATTTGGCACACATATATAGTGTGGGTAGATAAAGGCTAAGTTCAAATTTGGCACGAATCCGTTGAGTGGTTCCAAAATTATGACAATTTGAATTGTTTAGAAAATCACTTACCACGCTCTTACTTTCACATTTTTGAAGATATTTTGCTCAGGTTTGGTCTACGAATGGACTATCATAGACTGACTAAGGGATATTGTGCCTCGCGCGCTCGCAAAACCTCGGTTGAATATCACTAATATTTTTTTTTACAATTCCATCGCCAACTTGATACCACTCGCTCGAAATTCTATGGCCAATTTGAGTTTAAAACAAATTGTAGTTTCCAAAATTATGATTTTTTTTTAATTTTTGAAATTCTGAAATTTTTTAAATTCTTTTGAAACTATTTTTTTTAATTTCCTACTTTTTAAAAAGTTTGAACAAACATTAATTTTTTTTTACTTGCTACACCAAAAACCTTCAATCTGTGACCAAAAATAAAAAATTCACACACGGATTTCCTATTACGAGACTCAATGTTATAGCATAAACCTGGATTTTTTATACTGGAACGTGGATTCTTTATTCTTACGGAGAGGCCAAACATAATAAGAAAAAATAAGAAAAACAGAATTTTCAGGAAAGCTATAGAAATTAACGGGGAAGCAACGTGACAATTTCAATTGTCAACTTTTATTTTCTATTTTTTAATAATTTTTTTAAATCAAAAAAGCTTACAAACTATAAGAAGAAAAATATTGCTCACTTTGGCTATAACCTAGATAATTTTGATATTCAATAAAGTATTTTCCAAAATTTTTTCAGATTTTACAATTATGGGATCGATATATCACTTAAAAAAAATATTTAAAAAAGATTTGCATAGAAAAAATAAAAATAAAAATCTGGTGCATTTGCGGGTCTAACCAATCCTTTAAAAAATTACGGGCCAAATCGGGGAGGTCAGACTTAGGTCGAATCGTGATGGAATGCCCCATATTATGTCGCCTATATTTAATTTTAAGCCGTAGCATTGAAATTAATATTTGATTATCAGTCAGAGAGTTGAACAAAAATATGGCTTTCTTTATCGCCCGGTTTTATGATTAAAAAATTATAAGCTCCGTTTATACTTGTTTAAATCATTTTTTATTTAATTTGGCGGAAGAACTGCGTTTAAAATAATTTAAAAAATTTGCCTACGTGGCTGGATATAAATAGCCGGACTTACTGGGATTAATAATTTTAGCATTAATTTTATTCTATTTGTCTGAATGTATCTCACAGCACTCGTGACATAATCTGTTGTCTCACTACAGATCAAGTGGATTACAGTTTGGTATAAAACGATACTATCAGAGGATTACAATACTGGATTGACGCACAAGGACTCATAAATTGTCACGTGATTCGCTCTTTGCGGGGTGCTGACTCTTCAACAAGTAGATCCGTAGGTACGTCATCATTTGTCTTAACATTGTCGTGAGGTGACAGATCGATCAGTACTTGGCTTCTTATTAGCCAAAATACTTGGCTTCAGGAATAAAAAAAACCCCCCGTCAATATAGGGGGTGAGGAATAAGAATAATCATTTAATTGAAATCATTTTTTTATCAATTAGTGCAATAGAATTTATAAAATGTGGGTAAATAATACTAATAACTTACAAAACAGAAAATAAATTAAATTTATTTCTTAATTACATGGATTTCAAATGAACATTTGAGTTATATCAACTTTTTTTTCTAAAACTAAACTTCCAATTTCCAAAAAAAACTTACTATGACATCAGAAGAAACGCCAACGTAATTTTTTAGTAATTATAAATTTCGGTTATTGTGGTCATACGAATTTAAAAAAAAAACAGAAGAATGTGAATGTTTTCTGTTTAACAATGTCACTTGCGTTTATTTTTTCATACAGTATTAAAAATAGATAAAAAATATAAAACATACGATACAAAAAAATATCAATAGAGTCACGACTGTCCATTTGCTCTGGAATGCCCCATATACACATAATGCCAATAGACCATTAACCAAAATTCTTCAACTACTGTTTATTTTTATGTATTATTTTTTTTCGGCAATTTTTGTTACCATTTAAAATAAACGTCTTATTCTTAACTGAATAGAAACATCGTCGAATTACAGTTTTTAAGTAATTACAATTTTCAATGATTGTGGCTGTATACATTTTTCGCAAAATCAGGAAATACCGTAATTTGTAGTTTGTTTTATACAACATACAAAAAATAAAAAATATATATAAAATATACAATATATGATAAAAAAAGATATCGACAGAGTCACGACTGTCTGGTTGCTCCGGAATGCCCCATACACACATATTGCCAACGAGCCATTAACCAAAATCCTTCCGCCCCTTTTTATTTTCATGCATTATTTCTTTTCGCCAATTTACTTTTTTACCATTTAAAATAGTTGTCGTATTTTCAACTGGATGAAAAAATCGGCTAACCAGTTTTTAAGTAATTACAATTTTCAATGATCGTGACTATATCAACTTTTAGCAAAATAAAAAAAGATATTTTGAATTTTTTTTTCATACACCA
Organism: Ephialtes manifestator; assembly: GCA_963970395.1. NCBI lineage: Eukaryota > Metazoa > Arthropoda > Insecta > Hymenoptera > Ichneumonidae > Ephialtes > Ephialtes manifestator. The sequence goes on from OZ019972.1 coordinate 24,734,099, forward strand.
TACTAAAAATTAAAAATATATATAAAATATAAAATATATGATAAAAAAATATATGGACAGAGTCACGACTATCCATTTGCTCTGGAATGCCCCATATACACACATTGCCAACGGGCCATTAACCAATGTCCTTCAGCCCCTGTTTTTTTATTTTCATGTATTATTTTTGTTTTCACCAATTTTCTTTTTTACCATTTAAAATAGACGTTGTATTTTGAACTGGAATTTCATGGTGACGGGGTCGAGGACGATTGACGTTGCAATGTGTAGCATATCACGATTAAATTAGAATCAAAAAGTGGGGATGACGGAGAAGCGGTCAGCCACACCGTTTCCCGTGCGTTCTTCGCCACCTCCGATATATTCCCAGCGTTTCGATCTTAGTGCCTCAGTCACTCGACTCACGCATTCTCACGTGACTATGGAGAAAGGGTAGACCAGATAGAGCGCGTGACTCGTCCGACGTCGCGAGGGGAAAGAGACGAGTGAATTTTATTTTTTTTCTTACGGTACGAGCCGGTAGCACATGACCGGCACTGCGATATCTCGGTCTCGTGACGATAGTAGTATGTAGTATGTGTACTCTCACTCAATGTTCAAAATCACTGATAGCCAATCCGCAAAACGGATATTTAATCGACGCGCCCTCTGGCGTTATGAGTACAGGTGTGCCTAACGCGGGCTAAAGTTACTCCATCAGTCACGTTTTTTTTATCCGTAAGAATTGACCCTCGAGATGACAAATTGGGATTACGATACATTTGCGGAAGAAACGCCAAAAAAAACGTAAGTATTTATATTTAAAAATTTATGGTAAATAAAAAATGTTATAATGTTTTAAAAAAATAAAAAGAATAAAATTGACAATGTCTGAAAAAACGATAATTCAGAATTCTTCAGACTGTAAACTGATTTTTCATTGAGTTTAAAGAAATTATATATTTTTTTTTAATGAAAGAAAATATATAAATTATTTGAAAAATTGAAAACTCATCAAATCGAAATGTAAAAATTATGTTTCTGAATATTTACGGACATTTTTTTTATATTTAAAAAGTATATAACGCTTTGTTTATCAAGTGTAAACAAATGTAAGAAAACTTTTTTTAAAAAATAAAACTGTTTAAATGTACAAAAATTTTTGCATTTGAAAAACGTATATATTTTTCAATGAAAAAAGTTGGTAGCACGTTATTACCCCAAGTATTATTATAAGCAAGTTATTTTGTTTTATTCTATTTTTTCTAACAGGACTCTTCATGGAGACTTTTTTATTTTATTTTTTTTATATTTACTTACATTTAGAAAAAGATGTTTAATAAACCGATTAACATGTTTCAAAATGTAAAAATTATGTTTCATAATATGACAAAAGATGTTATAATATTTATAAAAAATATTTACAAAGCATATAATGTATTAATTGTAAAAATAATAAGACGTTTTTTTTTAAATATAAAATGGATTTGCCATAAAAAACGCTTACGGTCAAAAAGCATATTGTAAAAAAAAATTAAAAGCCCAATAATAAAAATTACCCCTAGTTTAATTTTAAAAAAATTATTTTGTTTCATTTCATTTTTTCTGCCATAAATGTTGATTGAGACTTTTTATTTTGTTACTTCGGAAGTGTGTATAAATAAGGCAATAAGAAAAAAATGTTGATACGGGTGAGCACATGACATGACGCGAGTGGGAAATATAAGCGATAGGAAGTCTAACTCGTGACCAGTAAACCGGCCCAGCGAGATGATAAAAGCCACTGAACTATTTAACGAAGTGTCTTAAGCATGCGTTGCCGCAAACGTACATGTTTGACTATGCGGTAAACATGTCATACAACAAGAATTACGCGACTTTCCACACGAGTGACAATGACGATGAGTGAGTAATACAATAACTAGACGTTTATTTTTTGGCAGTGAAGTTGACCTTAAAAGTCGCGGTGCAAAAGTGACGAGAAGATAAGAATACAAATCTGGGAGCGTAATCGAATATAATCGTGTTTATCGATGGTAGGTTTGCAGTTAGTTATTTTGATTAACTTAGATTATTAGAGAACACTTTATTATATCATTAAATTTATAGATAAAAAAATTGATAAACGATATTACGAAAGAGGCAATGATATCAGAAAAAAAATCTCATCGATTCTTCCACGAAGTAGACCATTTGGAGAAAAATCTTGTTACTATTCAATAGATCGAAAAAAAAAATCGTAATTTTGTTCCTTTATAGAGGAAGTTTTGTTTTCCTGAAAAAAAAAAAAGATTTTTCCAGATTTCCATGTTCAGGGATGGGCATTCATGTAATGAAAATGAATTTTAAATACTTTTTGTATATGATAACTATCATTGATTATGCAAAAATTAAATTTTCACATTTCTGCAATAATTATGAATAATGTAGCTGAATTATTGTTTTATAATGAATTCTAATATTTAATAGACTTAATTATCCTTAAACATGTAATCATGAAAATGTTTCAAATAGATTTTAGAATTGAATGAATGCCCGTTTTTGACCAGATTACTCAAAATGGTGTGAAACATCGAGAAAAAAGGTTTAAAAAAAAATCTCCGGATATATGTGTGTTTGTGAATGCGTGTATATGCAAAATTTAAACCGCTCTATCTCAAGTTGAAAATTATTAAACCGGTAAAGCAGGAACTTTCGTCACACCCCGAGAAATCGGTATGATGGGTTTATTTGAATCAAATACACGAATTAATGAATCTATTGTAAATTAATACAATTTTATTTCGATCAAATAAAACGTACTTGAAATTAATACGATTTATTTAAATGAAATAAATACTACTTAATTAAAATAAGATCATATTATGCTAGCATTTGAAGAAGAAATTTATTTATTTATTATATAAATCTACAATGCAGTTTGGATGTAATAGAATTTATATTCTTTGTAAAATTATATTGTTTTAATTCAAGTCAACTTCGACCAATCCAGCTCGAATTTTCCACAACATTGACTTAAAATAATTATAATGATTTTATTAATTAAAAGTAAACATTAATAAAAAGTTAATAATAAATTAGTGCAAAATACATTAGTTACCATATCGACGGAATTTTTTTCTCAAGCTTTTTGATGATTTTCTAAATTAACTTTCTTTATGAATGTGTACGTAAAAAGGCCTTGGTAATATTCTTTTTAATCAGCCTCGGAAATATGACCCTCATTTGCAAACCTATTTACAAATCTTTCTTTTGTAAAATTTTTTAAATTACAGCCATGCGAAATTTTTACCATCATCAGTATCTATATTTTCATTGTACATACAAATGTGTCTATATCTTAGAATACCGTAACAATTAAATAGATCACATTTCATCATATAGAAAATTATAATTACAAATGCTCATTAAAATAAATATATCAAAATATAAACAATAAAATTCAATATTGTATTGTAAATTTACATTGTACATACAGATGTGTCTATAATTTGGAGTATTCTACACGAGCCTCTCACGACGATCTAGTGTAACAATTAAATAGATCACATTTCATCATATAGAAAATTATAATTACAAATGCTCATTAAAATAAATATATCAAAATATAAACAATAAAATTCAATATTGTATTGTCAATTTAAATTGTGCATACAGATGTGTCTATATCTTGGAGTATCGTACAAGAGCCGCTCGAGACGATCTAGCGTGACAACTAAATAGATCACATTTCATCATATAGAAAATTATAATTACACTGAGAGAAAACTTGAAATCATGACAACCTCGCACGGTGGTTGGCAAATATTACTTTGGCTCAAAGAATTAGAGGTTGACACAAACACTCATTCGTTGAGGCAATACAATGCATTTCTTTGAGACAAGTACTTCATGTAATTGAGCGTCAACATAACAATGTTTTGGCTGAACATTGATGCTGTTGAGCGAATGGCAGTGCAGTTGACTTAACCCCGTGAGGGGTTAATGCAACAATTTTTCGGTACTTAAAACGCGTGTAACGAGTGGTTGAGCCAATCGCGCGTGTCATTCCAATCAGGAAAATGATTTCTATGAAGCAAATGTATCAGAATGGTTACGAGAACTGTTTTATGCTTTTGAAAGAACCTCGGTGCAACTGGTTTCTAAGAAATATAAGGTTGACTCAATCTCACGTCCGTTTGTGTGAAAGCTGTTTCTGAAGATACGAGTATTGACTTTAGAGTCATCCCGATGGTCACCTATCCAAGTACTGACCGTCAGAGACAGCCAGGCAGTCACCCACCCAAATATTAACAAACTAATTCGGGCTAACAATGAAACAAGCAACTTCGTCGAATATGTTTATACATGACAACAACGATACAATGTACTCTTTTCGATATAACCGAGTTCCATGAAAAATAACAGAAATTGCTTTTATTTTTACTACACCAAACGCAATCATATAAATCTATAAAGTTCTGACTGTATTATACTAATTCCATTTTATATTTCATGTTACCGATATTCAAATAGACAGAAAAAATATTAGAATCATATAATCCGAATGGCCGTGTGAGCTAAAGCGCAGCGCAACAACATTATCCGGAGGGTCGCAGATTTGATTCTCGTCAATGTAATAAAAAATTAAATATGTTTTTTCAGCGATTAATATGTACCATCCTGAAGAGAAAGACGTAATACAAATTTAATATGCAGGATTTCTCGATTGAATAAGCACGATTTATAATTTTCAATTAATTTTCTTTATTATTTTAGACTCACTCAAACACATAATGAATTTGATTGAAATATGAGTGTAGTTGAACCAACTGCATCAGTACTTCCAAACAATCAATTAGAGATTGATGCAAGAGTGCGCATGGTCTGAGAGAAAACAATGTTAGAGTTACAATAAATGCAATGTGGATGTCTCAATCACATGAAACATTTGAATCGAAGAAAGTCCGACAACCATTTGGTGAGTTTAACCTAACCTTCTCGTTCCATTCGCCATATATAACCTTTCGGAGAGGTTGAGTCAACCTCTATAACGTTGTGCCCAACAATTTTTTCTCTCAGTGTACAAATGCTCATTAAAATAAATATATCAAAATATAAACAATAAAATTCAATATTCTATTGTAAATTTACATTGGACATACAGATGTGTCCATATCTTGGAGTATCATCCACGAGCCACTCACGATGATCTAGCGTAACCATTAAATAGATCACATTTCATCATATAGAAAATTATAATTACAAATGCTCATTAAAATAAATATATCAAAATATAAACAATAAAATTCAATATTGTATTGTAAATTTATATTGTGCATACAGATGTGTCTATATCTTGGAGTAACGTACGCGAGCCACTCACGACGATCTAGCGTAACAATTAAATAGATCACATTTCATCATATAGAAAATTATAATTACAAATGCTCATTAAAATAAGTATATCAAAATATAAAAAATAAAATTCAATATTGTAGTGTAAATTTACATTGTACATACAGATGTGTCTATATTTTGGAGTATCATACACGAGTCACTCATGACGATCTAGCGTAATAATGAAATAGATCACATTTCATCATATAGAAAATTATAATTACAAATGCTCATTAAAATAAATATATCAAAATATAAACAATAAAATTCAATATTGTATTGTAAATTTACATTGTGCATACAGATGTGTCTATATCTTGGAATATCATACACGAGCCACTCACGACGATCTAGCGTAACAATGAAATAGATCACATTTCATCATATAGAAAATTATAATTCCAAATGCTCATTAAAATAAATATATCAAAATATAAACAATAAAATTCAATATTGTATTGTAAATTTACATTGTCCATATAGATGTGTCTATATCTTGGAGTATCATACACGAGCCGCTCACGACGATCTAGCGTAACAATTAAATAGATCACATTTCATCATATAGAAAATTATAATTGCAAATGCTCATTAAAATAAATATATCAAAATATAAACAATAAAATTCAATATTGTATTGTAAATTTACATTGTACATACAGATGTGTCTATATCTTGGAGTATCATACACGAGCCGCTCACGACGATCTAGCGTAACAATTAAATAGATCACATTTCATCATACAGAAAATTATAATTACAAATGCCCATTAAAATAAATATATCAAAATATAAACAATAAAATTCAATATTGTATTGTAAATTTACATTGTGCATACAGATGTGTCTATATCTTGGAATATCATACACGAGTCACTCATGATGATCTAGCGTAACAATGAAATAGATCACATTTCATCATATAGAAAATTATAATTACAAATGCTCATTAAAATAATTATATCAAAATATAAACAATAAAATTCAATATTGTATTGTAAATTTACATTGTGCATACAGATGTATCTATATCTTGGAATATCATACACGAACCACTCACGACGATCTAGCGTAATAATGAAATAGATCACATTTCATCATATAGAAAATTATAATTACAAATGCTCATTAAAATAAATATATCAAAATATAAACAATAAAATTCAATATTGTATTGTAAATTTACATTGTACATACAGATGTATCTATATCTTGGAGTATCATACACGAGCCACTCACGACGATCTAGCGTGACAATGAAATAGATCACATTTCATCATATAGAAAATTATAATTACAAATGCTGATTAAAATAAATATATCAAAATATAAACAATAAAATTCAATATTGTATTGTAAATTTACATTGTGCATACAGATGTGTCTATATCTTGGAGTATCGTACACGAGCCACTCAAGACGATCTAGTGTAACAATTAAATAGATCACATTTCATCATCTAGAAAATTATAATTACAAATGCTCATTAAAATAAATATATCAAAATATAAACAATAAAATTCAATATTGTATTGTAAATTTACATTGTACATACAGATGTATCTATATCTTGGAGTATCATACACGAGCCACTCACGACGATCTAGCGTGACAATGAAATAGATCACATTTCATCATATAGAAAATTATAATTACAAATGCTGATTAAAATAAATATATCAAAATATAAACAATAAAATTCAATATTGTATTGTAAATTTACATTGTGCATACAGATATGTCTATATCTTGGAGTATCGTACACGAGCCACTCAAGACGATCTAGTGTAACAATTAAATAGATCACATTTCATCATCTAGAAAATTATAATTACAAATGCTCATTAAAATATATATATCTAAATATAAACAATAAAATTCAATATTGTATTGTAAATTTACATTCTGCATACAGATGTGTCTATATCTTGGAGTATCATACACGAGCCACTCACGACGATCTAGCGTAACAATGAAATAGATCACATTTCATCATATAGAAAATTATAATTACAAATGCTCATTAAAATAAATATATCAAAATATAAACAATAAAATTTAATATTGTATTGTAAATTTACATTGTGCATACAGATGTGTCTATATCTTGGAGTATCATACACGAGACACTCACGACGATCTAGCGTGACAATGAAATAGATCACATTTCATCATATAGAAAATTATAATTACAAATGCTCATTAAAATAAATATATCAAAATATAAACAATAAAATTCAATATTGTATTGTAAATTTACATTGTACATACAGATGTATCTATATCTTGGAGTATCATACACGAGCCACTCACGACGATCTAGCGTGACAATGAAATAGATCACATTTCATCATATAGAAAATTATAATTACAAATGCTCATTAAAATAAATATATCAAAATATAAACAATAAAATTTAATATTGTATTGTAAATTTATATTGTACATACAGATGTGTCTATATCTTGGAATATCATACACGAGCCACTCACGACGATCTAGCGTAACAACTAAATAGATCACATTTCATCATATAGCAAATTATAATTACAAATGCTCATTAAAATAAATATATCAAAATATAAACAATAAAATTCAATATTGTATTGTAAATTTACATTGTGCGTACAGATGTGTCTATATCTTGGAGTATCATACACGAGCCACTCACGACGATCTAGCGTAACAATGAAATAGATCACATTTCATCATATAGAAAATTATAATTACAAATGCTCATTAAAATGAATATATCAAAATATAAACAATAAAATTCAATATTGTATTGTAAATTTACATTGTGCATACAGATGTGTCTATATCTTGGAGTATCGTACACGAGCCACTCAAGACGATCTAGTGTAACAATTAAATAGATCACATTTCATGATATTGAAAATTATAATTACAAATGCTCATTAAAATGAATATATCAAAATATAAACAATAAAATTGAATATTGTATTGTAAATTTACATTGTGCATACAGATGTGTCTATATCTTGGAGTAAAGTACACGAGCCACTTACGACGATCTAGCGTAACAATTAAATAGATCACATTTCATCATATAGAAAATTATAATTACAAATGCTCATTAAAATGAATATATCAAAATATAAACAATAAAATTCAATATTGTATTGTAAATTTACATTGTGCATACAGATGTGTCTATATTTTGGAGTATCATACACGAGCCGTACTCACGACGATCTAGCGTAACAATTATATAGATCACATTTCATCATATAGAAAATTATAATTACAAATGCTCATTAAAATAAATATATCAAAATATAAACAATAAAATTCAATATTGTATTATAAATTTACATTGTGCATGCAGATGTATCTATATCTTGGAATATCATACACGAGCCACTCATGACGATCTAGCGTAACAATGAAATAGATCACATTTCATCATATAGAAAATTATAATTACAAATGCTCATTAAAATAAATATATCTAAATATAAACAATAAAATTCAATATTGTATTGTAAATTTACATTCTGCATACAGATGTGTCTATATCTTGGAGTATCATACACGAGCCACTCACGACGATCTAGCGTAACAATGAAATAGATCACATTTCATCATATAGAAAATTATAATTACAAATGCTCATTAAAATGAATATATCAAAATATAAACAATAAAATTCAATATTGTATTGTAAATTTACATTGTACATACAGATGTGTCTATATCTTGGAGTATCATACACGAGCCACTCACGACGATCTACCGTAACAATTAAATAGATCACATTTCATCATATAGAAAATTATAATTACAAATGCTCATTAAAATAAATATATGAAAATATAAACAATAAAATTCAATATTGTATTATAAATTTACATTGTGCATGCAGATGTATCTATATCTTGGAATATCATACACGAGCCACTCATGACGATCTAGCGTAACAATGAAATAGATCACATTTCATCATATAGAAAATTATAATTACAAATGCTCATTGAAATAAATATATCAAAATATAAACAATAAAATTCAATATTGTATTGTAAATTTACATTGTACATACAGATGTGTCTATATCTTGGAGTAACGTACACGAGCCGCTCACGACGATCTAGCGTGACAATTAAATAGTCTCACGCGTATTAACGATGCGGGTTGACTTAACGCGTGTACGCACTACGCCGACGCTTATTAGTTTGCAAACAATACGTGAGTCACTGTAAAATAGGCTAAACGTACTAGACGTTCCGACACACTTGTTAATTCGTCACTTAGCCAACTCCGGTAATTATTTAATCCGCGTTTATTGGTTATTAAACTGATCATGATAATTGCACGTCAATCAGTCGCATACGTATCGTATTAAAACCTCTTCAATAAAAAAAATCTCATTCATTAGCAATGCAGTAAAAAAAAGCCTATTTATTATAACTTTTATAGACTACAGAAAAAAATGTTTATTTGGTGCAAACTGCATTCAGTTGTTTCGAAACAAATTTGTGTGAGCTAATTGATATAGCAAAACTAACAGTATATATAGTTTTTAATAAAATAAGAATACTAAATTTTGAAGGATATAAATTAAAGACAATTTTATTTTTAGACGACGAATATTTATTTCTTTATTTATTTATTTCACTTTGGATTCATAAAACCTAAAAAAATTGTATCTTAAAGAAATACATTGGAGCTTGTACAACAAAATTTATAAACGAAGGAAAAATATACTTATTTTTCAATTGATTACTTATCTCTTTGAATGGTCAGAATTAGTGAGACATGAGGCCAGGTCACTACAAACAAAGTCAACAAATAATAACAGATATGCTGCACGGCTTTTTTTTTTTTTACGAAAGGCATGAGTGCTTCTTTCACCCGTGGACGTAATCTTATTTATGACCCCGACTGTCTTCTTATCGGTATGCGATTTCAACGTAGATAACAAAATCATGAACGCTTGACGATCGAGAAGAAAGATTACAAAATTGCATTCACAGTTTTATGAGCCCGAATGGAATGTAAGTTCTAATTTATTGACAAATATATCGAGAAGGAAAATGCAATTTGGGCGATAATTCATTGACACTTTTGGAAAATGGCCAATTTTTCGTCATGTTTGTCTTCCGGTCTCTCAACGTTTGCATCTTCGATATTTCGCAAATTTTCTCAACCTTTTCGAAGTTATCTAACGCCCACTTCATGTCTCTCATTCATGTTAAAATACTGCCAGGGAAAATTGCCCAAGGTATTTTATTTGAACTTGCCAGAATTTGCTTACCACACATTATGTTTTTTTTTCCCGCAATGCAATTAAATTTGTTACTGATTTTCGGTGTCTATGATAATCCCCATGGAACTAGGAAAGTTTCATCAGTTTTTTAATACTTCTTCGAATATAAAAATCCTAGAAAGATATTTAATAATAGCTAAATTACCTAGAAAATTCCTACTAAAAACAGACTCAGAAACTTTCAGATTAAAAAATACCTAAAAAATATCTACATCTACAAAGAATTTTCCTAAAAAGTCCATATAAAAAAACACTAAAAAAAAAAATTAAAATTTTACTAGAAATACATCGGGAGAAAAAACTTCCTGGTAGATGATATGAAACTAAATTGCTGTGTCGCTGAGGAAAACTTTGCGTTCAAAAATTTCCTGGCAAAGTTTAATTTTTTAACCTACAAAAATCTACGATGTAAAGTTAAAATTTTACTAGAATTAGGCTCTAAGAAAAATATTTCTGGCAAAAGATATTACACTACATAATAGTGTGTTACTAAGGATGAAAAAAATATTAATAAATTCCATACTTAAAGTGAATGCAGACAAGACATTTTGCAAATAGAAGTTTCACTAAAATTCCCTTGAACCAAAACGCTGCTATAAATGAAAATTTTTCTAGAATTACCTCATGACCAGAATATTGATAAAAAATGGTATTATACAACAAATATTATGTTACTGAAGATAAAATAAATATCAAGGAGATCCATATTTGAATTGACTGCAAGCAAGACATTTTACTATCAAAAATTTTACTACAAAGTCCCTACAACGAAACTTAAAATTAAAAATTGCAATTTTATTGCAATACTTAAAAATAATCTAATATAGCAAAATGTTGTATTGCCGATTATCGATGTTATAACAAAAAAAAGTGTTGTATGTTGTATTTCACCGATGGAAGTTCACCAAAAAATGCCCTCGAATGAAAGCATCCGATAATCTCTTTTTCATTTCGGAAAATACTTCCTGACAAGAAAATTCATTGGAAAATTATATTATAAGGAAGTATGTTAATTGAATTTGGCTTCCTCATAGAGGAAGCTTTTTTAAAAAAAACCAAAAATAATGAGGAAGCAATTTGCACACTTCTACTTTGCAACTTTATTTAGTACAAGTTAAAATTCTGATAAATTCGAACTACATTACAGATTACGACGAAACTATGTACTAATTATCTTAGAACAGTACTGATTACATGAATAAAATTTACCTTCTTTGTCTCATGTTTTGATAAAGTTAGGACAACAATGTGAATTTTTCGAAAATTTCAAAACTCTATAAAATCCGAACCCCTTTTCCGATTTCGGCAAATTTCAATACCAAACACCATTAAGAGTACCTATACGTATGGAGAATTATTTAGCAAAATGTCGCTAATTTTGCGAAAGCAGAACCCTCTGTGAGGAAGCAAAAATTCCATACTTAAGGAGACCCAGTCACCTAAAAAAAGTCATAAGAAAAAACATTCGGTAAATGATCCTTTAAAAAAAAGTTACATTTAAGCCTCATTAAATACATAACAAGCACTATAATTCTGCAATTTTGTAAAGACATACCAGTGCACAAGAATGGTGTGAGGTAAAAAGTAAAATTATTCACTTGTCGTAGCTGTCAGACTAAACCAGTGAGCCAATTTTAGTGTTCAATGTCTTATTTTAGCTGCCAAAAAGTGCATTCTGGATTGAATATAGCAATTCTGAATGCAGTGAAATTAGATTTACTGTAACCATTTGTTTAGTGAGTTTGTAACGGAGAAATATTTATTTACACATTTAAAATCATAGCTTTGTCATAAAGACCTGAAATAAAAATTCCTATATTCAATCCAGAATATAGTCTTTGACAGATAAAATAAGACATCGAACCCTAAAATTTGTTCACCAGTTTGGTCTGAAAGCTACGACAAATGAAAAATTTTACTTTTTACCTCACACTATTCTGGTGCAGCGTATGTCTTTAAAAAATTGCTGAATTATAATGCTCGTTATGTATTTAATGAGGTTTTAATGTAAAGATTTTTTTTAAGAAGTATATCATTTACAGCACTTTTTTTCTTATGACTTTTGTTAGGCGACTGGAGCCCCTTAAGGATGTTCGACTGTTTCACACTAGTCAAATTAGTGCTAAATTTTTGGAAGTGTTTCATTAAAGTTTAATGCATTAAATAACTGTAGTGGAGCGTTGATTTGTATTGAAGCACGTACACTTAACCGAGAGAAAAATGAATAGTGACGAATTTGCATGAAGATTAACCGATTAACGTTACTTTCCGATAAGATACATTTTCGTTCAGTTTTTTCCAAGAAATAATCTATAATTTTTTGCCAATTTTGATGAGTGATAGCTCATTCTCTTTTTTAAAAGATGGTCTACAAATTGACCGGCTGGATATTTGATATTATTGATCGTTTAATAATTATAGCTATTTGTTTACGAAAGTAATTTGATTTTTGTTAAACAAAAGGCTATAATTATTAATCGATCAATAATATCAAATATCCAGCCGGTCAATTTGTAGAGCATCTTTCAAGAAAGAGAATGAGCCATCACTCATCAAAATTGGCAAAACATTATAGATTATTCTTGGAAAAAACTGAACGAAAATATATCCCATTGGAATGTAACGTTAATTAGTTAATCTGTATGCAAATCCGGCACTGTTAATCTTTCTCTGGGTTAAGTATACATGCTTCAATTCAAACTACTCTCTACTATTTTTATTCAATGCATTAAACTTTAATGAAACAATTACAAAAATTTAGAACTGATTTGACTAGTGCGAACCAGCGGAACATCCTTAAAGGACTAAAATTCTAAGGTACAATTGCACGTAGGCAGCGCTTGTCCTGTCTCTAACGGTGAAAGTCCGAAGCTGAGGAGATATCACATCGGTACGCGATATTCTCCCACTCCTCTACCCGGTTGTACTCGTGCGTCGAGTTCTTCCTCGCCAAAAGCGCGAGGTTTAAGTATAAAGCTCTTGTCGCGTTGAGCACGAGTGCACAGTGCTTCGCGACTGCCAACTGCGAAGGATGTGCCTTCGTAAAACGTGCAATAGCAATAATAACAACTCTTATTAAAATTGATTAAAAACCTCAAGATTTCAAAAATATTTTTTCTGCATAATTTTGAAAAAAAAAAAAAAAAATCGTCAGTGATTTAAAAAAGTGACTAAAAAAACTGCGAACAAATGAAACGTTTGAGAAGGAAGCGAGTGGACGCGGCACTTTCGCGCAATCGTTTTAGACGCCGAACTATCGGTCAACAATTCTAATAGATAAAATCATAGTAAATAATTTTTTTTTAAATTTAACGGATGATACAATAACAATAATCATTTTTATTAATCAATGTGGAAAAATAGTACTGTGATCGACGAACTGTGATATATACTTTTTTTTTTCATCATCGCTTTGACCATTTGTTGGATTTTGGATAGTCAAAATAATGGTAGCCATGGATGAGTAAGTATTAACGTTTCATAAATGAAAATGAATATCGTACATATTTTTTAAAACGCATATTGCGATTTTTTTATCGAACATTTATCACCGAGTTCTGCTTCGGCTTTGCTGTTCATGGAAACTTAATAGACTCGCACGATTATTGCGTCAGTAACGGTTTCCGTGCACGTGAGGAGGTGGGTTGAATAAATCGATAGACCAAAATTGTCAGATCACATTTCATCATATAGAAAATTAAAATAGTAAATCATTAAAAAACTTATATCAAAATACAAACAATTTAATTCATTGTTGTATCATTCTGAGATTCTACCTTTTTTTTAAATGTTAATAAAAATAAAGTATTAATTGAAAATAACATATGTAATGTTACGATTGTCGTAATCAATATGAAATAATAAAAATATATTTATAAGAGTAAACGTAAGAGAAACTTTTAAAAAAATTAAAATTAAAGTAATTGTAAATTATTTATAAGTTTTGAAGGTTATTTGTGATTGAACATTGTATAAATATCAATCGTTTAAATTTATAGGAAAATTGTTCATCACTTTAACACTTAATATTACCATTGTCGTAATTAATATGAAATAATAAAAATATATTTATAATAGTAAACGTAAGAGAAAATTAAAAAAATTGTAAATTAAAGTAATTGAAAATTATTTATAAGTTTTGAAGGTTATTTGCGACTTAACATTGTATAGATATCAAACGTTTAAATTTATAGAAAAATTGTTCATCACTTTAACACTTAAGAGCAATTACTTGCACGCTCGTACAACTTTAAAAGCTAAATATATGTTATTATTGTGAACGTGTATGAAATCAGCCCTATCTATTGAGGGGAAATGAACTTCCCGAAGACTTTTTTTAGCTTGCACGTATATAACAATACAAACTTAACGACCTAAGCTATGTGAATGTTGCAGCAAAAAAAAGCAAGAGAGCAAATCATCATTTATTAATTTTACTTACTTAAAAAAAATATCATCCCAATAAAAGCAGAAAAAGATATACTTGAAATGCAAATAATTTTGGCACATAAAAAGTATGATGCATTTTTTATAAAATGTTCTTATAAAAATAATGTATTATTCGTATGATATTTTATACATGCCATTCTAATTTTCAATATCTCATATTTATTTTTGCATACTATTTACAGATATTCTCACATATGCAAAAGAAAAAGTAGAAGCAAAAAATAGATAATTTTCTAAGAATTTAATTGCAAATACTGTAAAGTGAAAAAATGACAATAATTCTTACTTACTTATTTTTTTTATATCACTTACATTATTTATTCTCCCAAATGTAGAAGGAAAACTAGAAGCAGACAATAGATATTTATTTATTTATTTATTTAATTGAAAATACTGTAAATTGAAAAAAATAGCCATAATACTTACAATCCTTATCACAAAGTGTAACACCCATAGCTATATAATTACCTTATCCATGCTAGAGATAGAAATAGAAAGAGATGAAGCTAGACTCAACACTATTTCGAGTGATGTAATTGATCTATTAATAATAGAATACTGTGCTGATGAGCTTCACGTTGCATCGACATGAACCACTCGCTTCATAACTTTATAAACAATTCACAGTGTCACTTGCAAGTTCCTTTTTTTTTGCGGCATGAAAAGCCGTTATCTTCATTTTATAGAGAGTTTAAACGATTTACAGATTATTCCACTTGCTGCTGATAACAATAATGGCGTCATCTTCTTTTTTTTTCTTTTTCTGTAGTATGAAAATAATTATCGATTTACGAATGATTTTTATAATTATTATTTTTTTTAATTTAATGTGAATCACAATGATAATGACAACGACAAGGCCTAAGGATGAGGTCATTTTTTTTTTCTACAAATATGTTCAACTGCTTTACTTTAGTATTAAGACATGATGAAAAACCGAAGCGATGACACACGTAAAAATACGGAAAAATTTGTGTTGTTACAGCTGGTAGATCGAATATATATATAGGTATTCTATAGCTACGCGAGGGCAACGCGTGTTCGAGAAGAAAGAAACCGATAAGGAGTGAGAAAGACTCGACTGTATTAAGACTAGCAGTGATAAGGATGAGCCTTGCAATTTTGTTCATTTTTCGACAAAAAAATTCTGAATGGCAATTACAAATTTTTGTTTTCTGCTGAAAATAGATTTTTTAAATAACTTCAATACATATATATATTTTTTTCAGGGCACCAATGGTAATTTTCAGTGCAAATAGGAATGCAAAAATAATTTGGAAATATTTAATTAAATTTAAATTTGCAGTTAGCAAAAAAATTCTAGCTATATTTTTAAAAAATAATAATAAAGATTAAATCCATTTGAAAAATGTGTATCTTGATGAATATAATACTCGACTTTTTTCAATCAAAATACAGATCGAAAACAAAATCGCAACCATTATCTTCGTTTCCGGTCCGTCATTAATTACCTGCAAATATTGAAAGTTGTCACGCAAGTAAACGAAGAGCCTTGTACATGGAAAGACATGAGGTGCTTCTGTGCAGCTAGAGTGCATGTAAATCTCGTCGGGTTATGCACATATCTCTTCTCTTAAAAAAAAATAATAAAAAAACTTTCCGCACGCTGTACGACTGGATGGAAATAATTTGCTCAAGCATGCTCGAGAATTACATCTCTCACTTACCATTTGTTTCGCAATAAGAACGGCAAAGAAACTAATATGCATTTACAACAAATAAACATATGTGCAATACGAAGAAATTTATTCGAATAGACACAAAGAAGAATATGCTAAAAAAAATTCCCATCAATTTTCTGTTATTACTAAAAGTAAAAAAAACAATAATTTATTATTAAAGGCAAATGTTTTTAAATAATGATCACGGTGCCCTGAATCGGATAATTAATAATGTAAAAAAATTAATGTGAGAAAAAAAAATTGCAAAAAAAATTCTCATCCATTATAGTGACGTTAGAAAAAATGACTTATTCTTATAATCTTATCTTATACTTGCTTATTCACGAGAAAAAAAAATTACAAAATAATTTTCGGATCCATTATTATAAAGGGAGACAAAAATTTCTTAAAAAATAATCACCAAAAAACTTAATTGACATTCAATTATTAAAATACAAGAAAATTAAAATGAAATTGTTTCATTAATAATTAATCAGAAGATTGATTTTTTTTTTGTAATTTGTAATTAATTACAATGAAACAGAACATTTTTCTAAAACTTACTAATGGTAGAAAAAAAAAATTAAACTGGTTACGAAGGGATAAAATTGTTGAATAAATTAACTAACAAATTAAGCACAATCTACTGCCAGTCTCTGGGTTCCCTCCAACAAAATCTCACCAAGTCTAATGTAGCCAGCTACGTTTATTGCGAAATTTCGTTTCTAATTTTGTTGGTAGGTAGGAAGCTCGAGCACGTGCTCTATGAGCGCAGTGTGGGGTCTATCTCGGTCTGACTCCGTTGAGTTTTCTCATTTCTATCTCACTCGCATTATTTGCAACGTCCTTGTAGGCAAAAACGTTGGCCAGTCCAAAGCCAAGGTGCACAAAGTCAAAGAGCCATTATGCATCTGAATAGTCGGCAAGTCTCGCGATTCACTTGGTCTTCCGCATGACTCTGCGTTGTTGTTGTCGTCTCGTTTTCGTTATCCCAGTGTTCTGACTCATAGCTATAAGTACATGCACCAAAGTACTATATATAATTGGAATTACTTTATCGGCACTTTGTGTGCGTTTACCCCAAAAGAGCTTCTTTGTTTTTATTCATTATTTAACTTATCTTCATTTTTTCTTTATCGAGAAATAAATAAAATTCAAAAGTTGAGCTTTGCACTTTGCTTACTCATTTTTCAAAGTGTAAGTATTTCTTTGTCTGCACTTTGTGTGCATTTATCGTAAAAAAAACGCGTTTTTTTGCTCATTTTTCTTCATGGATAAAAAAAGAAAGGAAGAAATTTAAAAAGTTGAAACTTCGTAATTTTAATAGCGTAGTAATTTTTAGTCTGTTAGCTTGTAATTGAACTGAGCTGAAAAGCGAGCAATTTAAAAAAATTAAGGTCAGCTGTTGATTTAAGTCATATTTTCGACGAAATTCAAAATTTGTATGACATATCTTAACATTTAATTGACAACTATAATCTACAGGATTCCTCAAGATAACTTTATCTAATCGTTATCTCCTCGTTCTGAATCTTCACAATAACTTTTTCAATTTCTTTCACTTAAAATTTGTGTTTCATATATAGAAGAAATAAACATTTTCAAAAAGTTACAAAATTACTACGATTTAATTATATATTATAGATTAAATTAATTATGCTAACAATCGATGCGAGCTTTATTTGATTTTACATCTTCGTGATTGTATCATGAAGCTATATTTCACTATAGAAGATTTCATCAATTAGAATTTTAATGGTTTTTTTTTTACGTAGTGTCTAGATTTACACGTGACTTGAGTACAAGCAACATAATTGTTTGCATTTATAAATATTTTACGCTAATGAAGTCAGAACTCACAACGTCCTTCAATTATCTTCCTTTTATCTGTAAAGGAAGAAATGGCGATATAAACAAGTGCAACTAAGTAAATCAGCATAAAATATTGACAAGATGTCATGGAATTTTATAATCGAAGCGGGTGCGACAATCTCCAGTTGCAATAGGCAAAACGTCTCATGCACGAAAGTCAAGCGACTCACTGAACTCTTTGAATAATCTCGAGGCTGAATTTTACCGCAAAGCTATGAAGGAAATTCTAAAGAAACATGTGACACAACGGAAAACAAAACAAAATGCTTTTTTTCATTTTTCAGCTCTAAAAAGAAAAGTGAAGTTAAATGACATCAATTTATCAATTTATTAATTAGTTTTACAAATGTATGATAACACATTATGGCAAAATAATTATAATGCATATTTTTTTAACATTAATATTTTTCGTTTTTCGGAAATTTGCTTAGTTTCGGTTTTTGTTATTTTTTTAAATGAGATCATTTTTACACTTTTTAGTATAAGTTTTTTACATTGTCGGACATTATTTCTTTTATTTACATTACATTTTTTTCACATCCTAAAAATTTTGACATGCTATGACACCAGAAAAATAAAAATTCAGGACGATTTGTAAAAGTTGGAGCCAATCAAAGATGCCTTAGGTGACTTACAGCCAAATTTATAGAATTTTAGACAAAAGGACGTGATTGAAGGTGTTAAAAAATGTATATCTTCAAACCCTGATTTTATTGACTGATTCTACCCACAAAGAATTTCTAGATTTAACTGCAAAGCTATGAAGAAAATTCTACAGGAGTAACGCTGCGCCAACCAGACGCAGCGCTTATTCCATTTTTCGACTCTAATTAGGAAATTGAAGATAAAATCGACTTAACTATTTTTTTATTGACTGCTTACAATTTATTATTTTTTCACATATACATAATCAAGCTTTATGCTCAAGTTATCACAATCTATTTTTATTCTTACTGTCAATCTTCTCATCTGTTAGGAATACTGCCTTTTTTGTTTTTTTTCATAATAAGGATATTATATTTTGAATGAACCAATTTATGCACTTTTTCAAAAAAGTTTATGTGCATTTGTGGATATATTTTAAGCAAATTTAATCAAATGCGTTTGTTCGTTGAAAATGTACATTGAACATGTTTCGTAATTCTGTTTTATCACCAAAAAATAAACATACATCAAGACTTTTGGAAATTTGAGTCAGTCAAAGTCAAAGATTTAAAATCATGGATATGAACATAGTTGAGGGCTAAAAAATGACTTGGAGTTTATCTACTCATTTTATTAACTGCACACGTAGAATCACGTTCCAATTTCTGTAGAAGTGGCTAAGCGTTGGTCGTCGCATTAAACGTCCTAATAGCTTTCATTTAAAAAACGCCGACACATTCGGACATTTATACTCGGTAAAACTACTAGTTGTAATGACGGATCAGTACGTATACGACGATAACAAGACCGTTGATGTATTATGTTTGGTAAAAGCATGATTTCGACCACGTGCTGTTATCGACATGAGAACACGTTTTCAGTAGATGACCGAGAAAAATTACTCCAGTATGTCGGCGTACGAGGGTCGACCAAACAGAATGAAGTGACAATGGCTGTTATTATCGCTCAGGCGTTCATCGCCACATTAGCCACGTAGTTGTAAATAATTGTAGCAATTAAAAACCTCTCTCTAGCTCTCAGCATTCTGCAATACTCTGTCACTGTCGTAATTAATAAGAGACAATAGCCGAGAAAGTTCAAAGGAGCCCTTGGCTCGCTTTATCAGCCGAGTACGAGTTGATGAGTAATGCGATTATAGTATCTTTGGTGCGTAGGTGCAGATAGCATTCATTAAAACAAATTATTTCAGAAAAAAAGCAGATAAAACTAATTCAATTACTACGAAATTATTTCAGTTGATAAATAGATAAATTTGATTCTGTTGACATGAAATTATCTCAGTGGATAAATAGATAAATGTAATTTTAATGACACGAAATTATTTCAGAAGAAAAATAGATAAATCTAATTTTAATCAAGTGAAATTATATAATTTGATTATTTAAGTGGATATATAAATAGATGAACACGAGATTATTTTCGAAGAAAAATGGATAGATTTAATGTTATTCACACGAAATTTTTAACAATTTAATTGAATTCGTTGTAAATTTTTAATGTTTCATTATATAATTTAATGAGTTGTTTTTTTTCTTGAATTTTTCAGACGAAATGGCGCGGACGTAGATAGGGAAAAGACGAGCCTGGTGGAAATATCTTCTTTCATACAGCCGAAGATTCAACCGACTTCGCTGGCCGAAGATGAAGCGTTGGCAGCTGCATCAGCGAATGGAAATAACAACGAAGGGCCCGAAAATGTGAAACCTACAAAGGGAAGCGCATTACGACAAGTATTGGCTGCATTCGTTGCCCAACTCGGCACCATCAATACTGGAATGGTTTTTGGATTTTCGGCCATAGCGAATCCACAACTAACCAAAGCTGACAGTCCTATTCATGTTGGTGATGAAGAAAAATCATGGATCGGTGAGGCTTCTTCTCTTTTCTTCCTACTCTTCGTCACCACTTCTTATTTTCATAATTTTTTCTCACATAAGACATACTCCGTTAGTACAGCCACTTTCCTAAACCTCTCAAACATTTCTCATAGTTATCAAATTTTTATTATTACTTGAAAGAGCTTTTTGTTAATTTATACAAATTTTTTTCTCCTAAATTTAAACGTTGCAAGATATCCACTTTATACAGCTAAAAAACGAAAAAAATTAACTCCCAAATAATTTAAAGCTTCACGAAAAAAATTACACTTTTCACTTTGTATTTTTCTTGTCCTATTTTTCCCTTCCAAAAAATATAAATAATTTTTAAAACGTCCAGGTCTTGAAATGGCGCTAAGATAAATCTGATAAAAATTTTACATTCACTTTTTTTTTAGACAGTGGAAAAAAAGTGGATGATCCGACCGAAAATGCCTCATTTTTTCATTTTTCTACTTCGTTTTCTTCATATATTTTTATCCTACATATTTTCCTATATATCCTATAATTCCTATATTTCCTATATTTCTTATATTTCGTATATTTCGTATATTTCCTATATTTCCTATAATTCATATAATTCCTATATTTCCTATATTCCTACATTTATTACATTTCTACACGGACAAAACAATTTTGCTAGACCAACAAATCTTTTGCTGAAATAATGATAACATTGCATTATCTACTACCCTAACAAATTTTTTGCCCAGCTAGCAAATTATTCAACTAGACTAATATATTATTTTGCTATTCCAACAAAATGTTTTGCTAGGCAAACAGATACCGCAATGTTGTCACTATGTTAACAAAAGATTTGCTAGTCTAGCAAAACCGTTTTCTCCGTTCATATTGCCCATATTCCTATATTTTTATCTTTCTTCTACAATATCGCCATAATTAATTTCTTCATGTTGTCTTCTTTGTCCCAAACAGCAAGTATGTCGTCAATCGGAACCCCAATTGGTTGCCTAATGTCTGGTTATATGATGGACGTCCTGGGCCGGAAGCGATCCCTGATAATAACGGAAATCCCAGCGCTTCTCGGCTGGATATTAATAGCCACAGCAACGGATGTACGAATGATCTACGCAGGTCGATTTTTCGTGGGCCTCGGTTCCGGTATGGTTGGCGCTCCTGCTCGTGTTTACACAAGTGAAGTGGCGCAGCCCCATCTACGTGGAATGTTGACAGCTCTGTCAAGCGTTGGTGTCAGTACAGGTGTCCTCATCGAATACGCCTTGGGCAGCGTCCTCTCATGGAACATTTGCGCAGCGATAAGTGGACTATTGCCTCTTCTCGCTCTGATCCTGATGTTCATATTTCCGGAAACGCCGTCGTACTTAATATCCCGAAGCAAGCCTGAAAAAGCACGAAAAGCATTACAAAAGTTTCGTGGCAGTACTTACAACCTAGACAAGGAGATGGACACGCTTATTAATTTTTCCAACAAAAACAACATCAAGAGACTCTCCGGACCTAGAGAAATTTTTGGCGCTCTACTGAAACCCAACGCGTTAAAACCATTTGCTCTGCTGTTTATATACTTCCTTATTTATCAATGGTCCGGCACTAATGCGATTACCTTCTACGCTGTGGAAATCTTCAAAGACTCTGGCGCCACCTTCGACGAAAATATTGCAACGGTTGTTTTGGGCGTTGTCAGGCTATTGTCCACCATTGCTGCATGCGTCTTGTGTAGACGATGTGGGAGACGGCCATTAACCATGATTTCTTCTCTCGGATGTGGCCTCTCACAGCTTGGATTAGGAACGTACATGTGGTTCCTCGCTGATTGGAAAGCAAATGGCATCGTACCTACATGGACTTGGGTACCTGTGCTCTGCATTTTCGCATATACGATAACTTGCACACTTGGCTTTTTGGTTATACCGTGGGTCATGATCGGCGAAGTTTATCCTGTGGCCATTAGAGGCGTTATCGGCGGATTGACCACCATGACTGCGCATTCTTTTGTCTTCATGGTCGTTAAAACTTATCCGGTACTTTGTGCCGCCATCACGAGACACGGGACCTTCCTTATGTATGGCTTCATCTCCTTCTTCGGGACTATATACTTCTACATATGTCTGCCCGAGACGAAAAACAAATCGCTTCAGGAAATTGAAGATTACTTTTCGGGAAGAAGCAATACTCTGAAGACTGGAAGGATTCCGTGCTGCACTCGGAAGTCTGAAGTTCTCAATCCAACAAATGGCGAAATCTTGCCAATCGTTATTCGACCGGTGAATGATATTAAGAAATAGAAGAAAAGAAATGCGTTTCTATAGAATTAATTGTAGCATTGTCGTTTTATTCGCTGAAAGAGTTGATGAAGAAACTGGCATAAAAGCTGGTACTTCTTATGCCATTCGGTAATTTTATTTAGATTGCCAAATGTGACTTTTTTTTTTAATGATGAAGAGAAAATGTTCGTGAATGAAGATGTGAGTAGTTGATAATAGGAAGACATTGTATTTTCATAGCATTCGAATATTTTTCTATAAAATTATGTAAATTATTGTATTAACGTCGCGTACCGGTGCTCAAAACCATAATTGCCGAAGAAACGAATAGCATAATTTAATTTAGACTTTAATTAGAGCAATAATTAATTTCTAGTAGATCGCGTTTAGGGCTCGGTGGATAAATCCCATCGAATTCGAGTTTTGTAATCTTCCTTTATGAAAAGAATGAGAAGCAGTGCTATTTTATTTATTACACACGTATTGTATCATAAACAATGAGTCAACGACAGCTTTTCATAATAAGGCTTCACAAAATCATCACGTTAATATTAGTCGTCAATTAATCTGTATTGTAAATAGCTTCGAATCGAAGAAATAGATGCAGCGTAGAGAATAAGAAGATGTAGAAGACGATGAACATTTGTAAATAGTAGATCCTAAGTGACAGAATGAGCGGAAGTGACTTATTTTTTTTAAGAAAAAGGTAAACGAAGATATTAAACGACTTCGAAAAATTTATTTCGCTGGCTTTATCTTTTTTAATTGACATTTTTTTCCCTGTGTGAAAAGCTGAAAATCGCGCGCACGTTAAAGAACGAAACGGATCACAAAATTTTTAAAAAAATTCTGTTCGTGTTTGATTTTTTTCCGGTTTCCGTAAACGAAAACGGTCCAAACTCATTTTTATGAAACTTATTTCGGTCCTTTATCGGTTTCCGTAACCGAAAAAAAAAAAATCGAACTTTTTTTCGAGATGTATGAAATATTTATTTGCGATTTATTAAATCCATCATTTTTGTCTTAAAATTTTATATTCAAACTCTGCGCCTTAGACCACATATATTTTTGAAGGTCTGAATTACCTTTGGAAACACATGTTTTGATTGTCTATTTGAAAGAAAAATTGAAACATGTAATAATTTATTACATTTGTGCGTTCAAAATTATAAAAATAAAAACCTCCGGAAGTCAGTATTTTTGGCAGTATGGACATTCCACAATATTATGAAAATCGACAGAATCTATTGTTGGTCAATATGTTCCAACTAAAACAATCCATTTCCATGAACTATACCTGGAAATATTTTTACTTTAATAAATTTAAATAAAATCATATTAAAATGTTTGGTCTTTTTGTTTTGGATATGGAAAACCATAATGCACCAATCTACATTTTGTTAAAGAATTAGTCTCAATTTCGATTGTGGAAACCAAAAAACCATGCAATAACAGAAAAGTACGGTCCAAACTGGGCCTTTTTTGCAAACAATTTCGTTTCTCAACGTTCGCATCCGTTTCGTGGTCCGTCAACTTGCTATCGATTCTAGCTAGCTGAAAATAATAATACCAAAATAGGAATCAATTTTTTATTTATTCAAAACATTCTATACACAAAAATTCAATTTACAAAGTAAGTCGCGGCTTATTCTTTTTCTTCCAGCGTTTTTCTTCATCTCTCCGCAAGAACTCACGAATCTGTGCTTCAGGCAGATATTCACCGCGATATGTGTTAGGAATACGAACATTATCGAGGATCGCGAGTCTGCTGGCGACATATTCTTTTGGATCGAAATTCTCGGCCTCTCGTATCTGTGCTAAGAGTTCTGCGTGAAAGGCCCTTTCCTTCTTCATTTCTCGTCTTTGCTTTATCTTGCCCCACACAAACTTCATGCGTTTCCTCAGCTTTCGCAGCTTGTGCCTTCGCATCTTTCTACGTCTTATGACGATCATTCGTTCCGCACGTTTTTCAATTACATTCTCGGTTGAGGGAAGATCCAAAGATTTTTCAGGAACTATATCTTCTTGTCTTCGTTGAATTATTGGTGGCTCACCTATGCGCAGTTTTGTAGTGAATGGCAATTCACTGATCTCTGTTATAAAACCAGAACGTTTCGGGAGTTCCAAATCAAGTGTTGCAGAGTGTACAGATGAAAGGTGAAACTTGGGTTCGTAGATTGATTTGTCTCCATCAACTGATGGCTTATAGAATACAGAGGGTGTACAATTCCGGACAATTTGGGATGTGTTTGTTGAAGAATAACGTACTAGGATGATACCTGTTTAAAATAACAATAAAATTCTAAATTAGTGATGGAAAAATATTTCATAGAAGAAAGAACCTGCCTTAAGGTATTATATATTAGCAAAAGGAAGTGACAAAGTTAATGTTTCTAAATTTCTCTGTAATATGCAATACAAATTTGTTCAACTTGGAACTGTGGATTATACTTTTTGTTACCACCCAAATAGTATCACATCAAATTAAGGGATGCTTACTGACCAATATGTAATCCCAACTTTGCTTAAAAAAAACCCTGTTATTAGAAAATGTAATTGGTAACAAAAACTGTAACCAACTTGCTCCAAGCTGATTAATGTTTAAAAAATGACCATTCAATTTTATCTCTGTACTTTGTAATTCCAACAATACTAATTTTCTTAATTAAATGCGTTGAAACACAAGGAAAACCTAGATAATGCAAAGATTTTGAGGTTAGGTTCGAACTTTTCAGGTTAATGAAATTGTCAACCGTTTGAATCTATTTTTTTAACGCTTATTAATTGAAAGGGTTACCTTTTGTTGTGACCCCGAGCCGCTGAAAGCTCTTGCACAAAGCGTTTGTAACCATTTTTCGATTTTTTTCGCCAAATCTCTTATCAAGGAAATAACCTGTCTGCTCGCTAGAGCAGACGAACGGCGGCCATATTGGAAGGCGCTGTCCAATCTATCCGCTAATATTCAAACAAGAACTGACCACTTCGTAAATTACTGTGAGGTACGATGATTTTTTTAAATCATTCATTGACTATAGAAGATAAACAGACGTTTTATAATTTTTAATATTACTATGATCTTATTAGTAATAATAAATAAAATTGGGGTTAAATAACGTCGAACGAAAGTTAGTCAGCACATTTGCAATGCTGTTGCTAAAGTTATTCAACTACTTTGAATTTCTTTGACTTAAAATTCTTGAAAACAGTCGATAACATTTAGAAAATCTGACAGTTGCTAATAATATGAATCCTCTCTGCAAACTTTATGGAAATACTTCCATAGCTTCTATTAAAAATTGTTTCCATTGATTAGATTTTTATAGTAGTATTATGTAGTATACTATAAATTTTACAGTTAATCCACCACAGTTTTATCAATCGCCGGATTAAATATTACCAAAAATTATTTTAGCCAAGCAAAAAAAAAAGACTTATCAAAAGATTTTATCTGTTGATATAATAAGTTTTTTTAATATGAAATATACGAAATTTAAGGGACGGGAAACTTGATACAAAAAGAGTCAACAACATTTCGCTTTTCATTTCTTTATCATCTAAATCTCGATACATCACAAAGAAACAATGCGAATTCGAATTATAGTAGAAAATAAGGGCTGTAAGTAATAGAATGTGGGCATTGGATGAACTTTTCAGTCCATGCGAGTCTTCACAGTCCTCGTGGTGACCTTATCCTTCTCACTGTAAAAAATAAACAATAAAAATAAAACCACAATTTGAGTTATTACAAGGCCCAAAAAAATGGTGACAAAACTAGACTGTTGCTGTAACTTACATTATGTGGACGATAGCACCCCAACCAGAAATAGCATCTCTGTCAAAGGCATTGACAAGCGCTTGGCTAACAGTTTCAAAAAGATCATCAGGTTCCATGTCTGGTTCAAAGAGTGATTCACACATTCCATAAAGTTGGTCCCTGCAAGTACCTCCGACGACAAAGTCTTCTGGTTCATTAATGCATCCGATAAGATCCATATTACATATGAAAGGCTCAAAAGTGACCGGATCAAGACCAGCAACAATGGGCTCGACGAAGTAGGGTCCAAAACGCTTTTCGTACAACAAATTCGATACTACAGAACCAAAAGTTGATGGGCGAATTCTACGATTCTCTTTGAGCTCATAGAGATTTAGTCTGAAGCGAAGACGCTCCATGACAGTCTGTACATCAGTCGCAAGACCAGGCAGACCCAAATACAGATGCGGGCCCATTTCAAAGATTTTTTGAAAGTCGCACATAATTGTTTGCGCTTGAATACCGAATCGTCGGTCGGCAGCGATCGCGACGCAATTCTTGCCCTTCATCGCAATTATCGCACCGCCGTTGTAATCGAGGATACTCTTTAAAAAAATAAGTAAAACGTTATTTATTTAACATCTAATGTTCTGTTGTGAGTTATAAAACATGCAATGTCATCTGATTATTTGACAGTCACATAACCTCAAAAACATTCGCAAAACTTCAGGAAAAGCCGGTTTTGTTGATGAAATAAGGAATTTATATATATTTTCGTAACCAATTTATTGTTATAACGGATTTATTTTTTAAAGATATTTACCATTTTGACGAAATTAACCTAAACCGAGATTGAAAAATATTCAGCTATCGGCGGCTACCGGGATCGCTGGAAAACTTTATTTCAGGCTTTGATTACGCCATGTGAAGTTAGCTACGAATTATTGGAGTATATATTTTTTGCAGAATGAGTAGCATGAAGTTGTTCGGAGACAATGGCGAATACAGCGCTATTTCATCAATCACTGCCGAGCATTTTCATGAGGAGCATCTTCATTGAACTTCAAGCTTACTATCTGCTCGAGAAAATTTTTGAATTTTGAAGTTTTAATCAATTACATGTTGCAGTTTGAATCAATTGAATGTTAGAGTTTTAATCAATTAAATGTTGGAGTTTTAATCAATTACTTATTGGAATTCTGATCAATTAAATAATGATTTTAATAAGCCATAACATTCGAGCTAAATGGAGCTGCTGAAAATTGGGGATCTAAAATGAAGTTTTTTCAAATATATATAGTTTTTTAAATGAATTTTCTAACAGCCTTTAAGTATCCGTTTTCGAAATAATATTTTGGATTTCCAATAAGTTAGATACTAAATGTAATTATTGATAAGATTTGAAATAAGCTGTAAAATGTTATCGAAAAATTATTTTATGGATGTACAGCAAAATTTTCTAAAAGAAAATTTAATTTCTAAAAGAATATCCAAACAATTTTCAAATTTCTGTTTTGGAAATTTGGCTTAAAGCTGTTTTCATGAAACTGTTCCTTTTATAACAGGCGAAATTTGAAAGTAAATCCAGCTTAGCTACTGCAGTGACGTAAAACGGTAAACTCCAAGGGGGTTAAGCCTGCGGCGTGACGTCGCATTACACGGTGCACTATTGCATCCCCCACCAACTAAACTTATTGCGCTCACCTCTCCAATCGGACAACCGCCATATTGGCCATATTGCCCAAAAAAGCAATATGGCAGCCTAATGTTATTGAGAGGATCGTGGCGAGTGTTGAGTCGCACGTTTACCACGTTAAACGTTGAGATATGTTCTCGGTGCTCGAGTCTCGAAAAATCTCAAAATTTGTGTCTATGTAGTGACGATTTTCGGTTTAAACGGATGTGAACAAAACGGGTTAAGTATCGTTGAAGAGACGAGACGAAGTGGTGTGTGAAGAGTGAACGAAGAGGAGCATTGGAAAAGGGAGCAGAAGGCACCACGACAGAGCGAGAAATATATAGATTCATAGCAAATCGAATAAAACGTTTTTATTAAACTTGTATTAATAATATTAGTTCGCGTCGATATTAAACGTCATCGAAGAGGTGCGCCTAAGATGAACGTCCAGGGGAAGGAGGTTCGTTTCCTTAATACATATTCACTTCCTTTTTATATTACTCGGCCACGAGGACTCGAGAATAGCTAAAAAAAAAAAAAAATAAACACAATTTCACTCATTTACGAAAATATTATAATTTGTGCTTATCACATTAATCGTTATTATTTATTTCGTGAGCTATATAACGTTCCTCCCCCTCCCCCTCACCCCCATTACTTTGGCAACGTTCATTCTTCACTAGGTCAGATGTTTGAGGAAAAATTTCGGGGCTTTGGGGAGGAGGGGATTCGGAGATGTTCTCCTTTTCATTACTGAGTAACATTAATTAATAAAACTGGAGAAAAAAAATTGTCTCGTAATTTTATTGTGTTTTCTATCGTTCTGATTCGTAATAGTCTATGAATGGGGCTGATATTAACCATCTACGCGTCTTACGAAGACTTCTAATGTTTTCTTTGGATCAGCTGGTCCACTAACTGACTAACCTGCACCTTTGACTTTCCGACTTACCCCCCACTCCAAAAATTCCCTTACTTCGAAGTAACCTTCACGGATTACAAAACTTCACCATTGACGTCTTATGTGAAGTGATGAAAGAACAAAAGAATTTATTCCCGGAAAAATGTATTCTTGATTACTAACATCAGTAGTTAATCATTAAATTTACGAAGTACAATGTAGCTGAACAATCATTAACTATAGTTAATTATGTTTCCGTTGCTTAGCCCACTTCACGAAATTTGTGATAATATGTATTGCGCACATGATAAAACTGTCATATCGAGATTACGATCGCGCCGATATTTCGCGAAGACAGTATTAAGGCCTCTTTACTTATTGAAATAAAACGTTTAACGTAATTTAATGTTTATAGTAATAAAACTGGGTGTTCATAATAAAATGTTTACAATTTTAAATAACCGCAATGAAAATGCATTTTTCAAGCAAATTTTGCGATGATTTGTTTTTACATTTAGTTTTCAATGCATTAAACTTATATTCTCAATTTTAAGAATAATTTCGGAACATTTTATTTTTAGGATGTTTTTTTCCTAATTGTTAAAAAGCTCGAATCTATATATTTTTTAAATAAAAGCTTCGTCTAATTACAAAATTATAGTGACCAGGTGTATTATAAGATAAACGTTTATCGAATTAAATTTATAAGGCTTCCTATCTGTTCCTGATTACGAGGAATATTTTAACATGAAAAAAATAATAACATCGACTAAAATTTGTAATGTACAAAGCGATATTTTAAATTTGATATTAAATTATAAGACAAATATTAAAATACTTTTATATTAGACACGACTTTTTCAGCGTATTTAATAATAATATTAATAATATAGATGTGAATAATGTGCATGATTAAAAAAGACGTTCGAATTTTAGAGTGAGAAACAAAATGAAATAAATTGATGAAGAATTCCTTATTAATCTTATAAAAATTTAACAACTTCAATAACTTCATTAATAATTCTCTGGGTCAAGGACAAATAATGTAATAGAAATCAGCGGCCGCTTCCATTATTTAATATAAAAACTTTAATGAAACAAGTAGAAAAATAAAACACTGCTTTGAGTAGTTTTAATCAGCGGCCGCTTCCGTTATTTAATATAAAAACTTTAATGAAACAAGTAGAAAAATAAAACACTGCTTTGAGTAGTTTTAATCAGCGGCCGCTTCCATTATTTAATATAAAAACTTCAATGAAACAAGTAGAAAAATAAAACACTGCTTTGAGTAGTTTCATGCACTTCAACTTCCTTAAGGCGTCTGGAGCTTAATACTGAAAAAACAGTTGGATCTTCAATATTTTTTTCTGATGAGAATATTGGGATGACAAGGTTGGGATCTTACATACATCTAATATAATCTTGCAATTTTTGAGTTTTTCAAAATTATAAATATTGATAAATGTTATTATATTATTTAAACAAAATGCCGCTGAATAATCGATTTGTCCGATTCGCTTCAAATTCGTACAGAGAATATTTTATAACATTTTCTATCTTATGACCGGATAATTTTGTATATGTTTATCCATTTGTTAATAACAAATTATTCAAGTTCTGTTTTTGCTCGAAAATCGAAATTTTTTTTTAGATCTTGCCACTTTCGTAATTTTCAAATTAAAAAAAAGTTTCCAGTCATACAATAGAAAATTTTATAAACTAGGCTAAGTTAAATTTACTAATTTTCGTAGGATTGAGTAAAAAGTACTTCAATGTTATATCTCACTTGATGCATATCAAATTCAATATACCTGAAACAAGTTGAAAACACTATTTAACTAGCTTCAAGCGCTTCAATCTCCTTAATTTACAAGCAGGGTTAAGCGCCTCTAATGCAAAACTTTCTTCGTCTTAATTTCTATCCTCAACAAGTTTAAAAATAAATTTAAAAAACGCGCAAAATCGTTCGATAAACGCGTTCAGTCTAATTTTAGTTGGCACACTCGGCGAGTCAGTGCAAAACAAAGTAAGAATCTTTACGCATCACAAATTGCGACAAGTTTTGAAACAATTAAAAAAAAAGAAATTTTAATATATTTCAAAAAAGAAAATTTTTGTAGATCATGCGTAGAATGACAAGCGAAAAATGAACAAAGCGATGGGGATAGCGATTGTGAAAAAAAGGAAAAACAAAACTAAAGTGGAACTTTGCCAAAGAAATGAAGACGCGCGAGGTCGGGCTATAAGAAGGATGAGCACGAGGCATAAAGCGAGAAAAAAAAAGTTTTCTTTGTTTTCGATAATTAAATTTTCACGAAAAGACCCGACGATGCCAAACATTTTTTATTTCGTTTTTCTTTTTTTTTCTCAGCGATCCTCTAACCTTGTTTGAAGCTTACCTACCCCTATTTTCTTGACCCAATGACCCAGTTACGAACTGGAGTGAAAATACTTATTGCGCGATGCCCAACGCATCGCTAAAATTGCTTTCGACGAATAAACCTCTCTGATCTTTTTCTTATTCTGAGTAATCGTAAGATTAATCCAGATGCACACAATATTGCTATTCTGCAACTTTCGTCATTCTTTATCTAATTGCTTAATAGGAAAAATGGATAATTCGATTTTAATAACTTTTGAGTAAGTGTAATGAATATGAGTTTTCATCAAAGTATCACGCAAAAAAAAAACATTTCAGCATTTTTTTTAAATATGCTGTGAAATTTTATGAAAATTCAATTTTTTAAGCAATAACTTTTTGAAAATTGTACAATTTTTTATGAATGAAGGGGAAACTAATCTCACTAAAGTTTCACGCAAAATAGAGAAGAAAAATGAAAGAGAAATTGAAAATGACAATTAAACAACTTTTTATGAAACATGAAAATAATTATTGCAAAATATAAAAAATAAAATTAATTATACCATGAATGTTTATTATGAGTCACAGATTGCCACAAACAGTAAAATCAAAAGTTTAGACGACTTAAACAAATGTTTTTTCAAGCACAGAAAATTATTCTATTCCCGGACTAATTTATGTTGAACGAACTACCATGTTTTAAATGAAAATATATCTTAACCGTACTTTGAGTCATCGTTGCCGCATTACTCGTGCATTATAATAATAAGTCTGCAACGCAAGAGTCATGGAAAGTATTTTGTATTTCTGTATTTGCAATCGTCAAATTGCTTTCAAAATTTCGCCAGAAATATCGAGAAAATAAGTGATATAATTGTAGTTTTCACTGAATTCATGTCGCTAAAATTAAGCTTCAACGTTCCAACAGCTTTTGTTTTAGCTTCTGACTAATTTTTCGATTTTACGAACAAAAAAAAGCATTAATCGTTTCGTACAAAGAAAATTATTATCATGTTGAAAAAAAGAAATTCAGCTATTCATAATGTTGAATTTTGCATCGTTAGAATGCAATTAAAAAAAAGCAGAACCTTTCACATTGCTTCCTCATTATATTTCGCTTTTTACAAAGCAACCTCTAAGAGGAAGTATGGGAATTGATTTTGGCTTCCTCATAGAGGAAGATTTGTAAAAAGGGAAATATAATGAGGAAGCAATGTGCAAGGTTCTGCTTTTCATCCTTGTTTTAAATAAATATAAATAAGCGCACACTCTCGCTTTGTGAAAATATAATAAGGACAAACGGTCCAGAAACTCCCTCGAATACTCTATCTTCTCTGTTTTTTTTTTTTGTAGAACACGATAGAAATCGGTGGTTTCCGAAATTTCATTGGGAAGCAAGGATATGGCTAGTTTATACGACATAAATCGCTACTTTTCGCAATATAGACTGTACAACATCGCTATGGAAATAGGTTATCGTTCAACATTTTTGGGCTATATCTGACGTATTTTTCTGTTAATCATGAATTTGGCACTCATTTGACTCCCAGCTCGATATTTGATACCAAAATTCGCATCGCAGAAAGAAAATAAAAAAATTCAAAAAATCAAAATCTCATAAAATTTTAACGTTTCAACCGATCTTAACCAAATTTAATAGGGATCACCGGTGTATGAAGGCTCACGTACATACCAATTTTGAGCTTAATATCTCGAAAATTAAAAGAGTTATCGCGTTAACAGACATTTTTGAAAAAATTCAAAACCGCGTAAAAATTTAAGGATCATGGGGATTTTTACAAAAATCGGTATGAACGATGAGGATTGACCCCTCTATCTATGGTGTAAATTTCAGCTCTATATCTCGAGGCGTTCCCGAGTTGTAAAGGTTTACATTTTTTGAGCGTGTAACATACACACATACAGACATTTTTTCTAAATCACTTTTCTCGACGTTTTGGACTATTCTGAGTGTACTGACATGAAAATCTCGACAAAATTTTTTTTTCACTCAAACAAAGCTTCCTCTATGAGGAAGCAAAAAAGTTCTCATTTCTGATAACCCCAAGTGTGTTATAATTAACACATGTACAAATAATGATAAAGATTATGTGAGATCTTTCAATTTTGTTTATTAATTAATCAACTATCCCGCACCCTAATCGAAAGTCCAAAAAAAAGTCTGTTAATCAAAAATGATAAAAAATACAATTTATTTATTCCGCAGAATTATCGCGGGTGAAGCGGCGTTGCTGAATATCAGGGAGAGACGAATCTTTGGGAAAGAGATCTGAAGAAAATTAGCTAACGAAAATGTCGTTAAAACCGCGAATGGTAAATTTCGTGGAGATATGGGACGTTCTCCGGGAAACAGTAAAAGGAGTTATAACTTTAGCAGATGTGCCACGTTCTACGTGGAACGACAGATTCAGGTTGGTTTGAAAAAAAAATGGAAAAAGTAAATAACAAAAGTATAGAGGAATATGGTAATAAATATATATTTTTTTACAGCGATGTTTACTCGCTATGCGTAGCTTATCCCGAACCTTTGGCGGATCGTCTTTACAATGAGACGAAACGTTTTCTCGACAACCACGTGTCGCAATTACTTATGCACGTTCGAGGCCAAGGAGACACTGGCCTGTTGCAGGCGTATTATCGCGCCTGGACCGAATATTCACAGGGAATTAATTATCTACATCGTCTGTACTTATATCTCAATCAACAGCACATTAAAAAGCAAAAGTTGACCGAGGCAGAAATGATTTACGGTGCATCGACGACTGCCACGGATTATCAGGAGCAGATGGAGATTGGCGAGTTGGGCCTCGATATATGGAAAAAGAGAATGATAGGGCCACTCAAAAGGCAGCTCGTTGCGTTACTTCTCGAAAGTATTCATGCTGATCGTATGGGCGAAGCTCAAACTGCAACCACCGACGTTATTTGCGGTGTCATACATAGCTTCGTTAGGGTTGAGGAATACAAGATGAAAGGAGAATTGGATGTACGTAAAACGACACAATTTGAGAGAGTATGACACTGTAACAGTTGAAAAAAGGGATTCTGGAGAACAATTTTGTTGCGTTAATTTCAATACATTGTGACAAGAAAAAATCTAACAAAATAAACGTCATTAGAGATTTTACAAAATTACATTTTTACACAAG
Source organism: Ephialtes manifestator (assembly GCA_963970395.1). Classification (NCBI taxonomy): domain Eukaryota; kingdom Metazoa; phylum Arthropoda; class Insecta; order Hymenoptera; family Ichneumonidae; genus Ephialtes; species Ephialtes manifestator. The sequence goes on from OZ019972.1 coordinate 24,769,404, forward strand.
GAGTACTGTTGATAAATTACTAATAAATTATTTTTAATTGCTCAATTCGAGAGACAAAAGAACCTTTTTTTTAACGATAAAAAATGTTCTTAATAAATAAAAAATAAATCTTAATATTTAACTGAAGATTAAATTTAATTTGGGTCATGCAGATGTATCAAGAAATATTTGAGGAACCTTTTCTGGAGGCAAGCGGTGAGTTTTATACCCGCGAAGCATCAGAATTATTGCAACAGTCAAACGTTACGCGCTACATGGAACGTGTCACATGGCGTGTTAGCGAAGAAGAACGTAGAGCCCACAAATTTCTACATCACAGTTCGACGCCCAAGGTTTGCAAAGAAAAAAACATAAATAACAATATTAATTTTTTCCTGACTTCGCTAAAATAACATCATTTCTTGGACGTAACATGGAGGCAAAATCGTTCATTTTTTACCTCTTACTCGTACCTATGCGCAATCTAGTTTTATTATTCCCTAGGGAAGAAAATCTGCCCGGCGGTAATAATGAAAACCATACTGCACATGTGTACTTGTCATTGGTTAAAAATTAGCAATTTTTCCATTCTTGTTGCAAACACGGAACGCTGTTATTTTTTTGCAAAGTCGGGAAAAAAGTATCGTGTGATACACGAAAGGGAACGTGATTTTCATCTCGAATGATTTATACTCCTGCCTCGCTCGGGCAATTAACTTAAAACTCGAGGGAATCACGCACTTTCATGCCTTGTAGCATCATATACTGTGAGTTGAACGAGACCGGATTTATACAAGCAGAATTATGCTGATTTTTAGGTGCTACACTGTTGCGAGGAAAAAATGGTAGCTGCACATGTTGCCTGGCTGCACGCAGAAACCGAACACATGATTAATAACGAGCGGCGGAGAGATCTGTCACTTTTGTATCCTCTCTTACGACCTTTGCCGCAGGGCCTGGTGCCACTCATTGAAAAACTTACTCAGCATATAACGAATCAGGGACTGCAAGCTATTGGACCGTTGCAAGGAGAAAACGTAATTATTCGGAAATTATTTCCAGTTCTTAAGTTATATTTCTTGCAGATTTTTCATTTATATCTCGGATACTAACAAAAAATGCGTATATCTTTTTTCAATACATTTTCATATAAGAATAACTTGAAATTATTGTACAAATGGGAATGCAATTTTTTAATTAGTCACAATATCTTATGAAAATTGTTTTTAATTAATTAAAAAAAAAAACGCGCCGATTTATTCAACATTTTGCTTCTAGGTTCATACGCAATTTGTCGAGAGCATGCTGGACGTGCACTCGAAGTATTCGGAGTTGATTAAAGACGTGTTTAAAGGCGACCAGGTGTTTATCGGTGCGTTGGACAAAGCATGCTCTGCGGTTGTCAATCACAGGCCGGCGGCGAGGCAACCGGCAAGAGCACCTGAGTTGGTTTGTACTTTCTATATTATGTAATTAATTCACCATCATTTAGTAATCGTGATTACGAAAATTCAATCTTCCATCAAATTTGAACACCTCTATCGAATTTCACAAAATTTTGTACCTAATATTCTTGAAGGTTATTACGTACGTGTCCAAAGTTTCTGATCGTTTTGTCAGATGTGTTAAAAGTAAGAAGCGGTTAAACACAAAAAATTTAAATTACTTTGCTCTCTTAGTAAGAGAGCAAAGTTAGCATCTTCCTACAAAAGCTGTAAATAATTGTTGCAGAAAGTCAAAAAACGTTTGTCTTTTCATTTGCCTAATTATCGAATGTACGATATACGAAAAAAAAATCGGAAATCTTTTAATCGGTTTATAAAGAATAACAATGACATACGATTATGAAAGTGAATAAAATCGGTTTTCGATTAATCGAGGAATATCGTTCATCTCTAGAACAAACCTTCCTCTGAACAATTTTGACTTTTCACCATATGCTTTATTACTAAATAATAATCCATCAATTCGCTTTATATTTCCAGCTTGCCAAGTATTGCGACTCTCTCCTAAAAAAATCCGCCAAAGGCGTATCCGAGGCTGAGATCGACGAGAAATTGACTCGCTCGATAACGGTCTTCAAATACGTAGACGACAAGGATGTGTTTCAAAAGTTTTACGCTCGTATGCTTGCGAAGCGTCTAATACATCAACAATCGCAGTCAATGGATGCCGAAGAGGCGATGATCGATCGATTGAAGCAGACTTGCGGTTACGAATTTACCAATAAATTGCATCGTATGTTTACGGATATGTCGGTGTCGGTGGATCTCAATGCCAAATTTATGGCGATAGTCAGAGAACTCAGCACCCAAAATCAATTGGGATACGGATTCACAGTTTACGTTCTTCAGGCTGGAGCTTGGCCGCTTTCGTTGCCACCGTCGCCGGGTCCGTTTCACGTACCGCAGCAGCTCGAACGATCGGTACAGGGTTTCGAGCAATTTTACCACGCGCAATTTAGCGGTCGTAAACTCACCTGGCTGCATCATCTCTGCCAAGGGGAATTAAAATTCAATTACCTCAAGAAGCCTTATCTCGTAACCGTGCAAACTTATCAGATGGCGTTGCTTTTGCTGTTCGAACAGTGCCAATCGATTCCCTGTCGCGAAGCCGCCGCTTCTCTACGTTTGTCTCACGAGCAGCTTGTTAAACACGCCGCCAGTCTCGTTGATTGCAAAATATTGAAGAAATCCTCGACAAACGCTCCGATGCCACCGGAAAACGATAAGGAGGACGGCGACGCGACTGAAAATTCGGGAGATATCACGAACTTTGACGAGGACACTATTTTGACACTTAATTTTGAATATTACAACAAGAGAACCAAGTTTAGGGTCACCGGGGCTTTGCAAAGAGACGCACCCACCGAAACTGCGGCAACTCATCGTAGCGTCGATGATGACAGGAAATTGTATCTTCAAGCAGCTATCGTCAGAATTATGAAAAGCAGAAAGTTGCTCAGGCACAATCAACTGGTACAGGAGGTGAGATATATAATTTTTTAAATCATTTTAATGACAATTTAAGGAATCAGAATAATAAATTTATGGGTAATTAGGACAAAATTGGTCACTGGTTTTCAGGGTAATTCAGAATTATTTATTGGTGATTTATGATTTTACTTACTGTCTAGTTAGTCAATATTTGGATATTTAAGGAACTTTACACAAGTGTAGACAGTGTTATATTTTTTAAAGCGTTTCTTCAATTTTTGGTGGCTTAATTGCTTGTTCTGGAGGTTGGCTTGTGTAGCAACGTGTGTTCATAACATACAAATATATCCATAGTCACATTTTGAAAGGAAAATCAACGGATATATGCTAATTAGATGAAATGTTGTAGTCCAGTATTTTGAACGAATAATCCACAATATTAGTCTTATTATAACGAGTCATGAGATTTATTAGAAGATGTTTAAAAAATACGCCATTGAGATATTTTCTATTATATGTCGTTAAAAAGTTACAATCGTTTATTTATCCTACCTTAATTTAATGTTAGGCATATAAATGATTGCAACTTTCGATGTTTCTTTATGTTAAAAGTGTATGTTTCTATCTAAGTTACCCTCTAAAACAGTAAACTAAACCTCAAAAAATTGTAGAAAACTTTTCACAAAATTAGCAGAGATTCGACTTGTTTGAGTTTTCTTAAAAAATCTCGATGATAATTCGTAGGCAATTAGAAAATAACGTTACTTAAATTTTCGGATAATCCGGAATCTTTAAAAAATAATTTATAAGTTTACTCACTGTCAAGTTTGTCATTGTTTCGGTACTTGAATGAAATCTTTATATTTTAGAACCACGTTTATATCATCTATATCGAACTGCTAAATAATGTAAATTCAATTTCGTTAATTCTACATTCGGGGATAAATTCATCAAATACAGATATCGACTATGTTCAGCTAAAACAACATCCCAAAAAAAAGTGAACAAAAAAATAAAATTCATTATCGTCGATTATAGATATAAGAATATTTTTTTAATTTTGTGGTAATGTAAAAAAATGTTACGATATTGGGAGTTATTATTACATGTAGTAAATATTTCAGGTACTTGGCCAATCGAAGGTGACATTCGCCCCTTCAATAGGAATGATAAAGAAATGCATAGAGGCGTTGATCGACAAGCAGTACATTGAACGTACAGCCAACAGTTCAGACGAGTACTCTTACGTCGCGTAACCCCGTGCCTCTTCCCCTCCCCCGTCCTACTCCTTGCATCCCCCGTTGTCCCTGTACTCCTTGCGATCGTCTCATTCGCGCCACTCATCCCTCCGCAAAACCATTTAAAAGCGAGAGGAGATCAGAGGCAAATGTGTGAGAGGATCGACGCTGCAAGATCGCTGAACCTCAACTCCACTTCGTAAGAGACGAACAAATGAAGAAGAAACAAAAGAACCAGAAAAAAATAAATAAAATGGATAACATCATTCTCTACATGATGATCTATTAGTTGATTGTAATATCGATGATGATGATGATGATGATGATGAAGAAGAAGAAGAAAAAATGTAATATATGCGCACCGAAAACAAAAAAAATAATAAAAAAGATAACGTTACTATTTTATTTGAAGCTTTTATTTGATTTATCATAAATATTATTAATATCATTATTATTATTATCATTAAAACATTTTACAGGAATACTGCAATATGATACATTGATTCAATCCTTACAAATTTTCGCGTTCCTTCGGCTTTATATTTCCTTACAAAATACTATTATCTGGTCCCTGAATTTTTTTTTTTTTAGTGGCGACGAATGACTTAGATTTTGTTTTTGCTTATGTTTTATTGACTAGAACAATGAATAATCGAACTATATTGCAATCTGCGTTGCGATTATGATCGCGGTGTCTTAAGCTGCAACAAGTCGGGGTCGAGAAGATTGTTAGGGTCTTCGTTGTCTGGTAAAGTTTTGTTGTTTAGCCCGTTGACTATTAAGGGCGAGGCTGTAGCAACGTTTCCGTAAGGCGAAAAACCTGCCCATTCCATACCGAGATATATGGGGGGTGGACTGCCCAGTGGCGCTTCCAACAATAAATGTTCGGTTTGCTGTTGATGCTGGTGTTGCTGTTGCTGTTGCTGATGATGCTGCTGTTGACTTCCGTCCTGACAATCCGGCGATTGCAGGTGCGACGATGTCATATGACTTACAAGTTTGCATTGCTTCTCCTGCTTTCGCCACTTGGCTCGTCGATTTTGAAACCATACCTGCATCAGCAAAATATATTAATTTATTTAAAAAATTATCTGTATAAATTTTACTAAAAATGAGAATGAAGAGAATTTTGCATGGCTTCCTTTATGATTCTTGAGACTTCGAACTTAAGTTTGAAATAAACATCACGTTTCTTTGAATGCTGAGAAAGTTGGATGATCAGGAAAATTGCTCATTGCTATCGCATGTTTTTGTTTATTTCGCAAATCTTTTTTTTTATGAGATTTTCCCGTATATTTACAATATGTGGAATTTATGATAAAGTTTCAATGGCTAAAATACTGGTTCTATATTTTCGTAATATTTCGTAATGTTTCGAGCGAAGATTGCAAGATTGTTGTGATATTTCAATAATATTGTACCAATTTATATTTCTGTAATATTGCTTCCTCATAGAGGAAGCTTTGTTTTCGTGAAATTTTTTTTTTCGAGATTTTCATGTCAGTACACTCAGAATAGTCCAAAACGTCGAGAAAAGTGATGTAGAAAAAATGTCTGTGTGTGTGTGTGTGTATGTTACACGCTCAAAAAATGTAAACCTTCATAACTCGGGAACCCCTCGAGATATAGAGCTGAAATTTACACCATAGATAGAGGGGTCAATCCTCATCGTTCATACCAATTTTTGTAAAAATCCCCATGATCATTAAATTTTTACGCGGTTTTAAATTTTTTCAACAATGTCTGTTAACGCAATAACTCTTTTAATTTTTAGATATTAAGCTCAAAATTGGCATGTACGTGAGCTTTCATACACCGGTGATCCCAATTAAATTTGGTTAAGATCGGATGAAACGTTAAAATTTTATGAGATTTTGATTTTTTGAATTTTCTGATTTTTTTTCTGCGATGCAAATTTTGGTATCAAATATCGAGCTGGGAGTCAAATGAGTGCCAAATTCATGATTAACAGAAAAATATGTCAGATATAGTCCAAAAATGTTGAACGATAACATATTTTCATAGCGATGTTGTACAGTCTATTTTGCGAAAAGTAGCGATTTATATCGTATAAACTAGCCATATCCTTGCTTCCCAATGAAATTTCGGAAACCACCGATTTCTATCGTGTTCTACAAAAAAAAACAGAGAAGATAGAGTATTCGAGGGAGTTTCTGGACCGCTTGTCCTTATTATATTTTCACAAAGCGAGAGTATGCGCTTATGTATATTCATTTAAAACAAGGATGCAAAGCAGAACCTTGCACATTGCTTCCTCATTATATTTCCTTTTTTACAAATCTTCCTCTATGAGGAAGCCAAAATTAATTCACATACTTCCTCTTAGAGGTTGCTTTGTAAAAAGCGAAATATAATGAGGAAGCAATGTGAAAGGTTCTGTTTTGCATCCTTGTTTTATAAATCTTTTTGATTCTCTGATCGACTATATGTTTCTAAACATTTGAAATTTTTCGTCAAAGGCTTCAAGTTTCAAGTCAAATTAAAAAAAAAATTAAGAAACTTCTAAATCAAAAAAAGAAATGAAGCAATTTATAGATTTGTCAAAAATTAAGCAAGTTCTAGATTTTTCAAAGATAGTTTTTCGTTGATTACCTGTACTCGTGCTTCGGTGAGTTGAATCCTGAGTGCCAACTCTTCCCTGAAGAAAACATCGGGATAGTGAGTTTTCTGAAAAGCCCGCTCGAGTTCCTCGAGTTGAAAATTGGTGAAGGTCGTGCGATATCTTCGTTGCTTTCTCTTCCCAACGACGCCGACGGTTAATTGACGTTCCTCGTTACCGGGGCTCGGCGAGAAATCGTAAGCTGATAAGTCGTTGATCCCAAAATCAACAAATTGATCCTTAACTTCAGTTGTTAATTAATAAAAATCGACGTGGTAACTAGCAATGAATTAACAGGACAATTCAGGTGTTAAAGTTTCACAAATGTCGATAGATCTAAACCCATTAGAACTAAATCAATTTATAAGATTGTGTTGGTTGCGCGAGGGAAAGCGAGAAGAAAAGGGCCGGCTACGCTCTGGCCCGCTTAATGCACTTAGCAATAATTTAATTGAGCCGACGACTGGTCCCTAAATTACGTTACGCCCCAAGAGTTGAAACGAGAGAGAGCTGCTGCTCGCTTCTGCCGAGATAATAGACGTTCGGTGCTCAAGGTATATGCACGTATGTCACTTGGATCGCGAATCAAATTATTTTTTGTGTACTCACAAATAAATTGACAAACAAACCAAAACTTAGAAGTAAGAGCATCATAAATGGGTAACGACATTAATGAGTCAATCGTGTGTGAATATAACGCTAATACATATGGAAATTAATTTTGAAATAAAATTACATGCCTCTTAATATAAATAAAAATATCATATTTAAAACTACGCAAATAAACCAATCGCGTGTGAATACAACGCTAATAGGTATAAAAATTAATTTTGAAGTAAAATTACATACCAATTAATATAAATAAAAATAATACGTTTAAAATTACGCGAAATCTTCGATATAAAAAAGCGAAGAGCTTTTTTGTTTAACATAGTGCTTTTAACAAAGTGCAGGACATGTATTTTTATTTCCCAAAGCAAATAAAATTTGTGGGCTGATGGAAAAAAGAATTGATGATTACATTATTCAATTGGGGGAAGTGATGAAGATACCATTTGCAAGTTTCAACTTAATTGTAATTGTGTGTGTAAAGGTGTAAAATTAATAATAAATTAGATGCAGCCATAAAACCAACTCACTGAATTTAGCTGGAAAGCAAACAGAGGAAGATTGTCCAGCGATGAGTCCAGCAAGGGCGCTGGATTGAAGATCATTAGCGGCATTAATATCATCTACGGTAGTGGTACCAGCGACAATGGCACCAGAGGACACAAGTGGATCCCTCGGTGCCCCAACGAGAAACAATTGTCTTCCACTTTCGTTGCCACTCTCGTCATCTTCCTTCAACTCCATTATTGCAATCGTCTTCCACTCAATTTTTATTCCGACTAATTCACTTTACTAATATTTTTCGTGGGCTTAAAAAAATATATTGCTTTAAATGTTATCTTTCATTGATTGCCAGAAATATTAATGCGTGCAACTCAATTAACGTAATTCGATTAACAAAAACAAGTTTGATGGTAATCAAATAATGTCAAAGCGTAGCACAGAGGTGGAACGTGTCGTCGCGAGAACTACGTTACGGATTGCTTTGGCCATAACTCCCCTGTGTGTGCCCCCCTCCGTTCCCTCTCTTTTTTTTCTTCCTCGTTCGCTGTTTTCTCTCGTTCTTTCTTTCTTCCTCTCGTCTCTTCTTCTTCCTTCTGCTTGGCTCTACATAGGTAAATGGATACACCTGTGTGTCTGAAAATCGAACGACGAACGAGCCCCCCAGAGTCTGAGGAAGCGGTAGGGGCTGTCGTACCTCGCCCTCCCGTTCTCCTTTCTTCGTTTCTCTCGGTGGTATGTACGGAGGTGGTGTGAGAGTCCCTCTATCTTGGGGCTTCCCCGTCGTGCCCCCCGCGAGTCACTGCTGCCACATCGAAGCCTCAAAAATGTATCTACTTTCCTATGTATTATAGTGAAGAGCTGTGCATTCGTCTGAAGAATAATCGATAAATACTAACTACAGCTATTCTATAGTTATAGAAATTTAAAAAATGGAGAAAATAGTTTTTAAAAAATGGGGTAAGGTTTTAATTCTTTTGTAGATCCCGTACAAATTCAATATAAAGTATAGTCTTAGACGTAACGTCACCCTTAAGGCTTGTAAGCAGAATTGTAAGGGCTCATGACTTTTTACTTATAGATATACATTTATGATAAAATTATTTTTATTATGTTTTTCGTCTTTGGATAACTGCAAAGACAATTAATTGACAATCTAAATTTACGAAAAACTGGAAGTGTATTTCGATAATCCTCCAATTCTTTATAAATTTTCTATTTTTTTTTACTTTCATTCTAGTGTCCTTTTTTTTAACGGAATTTAGAAAGAAATTTTGTGAACATTCTTTTGAAAATTTAGTATTTCATTGTAAAACATTGTCTATTTTTAAAATAAAAGCTGCAGGTAATCTGTTGCAAATAATAGCTATTAAGTCAGTTACACCATAAATGTTTATGATATTTTATGATGGAGGTTTACTCCTAATTGCAATATGGTTAAGTAACGTGTATAGGTCGTTTTTCATTTTTAAATAAAATTGACTATGTGTAAAGACAATGATTTTTTTATTATGTCCACTAATATTTTTGGAACACCGTTTCCAATTAATATAACAGCGTCACCTAAGAAGTGGGCACAAAAAATTATTTTTATTGATTACACTATTGTTTATAAAATTTGAATTCTAATTTAACAATATAAAATATTATGAAATTTATCCGTTTAGTCATTTTTAGATCAACCAGATACACGATTTTAACTTTCCAAATCTTATTTTCTTCATGTGAAATTTTTTCCCATATTTTGTTCGCGAGAAATCATTTTCCGCGTCTTATTATGTTGGTGAGAAATTACTTTCCAAATTTTATTTTCTTCGTGAGAAATTGCATTCCCGGTGAGTATAGGAATTCAGGGTGCAGTAAAATATTGAATCAACCATAACCATATTAATCAATCATCTTTAATGAATAAAGTTTTTCTTACACATATTAATGAAGTTCCATCCTACGTGGTGCAAAGAAAAATGTTTAGATGCAATTTGATATAAAGCCGACAGTATCATAAATAAAAAATATTCTCTGATGAAATTTGTAGGTGACGTGAAATGTATTTTCAACTATGATGATTCAGAAAAAATGATCGGATCTACCAAATGGGTAATTAAGGATATAAAGGTTTAATAATTAACATTTACTCAATCATTTTGTTTATTTTCTACTTCTTATAACTTATCATACAATATGGTCATCGACTTTGTCATCACTAATTAATACAATAAAAATACGATTTCTAATCCTTGGAGTTTAGGGTCTCGCAAATTATGTACAAGAAAAAAAGAACAAAGGCCACATGTGTTTGGACTTGATCGTTGACTAGTTGACTGTCGAAAAAGTGGACAATGCGTTACATTGATTAAATAACCAAATTGTCGCAATTACGATTGAACGTCGCCAAAGAATTAATTACAAAAAATGTGTTGTTCGTAAGAAAGCAATTGCATACACACTAATGCACGATAGTGTTGGTGAATCTTAAATAAAAAATTTTTTTACTAATGCGACGTGATGGCGCGTGTGCGATTTTTATGCGGGTCTTTTTCAAATATTTTTGACAGCGCTGCAATGCATATAAGGAGACAATTCGAATGAGAGAAATATTTAGGTGACTTTAGCGCAATAGTTAGCATTTTTTCACCAGAATAATCCGGATTCCATATATTTTCTCTCTTCGATAATTTGTCAGAATATCGCTACCAATATCTACACATTTCCTCAAACTCTTCGCTTGGTCGTTGCATATAAAATAAAAACACATATACCTGCACACCACACTGGAATCGTTATCGTTTTGTTTACTTTGTTTTCTTTTTTTTTCTTTTTACCGAAAAACGAATTATTCATTTCCTTAAGTGTCGGGATGCTCGATGCTGAATTGGTCCCCGAAGCTTTTTCCACAGTCCTTTATACATAATACAGTCGAACTCGACTCGTCGACACGAGAAGATCGTCGTCGAAGAATTTCGTCTCAATTACTACGTTTCCGCTGTAAAACAATGACATGAAAAAAAAAAAAAAAACGGTAAAAATGTAATCATATATAAGTGATTTTTAAATTGATTATACTTACTTATGTAAAGAAATCGATATACATAATGTACATTTTCATATCTTGTTAAGATTTTTTAAACATTCTTTTTTCAAAGAAATTTTCAGCAATCACTTGATTATATTCGATAAAAATAAATAAAAAAGGAGAAAGAAAATTCGGTCTAATATAATTGATTGATCATAAGACAATTTTTATTTTAGGTAATTTTTCCAAACTTACGGAACTGATCAAATAAAAATATGTACGTATTGTACATTTTAATAACTCGTTTGCATTTTACTAATTTCTATTTTTTAAAGGTTTCTTTTAGCACTTACTTTAGTATGTTTGCAGGCATCATTTGACTCTCAGGTGCAGCTTCAATTAAACTTTGCCAAGTATTGGTGCTCTGTGGTATAACGAAGCCAAAATCGAAGAACCATTCTTCCAAACAGCGACCTTTAAAGAGGACTTTTTGCTCCAATCGAAATCTCTCAAGGGGTTCGACAGAACTGAAATTTATTTCCCGCGAGACTGCTCTGCACCTGAGTATCTTTTTAGGAACTCTTGCCTCGTGCTCAACTTCAGGTACAGACCTAAAAAATTTAGTCACTTTATTTAAAACTGATTAAATTTGTAAAATCGTGCAGCAATTTCATGTTGTTTTTGTTTTTAACATCAATAAATAAACAATTTTTAAAAATATACTCACAAGTCTTCATTGCCTTGCCACAGAATTTTTCCGCTGTCTGCATCCCTTAGATTCATCCAATTACTAAATAGAATTAAGTTAAAGAAAATAATATAAATCATTCATATAATTTATAAGTTGAATAAAAGAAAAACATTGAAATTAAATTTTATGAAATAATGTTCACATGAGAAGTTAAAGATCGTAACTTGACGAAACTTAATGTATTCATTATTGATTAACCTCAAAACCCGAAAATGCGAATTTTCGGAGTAAAAATGTCTGTAAATCGATAAAATATTAATTGCGAATGCCAGTTATAAACGATAATGAGATATTAACGCGTCAATTATCATTCTTGATTAATCTTTGAATACAAAAATTAAGAATAACGCCACAAACTGACAGACGAACATAACCTCAAAAGTCAAAGAAATGTCAACGACGTTTAGACTTTTACAGGTTATAAAAATTGATTTTTTGACAATATGATGAAAAGGATACACTTGAAATCCCTTAAGAATGTCCTCACTTCTTGAAGGCATGTTAGAGTTTGTGTAAAATGTTAAATTAACGAAGGAAAATCGTAGAATAAATTAAGGTTGCGATCTATTGATCAACCATACGTAAACACAAGAGCACCGAGATAAAACGATGTTTTCATTGGCTACTAGATCCCGACCAATGACAAGCCAGTGTTTGAATGTTATTTATGTTTTAGAGTTATATTATCATCATATTGGTGAGAAAATGTGATTCTCTTAAAGATTAACACAGAGGAACAATAAAATTCTACGAAAAATTTTTGTTTTCCTCTTTAAGAATATTTGAGATTTTAAGAAAATTTGAGATTTTAAGAAAATTTGAGATTTTAAGAAAATTTGAGATTTTAAGAAAATTTGAGATTTTAAGAAAATTTGAGATTTCAAGAAAATTTGAGATTTTAAGAAAATTTGAGATTCTAAGAAAATTTGAGATCTAAGAAAATTTGTGATTCTAAGAAAATTCGAGATTCTAAGAAAATTTGTAATTCTAAGAAAATTTGAGATTCTAAGAAAATTTGAGATTTTAAGAAAATTTGGGATTCTAAGAAAATTTGGGATTCTAAGAAAATTTGAGATTTTTAGAAAATGTGTAAAGATTGTTAGTAAAATTTTATAAACCATCGGAAAAATTTCAGGGTTTTTCAGAGAACTATTTTTACAGCCCCCAGTGGAGAAAGTCAACTATGAAAACAGACCTACAATGAGAACCCCTCTTTACTCACTGAGTAGAAGTCTACGAAATTTTCTGTTTTATCGCCCGCTGTTGCCCTTTTCCTCCGTGTTTATTTTGCCTCCCATCTTTGCTGACACAAATTTATTTGCATGAATAATTAAAAACAACGCTCGAAAATAAGAGATGCACCCGCGAGGCTTAACGAGTAACCGCACTGCGGTTTCTCGTCCTACATTTTTCATAATGAACATGCTCTTACATTTTTCTTTACCATAAAAAGCGTGATTTTTTTTCCCGCAAATATTGATCTTGTAATGAAAAGAGAAGAAGACGAAAAATAAAAAAAGAAAGAATTTGCATGCAAAAGACGTTTGCAAAAAAACCGTTTGAACGGGTGCATTGCGGTTTCCGGTTGCCAACTCTGGCGCAGGAGGGAGAGGACGGAGGGAAGCAAAGGGTGAAAGCAGGGCGAAACGAGGGTTCTAGTGGTACTGCCAACCCCCACCTTTCCAACTTTTCTACGAATTTACAGTGTGGGACGTATACACTTTTATCGTACACGACCGAAAAGCGTATTAAGGGGTCATCGTGAAAAGCACTGCGCGGTGCACCTTCAAGGTAGAGGGGGAAAACATCCCTCCTTTCCCTTTTTTTCAAGCCCTCCAAGTTTTCACGCCCGTTGACCCGTTGAAGGGTCATAAGACGTATACCTGTGTCTAGGAAAAAGCCGGTAGTAAAGGGGTGGTATGTCTGAAGCATGACCAAAATTGCATCTGCATAAAAAATAAAAGCAAAACCTTGGAGTAAATATTTAAAGTAGTTAGATTCTTTAAAATTCTGTCAGTTTATGCGTGTTTTCGTACTGTATATACATTTGTTTTAAACCTTCAATTACTTAGCGAAATGGTTATATGAAATTAAAAAAAAATACATTTAAAAAATTTTAATACAAAAATAATGAAAATAAAAATGGTAAATTTTTATTACGAATGTATTGTATACTCTTTATTCCATGGAGAAATTAATTTGTAATTTAAAAAAGTTGTCTTTTGAAAAGTGCAATTTTTTATATTATTTTGACAGATTGATCTGAAGGCATCGATTTTGAAAAAGACATTTTCTGACACGAGAATCGGTAAAATTTATGAACATCTCTTATTTTTTTTTACTCAGTTCATTTAATATTTCGAAATTTTAGACAATCAGAGTTTACTATAAAACTTTTCGTGAAAAATTTCCGAATTTTATTAAAAATCTTAATTTTTCTGCGCATATTTAAAAAATATGTGATGATCGTTGATTTGCTTGAATTTTTAGAAGAAAATTTTACAGAAATTCTTATAAACAATTAACACCGACTCGTTTATTGTGAAGCGCTCCAAATCTCTTAAGAAATCGGTTCGTTATTCAGAATAACCAAAATAAAAATAAGGGGAAATTAAATTAAATGAAAATATGATTTTAACAGAATTAACTTTTATTTCATTAAAATTAAATTTTACGCGATTCAAATTAACTCTTTAGTTCGACTAACATAGCAAATAGCAAGAAAATAGTAAAATTTAACAGAAGATGATGATCTAAGCCATAAAAAAAATTCTTATGAGATCTACAGAAGAGTTTGGTCATTTTACTGGTTACTTTTCCTCACAACAAAATACTCTTTAGATGTAGGATTAGCAAGGTAAATAAAGTGATTTTGAAAAACATCTTAACATATTGTACAAAACTTACAGCATAATACTGCATTCTTAAAACAATTGCAAATTGCAAGAAAAAAAGAGAAATGAAATACATGATGACGATGCATATCATAAATAATTCTTATCAGCGCTAAAAAGGTGTTTGGTAATTTAATAGTTAACTTATCCCACAAAAAAAACACCCCTTAAATATAGGAGTTACTAAGTAAATCATTTTTTTTAACCATTCTTGCATATTGTACAAAAATTACAGCAAAATTTCACGAACTACATTTGTTGTTAACAAATTGTAATGTTGAGACTTAACAGCTGTCAACTCTGGAGAGGACTTTTAGGTGTGGCAAATTTATTCTTATGATTTTCTCGGAAAAAGGTAGTAGACGAAATTGAGAAAAAAAAAAATTCTGAAAAAAATATGTTAAAAAAATAAAACACTCCCCAATATAAGGGTTGCTAAATATATATAAAAACGAACGTCATAGTCTGAAAAAAAATTGCACAAAAACAACATGAAAGTTGAAAAAATCATAATCCCGCATTGCTGAAAAATTGCAATATCGCAACATAACAACCCTTGACTCGGTGGGTTAGGGGGGAGGGGGTTTAGGTGTGGCAAATTCATCCACACGAGTTTCCCGAATCATCCCTATGTAACTCGGAGTACCGAGGGCGCATCATCCCCCGGCGCATGATGGCCGAATGGAAGGGGTTTGTGCGAGTAACCGAGGCTTTAAGGGATGCTGAGACTGTTGGGGAATGGTGGGGGTTAAAATAGAGAGAATGCGCCAGCGCGGAGCCTGCGATCCAGTGACGTAGATGCTTGAGAAAGGCGATGTTGGTGGTGCGCGCGTTTACAATCCACCACAACCGACCCCTTCCCCCTTTCAGCCCCTCCAAAACCACCCCCTCGGAGTCCAGACGAGGCTTTTGCCCCTGCTGCTGCTGCTTTTTATTCTCACAGCTATTTCACAAGCTCGTACGTTCGCCCGCACTCCTGGATCTCGTTTTCAACCCCCTTTCATCCCCTCGAACCATCTCCACCCCTATCTCTCTCTCTCCCTTTCTCTCTCTCTCTATCCAACTTGCTCACCCCTTGCCTACGTCAGAATGACGACGGTACGACGATAAAGGCGGAGCAGCAGCAGCAGCAGCAGCAGCACCGGGCGCTCACGGATCCGGATCACTGCTGGCCACCCCAACGCTGCTCTCTCACTCCGGGTATTTCAAATATTTTTACAATTTCCGTGTAAAATAAATAAATAAAATTTAATTACTATTTTTTGTGTGATTGAACACCGCAATATTTAATTTCCATCGTTTGTTACGCCTTAAAAATAGTGCAATGTGGATTGGGGTTGGTTCCTGGAATTTTTTAACCCCCAAATTTACGTGGTTTTAAAAATAATCAAAAGTGTGAGTTTTAATGTTTTAAAACATTGGTGGATGCAGTTGGTTTAAATATCTTTGTGACGAGGGAAAAAATAGTTTGTGAGGATGGTTTTCGTCCATAGGGGTTGGTCGGCGAAATTTTAGCTAGGGTATTTTAATTATTTGTGTGCAAACTTAGTTTTTTGAAAATCACTTTTCCTGGGGTGATTGGATATTACGAAATTTTATTCACATTGAGAGGTTTGAAAATTGTGGGTAGGGGTTGTTTTTTTTTTTTGGAAATCTTTAACCCCCAAATTTTTGTGGTTTAGAGAATCCAGAGTGTGAATTTTAATCTTTCAAAAATCAGTGGTTGCAGTTGGCTAACAAGATAATAGTCAGAAGGGATGAAATTTTTGGTGAGGGTGTTTTTTTGGCCATAGGGCTTGGTAAACGAAATTTTGTGCTGAGGTTCACCTCGTTGATTCCATCGTGCCAGATGGCGAGACTACGAGTTCGATTATCACGGGAGTAAACAGCGTGACTCGACGACTCACCCCGTGTCAAGCCCTCGGGCAATGGGCCAAGAATTGATCCCTGGAAACAAAGAAAAAAAAACAACAGTCAAAGTTCTTTTATTAAAGCCACAATATTTTCTCCTCGACCGTTGCAATATTTTTTAAACAAACCCTCACAGAAATATTCAATTAAATAAATCCATCATCAAGGGAAATAATTTTCACAAATTCGCAAAAAAAAAACGAAAAGTTAATGAAATGAGTTACATTTATGGGATTTTACGGAATTGAGAAAAAATCCACCCCTTTATGACCCAACAAAAATATTAAATGAATTGATTATTATTAATGATTATTATTATTTATTACTGATTTTTTATATTTTAAGAATAATTCACTCTGTTGTGACACCACAAAAATATTTAATTAATTAGGTACATCATAACGTCATTAAATAAAAATAGTGGAATGACTTTTATTATTTTTTATAAATTTTTGATATTTTAGTGAAAATTTTGCGAGAGTAGAAAAAAAATGAAAACCACCCCATTGTGACTTATCTGAGGGTTTGTGTATTGGCAGGTGGAGGCGGCGGCCGTGAGACGTCCTCGGGTGAGGACGAGAACGATGATGCAGGGACGATCGGTGTCGATGCCGTGATTGGGCGGATCGCTTAAGGAGGGCAAACGGCTCGGCACTCATCTCGGCGAGAGGGTTGCAGGGAGAGAGGGGGAATCAGCAGTGAGGCGGATGCAAGAGGCTCTGATAGAGGGAAGAGAAAATAATCGGAGAAATCGAAAGGGGGTGGAAAAGGGTGGAAAATTGGAGGCTTTTAAATAGGTGTGAAGAAAAAACAATAAATAAATAAACAAAAAAATGGCGGGTTCTGGTTCGGTGGCTGGGGACGGCCTCGGTGACAACGACACGACTTCCGGTCCCACTGGAGCACCAAGGAATCCCCTAACCTGCGGCGTCTGTCACGATTACTACAGCGAGCCATGCTTACTATCATGTTTTCACACCTTTTGCGCCCGTTGCATACGCGGACCTCACATAGACAACAAGATATCTTGTCCAATTTGCGGGTAAATATATCAACAGCATCAAACTAATTTTTATTTATTTTTATGTATATTTATTTATATTTATTTATAGCTTTATATTACGTTGTACGAAAACTATTATTGAATAAATAAATGTTTTTAATTTATTTGTTAATTTCTTTAATAATGACCTTTCACGTTTCAACTATTCATTATAAACAAAGTAAATTGGTGCACCAAGAGAAAGAGAAACTGGGTTTTATGGAATATTCGATTCATTGAAGATTTTTTTTTTTTTCAATATTCGCCATTAAATATTTCAATTCGTTCCCTTTGATATTTCGATTCATCCTTTTTAATTAAACGGATCAGATAGAGACTAAATTCTTTCATATTTATATGTATCTGGGTTTTATTTATATAATGTATCAACTATAGGAAACACATTTCTATTTATTTTTATTTATTTATAACTTTATGTTACGTTTCATGAAAAGTTTATTCAGTAAAAACACGTTTGCAACTTATTTGTTAATTTTTTTAATAATCACCTTTCACGTTTCAAATATTCATCTTGAAGAAGTAAATTGATACACTAAGCGAAATAAAGTACTTTATTTTATAAAATATTAAATTTTTCGAAACGACTCATTTTTTTTCTTCTTTTTTCATTCCAAAATTTCATTGGTTCTCTTTATTTTTATCTCCATTTTGCCGATTTTTTTTCAATCAAGCGAATCAAACAGGCTGAATTTAAAAAAACTCATTTTGATCTGTTTTATAAATTCAATTACTAATAAATAGTGGATACAAAATATAATAAAAAATCAGCACTGCCAAACAGAAAAATTATTGAAACAATACTTCGATTTCATAAATAAAACCATTCACTACAATACAAATTAAAAAAATATACTCACTCAGTGTATCGAAAGTAAAGAAAAAAAAACGAAGTTTTACAAATTAATGAGGAAAGTTTGTTGAATGTAGAAAATAAATTTACACTTAATTGGATGCGCAATGAATGCCTGCGGAGTCAAACCGCACAAAACTATTTTCATTGGGCACGGTTGACTTTCTGTGTCTCCGACAACTTGGCGAGATGGTGTGAGTGAATCAGTGAGAGAAGCTCTGAATGACATAGAGGAGAATTGAGAGTCGCATAGCAACCCTATCGGATCTCCCGATCTCTGGCACTCATTGTCTGGGCATTCTTATTGTCTGCCCGAGCTGATTGTATGCTTACGCTATCCTCATACTCCGCCCCCCACGGCCCTTCCCCTCTTTCCTCACTTCCTCACTCGCTCGCTCACTCTTCAACTCCATTCACCAGTTCGAGAGGTGTGTGTACCTTTTCAAGTGTATTTGCGCCTACCACCCCAGTAATTCAATTGTTCGAGCCAACACCACTTCGAAGCTTTCCACTTTGCCAGCCTCCAAACTCATCTTGATGCATTCCATCTATCATTCCCATGTGTAATTGTAGATCGAAATGATGACAATTGATTAGTAGAGCATGTTACCATTCTGTGGTATTCGTCATTCTGTGGTAACAAAAGTATTTTCCGATTCTCACCTGAAAAGATTTTGCCGATAATCATGAAAATGAACAAAACTCGCATAAATCCAGAAGGTTTTTATCAGGATTGAAATTGTTTTTGTCCATTTCAATAATTTCTGGCTATTTCAGGACATTTCCATAATTCCCGGGTACATCAGTGCATTGAAACAATTACTAGATATTTCAGCCCATTTGAATAATTTCTGGCAATTTCTCTCCAATTCAGTGATTTCTGGCAATGTCTGGCCATTTCCATGATTTTTAGGCTTTCGGGTCCATTTTAGTAATTTCTGACCATCTCTGTTTATTTCTGTAATTTCTGACAATTTCTGTTCATCTCTGTAATTTTTTACAATTTTTTTGTCAATTTCCGTAATGTCTGACAATTTATACTCATTTCACTAATTTCTATCCATTTATAAAATTTGAAAACGTTATTAAATTATTTCTTTCTTCTTTGACGCTTTCGGACAATTTACAGAATTTATGTTTATTTAAAATATGTCAGCCCAATTTAACAATGTCGAACGATATCAAGAATTTCTATCTAATTAACAAATTTCCATGCTTTTTTTCAATTTCTGTCATTCCATTGCCAATTCCAATATACTTCACGTCGCCGGAAATGAAACTTGATTACTAGAATCAATGCAAAGATTGACAAATTTTGCATGCATTATTATTATTATTTATTATTATTTCTAGTACAATTTTCAATCAACCTCATTTTCTAGCAAGTTTCGACTGCCTATTTTAATCCACGGTGGCCACCGGTAAAAAAACTAGAAAATATCGGGAAATAAAAATTGGTTATTGCATTCAGGGAATTTTTTGAATGAATTATGAAAATTAAAAAAATAATTTCATAACATTTTAGTCAGGCACAAATTATCATTTGTGCACAGAAATTTACTAAAAAACCAGGGAATTTTATCCATAGTTGTTAGTAGTAGCAATTCTCAATAATTAACAAAATGTAAAATTCCATAACATGATGCAAACATTTTTCTCAGCCAAATGACCCAATTGAAGGAAGGTGCGCAGCTTCCACCGGGGGACCAGTTGATGCGTCAGTTAGTCGAGCTGGCCAATTCAGAGAATCCCCCATGTGCGAATTGCGACAAGAGGGACAAATCAACAATGTTTTTCTGTACAACCTGCGGTGAGTATAAAACACGCAAAAAATTAAAATCTAACTCAACGCCACAAGCCGAGACAATTCAATTTACAAAATGCAATTGCAATGATTCCCTGCAGGCCAGGCGCTCTGCACTCACTGTCGAGAAAACACCCATCGAGCCAAGATGTTCTCGTCACACGAAGTGGTGCACATGAGCAAATGTGCCAAGGATACTCAGCGTCGCTGTTCCACACATGGTGAAATCTATATTATGTATAGTCAGAGTGCCAAATGCATGCTCTGTGCAACATGCTTCAGAGAAACTCCGGCAGATGCGAGGCTTCACTGTGTCGACATCGACAGTGCCTGGCATCAAGCATCCAAGAAGATGGAACGTACAGCGAACTACATATGCGAGCTTCAGGCTGGAGTCCGTGATGGGCTTTTGGCTTTGAAGTCTCAGCTTGAGGAACTCCGAAGAAGTTTAGATTCTGAAAAAAAAGCTCTGAACGCTTATTGCCAAGGCATGCAGGAAGCGGTGAACAAAACTCACTCCGCAGTTCTCACTGAATTACAGAGACAATTTGAGACGAAGGAGCGAATGGTGAGGGCGCAGCTACTTTCCTTGGGCTCAGCTCTTCCAGTACTGCAGATGCATCTCATGCTCTGCACTGTCTTCACAAGCGGTGCTACCAAGTATCAATTCCTGGAATTGGCTCATCCCATGCTTGAGAGGCTGGACAGGGTCGCTCAGCTTGGTCATTCCTCGAGGCCACCACTTCTAACTGTTCATCTCAAGACCAACTACAGAAATGAATTTGCCAGGGCTCTTCAGCCTTACGTTGGACAAATTTCTGGGCAGAAGGAGTCGCTCTACGATCACACTCATTCAGTTGGACAGGATCCACCGGTACTTCAAGTTAGTTCAATGTCTTGTGATGGTCGTACGAAAGAGGCTGAAATAAATAAATCGTAATTAGGGAATGATCGTGAAGGATATATAATATTCTAGCGAACTTGAATGAAGCTTGTTCGTTGAAGCAAAAATAAAAAATTGTTGCAAGCAAAACAGTGCGGTGGACATTATTATTATTTATTAGGCATATTTTGATTACCCAAACCACTTCTGGGTTACTGCGTAATAGAGCTCAAAGATACTTCAAGTATGTAATACTCTGAGAGATTTTTTTTTCATTTCAGTAGATTTTGACAATTTCTACCCATTTTAGTAATTTCTCACAATTTCTGCCCATTTCACTAATTTTTTATGATTTCTGTCCATTTCGACTATTTCGGACGACTTAAAAAAATTCTGTGTATTTAAAAGTACATTTTAACAATTTCTGCTAATTTCTGCTAATTTCTATCTATTACAACAATTTCTATCGGTGTCTGTCCATTCCAACAATCTCAGTTATTTTCTGCCAATTTCTGTACATCTCCATCAGATTATATTGGTCTTATGCAACAACACTACATTCTTTTTCTCATAATGAATACAATGTTAAATAACTTTTGGGTTAGAGCTGAAAGGGACTTCAAGTACGCAATACACTGATGAAAATATAATGCAATACAGCAAATGATTCAAATAAATCAATTTTTTGGACGTATGCAAATGTAGGATGTATTTGAATCAATTATATATTTCATTCCTCGTTTTGTTGAATGAAAGTTATATTTCGTCAGTCAAGAAAATATTTCATCTTTTTAACTAAATATTTTGTTGCATGAATAAAACTATCTAATGCATATGTCAGACAGTATACGTTTTTATGTTATATCGTCAATCCGATTCAGTAAATCTATCGTTAAATTGAAACAATATATTTTTTTATTTGATAGAATATTAATTTGAATATTAATTCGAACCTGCTGAATATTTCATTACTCCAATTGAATATTACACAGTGGTTTTCAATTGCATTATTGAATTCATTCTATTATTTTTCAAGAGTGTTTTTATGGAATTGTTCTTATTGGTTTTGTAGAATTGAAAAATACACGATTTATTTATTTCTCAAAACACAAAAAAAAACAGTTCCGAAATAAATAAAAATCAGAATCAAAAAAGCGGTTCGTAAATAAAAAATTTCTATCGACTTTGCTATCTAAAACTTCACATAAATAAAAGCTGTACGTAGTACTTAAATCTCAAACAAACAAATAAAAATAGTAGAGAAAATTACATGACTCTATATAACCACAATATTTTCCAAATGAGAAGTGCTGTCAAAATATTTCGTTAAAAAAGGAATTTCGTCGTTACTAAGTATGTAAAATTACAGACAAAGAACTAAACAAATTCAAGTACTCGGTTCTTGAAGTACTTGACAAGGCATGAAGTAGTGCTACATGGTACTTGAAATTCTTTGCCCAGCTCTGCCTCAGAATATTTTAGTAAAAATCAAATATATATAAATTTATATATATATATATTTTTTATATTATATTTTTTACACTCATCTTTGTAGCGTCGAATAATATGATGCCCTTCATAAATTTATTTAAAAAAATTAGAATCAAAATGAATAAATGAAAATTCCACAATAATTGATAAATAAGATCTTGTAAAAAAAATTAAGTGAAAAAGATTACTCTACTTTTCGATGAATATTTTGTCGATCAGTTGAAAAATTGAGAAAACTCTCAAACTCCGATTGAGAAAACGGCGTAAATGAGTTTGTTAAATTTTGTCCCACGCTTCGAATAGAGTACCAAATCTTCGCAAAGAACACCGCATAAAGGTGGAGGAGGACAACAGCAACAGCAACAACAGGATAGTTGCGGCCCTTTTTCCAACCACTGCAGAACATTTGATTCCCAACTCAAGGAACTCAGCCAACAATTGATGACCGTGAAGGAGCGTCTCGGGGAGTTGCACAGAGATGTTGCTGTTCTTCGCAGAGCAAATACTCCGCCTTTGGGCTCACGATACGAACACGTAGCCAGAGATTGCAGACTACTGGAACAACAATTGGAACATCATCAGACTGAGCTTGAGAGGCTTGGCAATATATTTGACGCGTTGTGGGAGGAACAATTATGTAAAATCCATATCGAGAAAGAAATCTTCCATTCTCAGGTGAGAAAAATTTGATAAAAAATCTAGATTAATTCAAGTTTAGTCAGTTAAACATTTGTACATTTTTTTTTTTATATTCCACAAGATTTTTTTTCTCGATCGGCAAGTCTTGATTTCGAAGAAAGAATGAACTAAAAATATTACTAACATCTTGAAAAAATATTTAGGAGTACTCCACAGCAATTAAGTGGGGAATAGGTTAAACCTCTAGGCCCTTTATTTATTTATTTAGCACCTCATAATTTTTTTTCAGATCGAATAATATATTTCTGTAGCTGTGTTTTATTAACAACGACAAAAGTGAAATATTTTTTTGTAAGTTGTTTAATGTATTGTAAATCATAGGACACAGTCAGAACCAAAAATAATATGAAAATTATAAATATTAATTGCGTTCAATTCGTTAAATTTGGTGAAGAACAACATTTTTAAAATCCTTTACGATAGATCGTTCGAGATAATAAAGAAAGAGAGTGCATAATTACTTTTCAGTGATAGCTGAAATGTCATTACGTAAAAATAAGAATTTTTTTAATATCTGTCATAGATGAACGACATTGTGACTTTAAGAGGCGAAGTGAAGCAGCTTCAGAATTTGACGCAGCAGCTTGAGCCTTTTGTAAAATCTTTTTCGGCCGGAGTAAACGCGGGAGAGATCAGAGCGGCGGCACTCGACGCTTCGGATCAACAGCATCTCGAGGTTCTCCTGGATCATCTTGCTCGTCTGCAAATGCAGGAGCCGCAGCAATCGCAGACTCCGGCGCCCACCAAGGATTGTCGGCACTCGAGGAGTACTGCCACAAGTGCGGACAATGCGCTTTACATGAAAGGTACATAATGGCACCCATTTGAAAATTAAAGTACCGAGCATAATTGCGTTTTTTTTTCACTAAAATTCTACGTGAAAACATCGTCGGCAGTTTCAGGAGATTATAGTGATTATTCTACGACATTCAAGGGGCCCTTCGGGGCCCCTATTATTTCCACTATGGACCCAGTATCAGGCCCTGATTTTTTCAAGTCCTGCAGGGACCACAACGATATTTGACGACACTCGCTTAGAGGCTCCGATTATTTTTATTCTATCCAAGGCCTTTTTGCAGGCCCTGATTATTCTATGTCCTCCTGGAGGGCCCTTCCAGGTTTTGATTATTGCAATTTCCCTTGTGGACTCCCTTATAGACCCCGATTATTCTAAAACATCCTAGCGGTCCCTTTCAGGCCCCTATTGGTCCAAGTCCCACTGTGGGCCCAATTTCAGGCCCCGATTATTGTAAGTCCCACTATGGGGCAAGTTCTAGGCCCTGATTTTTTCAAGTCCTACAGGGACCATAACGATGTTTAACGACACTTGTATACAGGCTCCGATTATTTTTATTCTATCTAAGGCCCTCTTGCAGGGCCCGATTATTCAATGTCCTCTGGGAGGTCCTTTCTAGACTGTGATTATTGTAATTTCTCTTGAGGGCTTCCTTACAGGCTCCGATTATTGTAAGTCCCACTATGGGGTTACTTCTAGGCCCTGATTTTTCCAAATCCAGCAGGGACCATAACGATATTTTACGATACATTCTTACAAGCTCCGATTATTTTTATTCTTTTTCAAGGCCTTCTTGCCGGGCCCAATTATTCCATGTCTTCTAGGAGGACCATTCCAGACTGCGATTATTTCAATACCCCTTAGAAACTCCCTTATAAACCCCGATTTTTCTAAAACACGCTAGGGGCACCTTTCAGGCTCCCATTATACTTAATCCCAGGCTGTTCTAAGTCCCATTAGGAGCAAAATTATTTTTCAGAACACTTGCTTGCAGGCCCCGATTATTCTTATTCTCCCTCAAGACCGACGTGCAGGCCCTGATTACCCTGTCCCCTAGGGGGACCTTTTTAGGTTGCGTTTATTGTAATTTCAACTAGGGCCCCCTTTACAGGTCCTGAATATTCTAAATCCTCCACGTAGAATTTTCCGAGTTATGAAAATTCTAATTCCCCTTAGAGATCCGCTATAGGCCTTGAGTATTCTAATTACCCTTAGGGGTCCCTCATAGGCCTCGATAATTCGAATTACCCTTTTAGGAGTCCCCCTTAAAGGCCCCGATTAACCTCTGCTTATTCCAAATACCTCTAGATGCTTGGTTACTGGCCCTGATTATTCTAAGTGCCACTAGGAAACCATAATGTTATTTAGGGATACTTCATGCAGGCCCTCATTAATGTAAACCCCCCTTCGGGCCTTCAGTGCCCCTACCAAGCCGTGATTATTGTAATTACATCTAGGGGCCTGTGTTCAGGCCCTGGTTTTTCCAAGACCCCCTGAGGCACTGCAGCACATTTGTAGAACACTTATGTGATGCTTTTTGTGAAGACCTAGTGGCCCTGATTATTTTAAGACCCTTTTGAAGTTCGCAACACTTTGTCAAGACATTTGCAAAACGTTTTATGAAAATACTTTTCACTTGCTTACAAGTGCAATCTAAGATGTTTTTACAAAACAAAAAAATACACTTTTTTATCGATTTAAGGTGATGTAAAAAATAAAAAATTCTGAGTTTAAGAGCAGAGTAGCGCGGCAGGCAAAGCTGGCGGAAAGTACAAAGCTATGTACTCTCTGGTCCCTGCTGGAGAGAACGGAAAAAAATGGGAAAGAAAGAAAGCAGAGAGCACAGTAGTAGTCGAGTGCAGAGAGAAGTAAAGTCAAAAGAGAAAAACAAGATTGGGAGGGTGGGGAAAAGTAATGTTTTGTGGGGGAGGGGGTTTGAGCGCTGTTGCCGACAAAGCTTCTCACATAATGAAAGCTCGAGATTCCGTGAAAGGGAGAGAGACAAGGGAGGGCGCTAAAGTACAAGGGATGGAAAATGGAGAAACAGGGTAGAAGAGAACCTGGTAGAAATGAGGTCGTTGGAACTCTTGCCATTTCTAGCTTTATTCGTCAAATAAAAACAAACATACGACAATCAATTTTTTTTATACAAAAAAGTTACGCTGTTTTTTGCGTTACTGTTGCCGGAACCCTCAGATTATTCGAAGAGCAATAAAATTTTGTAAACAAATTTTATGCAATATCATTGGCCGTAAACAAAACAATATGCGTTGAATAAGTGTAAAAATAAAAGTAATGAAATTAATATACGAAAATTGTTTATTTAATTACAATAAATTAACATTTTGTCGAATTAATATTATTTTTTTTTAAATCCTATTTGTGATTCGAATTTTTATAAAATTGTTTTCTTATTTTTATAGATTCAATTTCTTATTTCAGATTTTTTTCATAAACTTGATACTTTATTAAAATTTTTATAAATTTGGCTCTTTATTTAAATTTTTATAAATTTGATTCTTTATTGGAATTTTTATAAACTTGATTCTTTATTTAAATACGATTGAAAAAAAGACGATTTTTAATCAATATGATGCATTTTTTAGAATCCAAAGAAATGCCAACGCGCTGCAGAACTCCATCTAGTAGTGTGGGAGCTTTGCTGGACTCAGGTGGAAATGTTGTGGTGTATACTACAACCAAATCAACGGACGTGAAGCGAGGCGTGCTTAGTCAACTGATTGAAAAGGTACGTCCACGAGAAGACCGAAAAAAATCGCCCGGAAGGGAGGAGGGTGGTCGAGATCGGAGTCAGAGCAGAAGATCGAGAAAATCGCCGGACAACGCGAAGCCGAAGACACCACCGGGTCATGGGGGCTCGTCGTCGAGCAGTAAGGTGCGCTCGATATATCGACCGCTAAAGGGGGGTGGGAGTTCCGGTGGTACAGGGGGTGAAAATGCCGCTACAGGTTCACAAGAGGCTGGGGAACAACCAGAGAGATGCACAGAATCGCAACAGCGTCAATCGGCCGGTGAGTTGCAAAAATGGATAAATAAAAAAATTTAATATGTTCTACAGCTAATTTCACCAATTCGCAAAAATTAGATAAAATGTTGTGTAAAAAGAAGATAAAATAAACTTCACTGTTGATCCCGCACCCTCGAGTACAATTATAAATAATTCGTCCGTGTTTCTCGCAAAATAAAAGAATAAAAAATAATTTTTTCAATTGTTTAATTAAATTTTATTGCTCGAGCTATGTTTTTTTACCTATCTGTCTATTCACTCCATATTATGCTCCTCTTTAATATTAATTAAGCCTTACACATCACAAAATTAATATTTTTTTTTATCTCAATGTTGTGTTCAGTTCTAGTCTAAACGGAAATTTTCACTGATTATGGATTCTCATGAAAGTCGGATTGAATCATAATGGAGGGCCAAAAAAGTGGGGAAAATAACCCTATTTCGGTTCTTTAACTGATTTTTTTTTCATTTTGGTAAAAAACGCAAAGTTATACCAAGATGGTTAGAACTTTTAAATAGAAAAGGGTAGCAACTCTCGTTTATGCTTACTTTCTTCGTAATAAATCAAACTTTAAAACGCTATGTGGAATTCCTATGTGGAATTAGGATTCGTTGAGTTTTTAATTTTTTTACAGATTTTTAAATTGTAGCGGGAAAAATATAAAAAAATGACATACGCTTTCCCTTTTTTTCGGCCATTTTTAAAAATGACCCCACGGACGCAAAAAATGAAGTATCCTCATGATCTTAACACCATTATTTTCGTTGCAAAAAAAAAAAAAATTCATCAGGTTTTTCATGTTTTTAATTCATTAAAAAAAAATGTATCAGCAAAACAATTATCATCTGCATAATCAATAGGAAATTTCCAATTAGATATATAAGCTCTCAAAATTAAGTGAAAAATGCATTTAAAAAAAAAACCAGTTACCTGAAGAAAAAGTTAATGTTATACGAAAATCGGAGAAATAAAGAAAATAATCGGCTGTTAATTCACTTTTTCCTAACATTGTCAAACAAATGCACGTAGATTTTTTTCTTACATGTAAATGTTTATAAATCCTCCAATATGTTGAAATTAATTGAGAATAATAAACGAACGAGATAATGTTGAAAATGTAGAATGATTTAATTCGATATAATATCCATAAATTGTATGAATGTAATAACAAAAAAAAATATACTCAAATTTGAATATGTCTATGTAACGTAATTTTATTATTTCACCTTAATTCTTTTGAAGGTGGTGAAGAGAGTGAGTACCAGAGGATATCCGAGGCGTCAACCTTGGGCGAAGCGAAGAAGCGGGTTCAGGCCCTTGTCCATGCAGCTCCGCCGGACGAGCAACAGCCAACGACCCCAAAGAGCGTTAAATCTTATCCCATGAGCGATCCTGAGGACGTTTTTTATCCGAGTGAAAAGCCTGGAGGTTCGGGAAGCGTTTCAGCGCGAAGAAGACGAAGAGCCAGCTGCGATAGTCTCAGTACGACTGGATCAGCCAATAGTCCAAGATCCAGCATTGTAGATGGCACTATTGGTCAGCAAGGTACCTCGCAGGACTCGAGGAAAGCTCTACTCGTACTTTTTGCCACTCCACCAGCGCAAACCGGATCTTCAGGTACCACAGCATCTCTCGTGCAGAAACAGAGATCCTGGGAAACTTTTCCCAGACCCAAAAGCAAGAGAAGCGGTGGAATCAGCGCCGCTGCTGTTGCCGCTGCCGAAGCCAGCGCCACTGGTCTTGGCCAATTAAAAAAAGCTGATAGCTTCGAGGGCCACGAAGAAGCTGTTAGGACTCTCGTTGCAGCCGTACAGGAAAATAGGTCTCATCACAGACATCATCATGCTCATCATCATCGCTATCATCGCAAGAGTAAAACGAATTAAAACACGGGGGAGGAAAATTAGCGTTTAATTATATACGAAGACTAACAGAGCTACAGGGATTAAGGGGATGATGAAAACTACGCAGCCTGAAATTGCTTTTATTTGTTGTTGTTTTTTTGTTTTTTTTTTTGTGTCTTAATTACATTCTATAAGGTCTTGAGGAATTGTTGATGCAAATTATTGTTGTTTTTTAAGGGGTCTGCATAAACTTGGGACCCAAAAAACAAACAAGTTTTCTTCTTTTTTTCTCAGGAAAATTTTGGGCTAACGAAGTCGAAATTTTTCACACAATTAATACGTAGACTTGGGAAAATTAGGTTTTTGTTTAATTGGAAAAAATTTAGATACAATGAAGGTATTATTATTTCAACAAACTGTTGATGAATAATCTATTCCAATTCAAATTCGGTCCAAGCAAAGTTTATAATATTTTCTTTTGTATAACCGTACGTTTTTTGAGATTTTGAAAATTACGAAAATTTGTCGTTGTAGATTTTAAAAAAACGATTTTCGACCTAAAGAAATAATTTAAATAATTTTTTATCAACAAATAGTTGAACATATAAAAAATCACACGGTTATAGGATAGAAAATGTTATACACTCTGTCGGAATTTGAAGTGAATCAGTCGGATAGATTATTCGACGACACTTTGTTTAAATAATAATAACTTCGTCTTTTAGCAATATTTTCTAATTTTATTTCTT
Source organism: Ephialtes manifestator (assembly GCA_963970395.1). Classification (NCBI taxonomy): domain Eukaryota; kingdom Metazoa; phylum Arthropoda; class Insecta; order Hymenoptera; family Ichneumonidae; genus Ephialtes; species Ephialtes manifestator. Next base: position 24,799,064 of record OZ019972.1, read on the forward strand.
TTCAACTCAAGTTTGTAAAGTCTGTGTAGTAAGTGTGTGTAAAATCTCGACTTCGTCATCCCAATACTCTCATCAAAAAAGAAATATAGAAAATCGACCTGAGCCCGAAGATTATGCAGATCGCTTAATGGAGTAGAGTGGTTCGATGTTTTTAAAAATAATTGGATACAGCGTCAATTTCAGACTGCGTTGTAATACGAATCCCTTAATAATAAGTATAATATAACTACAGATCTTCACAGGCGAGCTAAAGGAACTAAGGACAGAGCCTTTATTGAGTTTAAGAAACAATTCAGTAAGCAAAAAAAAGTCAATGAAACTGCCATGGGCTAATTTATTATTTCCATTTTTAACGAACAAACTGTTGTATGTTTTGTTAAATTTGATATCGATTTTATTGTGCGGTGAGATACAATCTCAAACGCCATATTTTATTTCTTCCTTTTCCTTTTATATGACATTTCTTATCACGCGCTAATTAAGCAAAGCGCCGAGATTGATAAAAGCTGCCAATTTTTTCACTGAATCGAAAAACAAAAAAAAACAACAAAAGTATTACCAGCTCACAAATCCCTGAAAAATAAAATGCGGGAGTTACAGAATGAAGTGAAAATCAGCGAAGAAAATGCACTTAGAGCCTTTGAATAGCGATTACATAGGAAAAGATGCATGGAATCTATTAATATTAATTCGCGAAACGCCAATTAATATTTAAAAGCGTCCAGGAGAAGAAAAAAAAACGTAGGTAATTTATCGAATTAAAAAGAAAAAGAAACCCAATTAATAAAAAATAACGAAATAAATAAAAAAAATTGTGAAATCAAGATGCGAGGAGTTTGTCGGTGAATTAAATAACAAATAAAAATTAGTTAGCTAGTTAAATACACTGCCAGCCACGGTACATTACGAATTTAATCGATGGTAATCAAGAAGCATGAGATATAATGGAGAAAAGAAGAGGAAGTTAATAATCGTTGTAAGAAACTTCGCGAGGCTCACGTAAGGACGTTATTGAATTATAGTATATATATATTATATATATATATTATATATGATAGTAATACGTATTAAATTCGATGAATTATTATATATATATTGTACTATATATCTATGGAACAACGGAATAAAAAAGGAAGACATAAAAATTATTGTCCCGTCGAAAAAACAAAAACGGCATACCACATTGTTTAAAGTTACACCTTCATTTATTACATTTTTTTCTATAAGTGTTTTCCACATGAAATTAAATGAAAATAAAATACTTTAGTTTTATCGTTCATTTGTTCAGTTTTGAATATTATTCCCAAAATCTTCGACATATCGCGAATCCAACACGCTAGAATTTGGAGAACTTTATTCTGCGTATAGAAAAAAATTAAAGATCCCTTATTTATATATCTTCCCTTTTTTATGTATTTTTTCCAAACTATTTTTATATAATATTTTTCGGAAGTTTTTTTTTCCAGAAATGATACGAAAAGTATGTTTTAAATTGCAGGTGGAAATGAAAGCCCATTTTTGTATTTTTTACATTTATTAACATAGACTTTTTTAAAAAACAGTGTTTTTCAAAAATAATATAGTAAATGCTGGATCGATAACAAAAATGGCAATTGAAATTTTGTTATAAAGAATCGGAAAAAAATTAACGCAGAAATTTGGCATAGCAAAATTATTTTTTCCTCTCTCACAACTATGCATATGCTTCATATTCGTCTTAAGGTCAGTCTGAAGTACATTATATTCTTTTTTCTTCTTGGAATTCGTGCATTCGCAGCATATAGAAATGTGAATTTGTGGAAAATAATGAAGACGTAGAATCGACGAAATATGGTTTTATTTACAAAGTTATTATAGCTCATAATAAAAATCGTTTCCTGAATACTTTTCTTCTGAAAGAAAATTTCACCTCCGTCTCGCCCGCCCTTTTTTCATTCTAATATTTCTGTTGTCTTGCGATTCAGAACTTTCGCTAATTTCATTATCTAGCGCTTTCACCGGTTTTGAATATTTAGTCCGATTGTCGTCAGGAATTTTGAATAGCGCAGCGAGATTCACGACACGTTTTCCAGCGACATAACTGACAACATTCAATTTTTGCTCGAATATTGAAAGTATACCTCGATGCTGACTTTTATCGTCGTCTGCGGACTCCAGAATCCACGAAGCGTTTCTCAACGCCAATTTTAGCCTCTCAGTCTCTTCCGTGCTCACGTTTTTACTCACGTTGAGACTACTTTCCAATGGATTGCATATGTAAAGTGGTGAAAAGTCGGGTTTGAATATACTCGTCCCTTCGCGAAGGGAAATTGCTTTGGCAGGAAAATCAAACGTTGAGTAAAATTCGAAAAAACCCTGGAGTAAAGTTTCGAGACTGTCGGTATTGGCATTTTCCGTTGGTAATGGCATCTTAGTGACGTCTCGAAGAAATGTACAATCGACGAAATGGTCCGTCAGTCGTATATCGGATTTACCTTGATTAGTTGAAAGAAAACATTAATTTATTATTATTCTTCAGTATTTATTTTTGATTAGAAATCGTTTATCCATTAGTTGCTGCCACGAACCTGCGAGACGCTTCAGGGTGTTTAGTGTAGGTAGTATTTTCCTTTGTTGAAGATAAAATAGCACTAAAAGCGTGATGGAAAAGTTTGTGATCCAACGTCCAGGTGTGGCGTTCGTAAGACCAATGCTCTTTGCCCAATGTCTTACCGTGAAAACCAGAGGTCTTACTCGCCAATCGACTTCACCGTACAAACACAATAGTTCTGACATGTACACTGCCGCCCTTAAATATTAATCAGTATTTAAGAAGATTTTACAATCTCAAAGCAAGGAAAAAAGGGTGGAAAGTCCAACCTTACATATTGCGTTAATTTTCATCTTTCGCAAAGTTATCTTTATCAGAAAATACGTTAATTACCTTAAAAGAAGCTTTGTGAAAGGTTAATATTAATGAGAAAGAAATGTGCACGTTTATACTTTACAGCCTTGCTTTAAAACGTCTTTTTTTAAATTTATCACACTTAACTTATTTGCGAGCATATTTCTGTAGGACATTGTAATCTAATAGATCAAAATTGGCATAAGATACTGAATTCACGTCATCTTGAATTTAAAAAAAATTATGGAGAAAATGCGGAAAGTACAAAAAGAAAGGTTTTTATTCGGAATCTTTTACGTAATCGACAAAAAAAATTGCAGTTTCTCAATCAACGGGAAATGTTCGATCAAATAGGCTTCCAAAATGTATAAGCGAAATGTTTTACATTTACTTCGATTTTAGGCTCCAGAACCGCGGAAATCTCCGTACGTAAGTATAAAGTGTAATCCTACTTGCTATGAAATTCCGGTATCCATTTTTTAAAAATCGTGACTTACATATTCGTCATGGAGAGATCACACTCGAGGCCTGTGAGCGACTGATCGTACTTGATAATTGGTACCTTAGCCTGGAGAATTCGTCTAACATTCGTCACACCGGGAACGAAATATTGGATTGAATCAGCTATCGTTTCCATGAGCTTTTTAAACTGTGCTTTGCTGTCGCTCGATATCGACTTTGTGTGGAAGACGAATCTGCTAGATGACTTTTCCTACCATAAGTAATTCACCGAATTAACGAAATATTATAACGACTCACATGCATTACTAACGTAATACAAATAACCATTCACTACGTTAAATTAATTCGTAAAGTTTTAATTCATTTAGTTGATATTAATTCGTAAAATATTCATTTATTGAAAGAGTATTAATTCGTAAAATTTTCCTTAATTGAAATAGTATTAATTCGTAAAATTTTCCTTAATTGAAATAGTATTAATTCGAAAAATTTTCCTTAATTGAAATAGTATTAATTTGTAAAATTTTCATTAATTGAAATAGTATTAATTCGTAAAATTTTCATTAATTGAAATAGTATAAATTTGTTAAACTTTGGTTCATTTCATATTAAGTCGTAAAAAAAAGCGTTTAGCACTAATAAGATAAGCAAATATAGTGGGAGAAATTGGACTAACAATTTTATCGTGTTGGAGGGTAAGAACAAGATCCAAATCGCATCCCCGCTTGCCAAAACCATTGACAGACGAGCCGAAGGGAAAAACGGCTATGTGGGGAAAAAGGCCAACGAAGCTTCGCTCCAGTTGATGAGCGGTTAAGAATCGTAGTCGAATGCCAATTTCGTCCAATTTCCAGAAGTCGTGAAGCAAAATCATTTGCTCTGACATCTGAGTCAATATATTTTCTTGTAAACACATTATTATTTTTTTTAGACTTTGTTAACGAAGGCAACTTACGGATTCAGCGGCTGTGAGCTTTTCAATGATCTCTTCGTTATTCGGAATGCGGCAGCCATTTATAGTTACCGGCTGCGCGATCGAATTTTCCGAATTTACGTTATCGCTTGGTTTTATACTCGTTGATGTTCGAGTATTTCGGAACCACAGCATTGGCGATTGCACCGGTATAACTTCGTCGAAGTTCACGTGAGTCGCAGATTCGAGGGCTGCTTTGGCGCTCGCTTCCTCAGTAAATTCGATCAAGAAAAAATGCTATGACAATTCAGTTCATTTTTATTTCATTTTTAAAGAAATACCTATTCGGTTTTTTTGTAATTGATAATGTCTGGAAAATACGATTTTTGAAACAAGTATTCTATGTTCAAAAGTAATGCCTCTTATGCGTTAATTATTAATGTTATTTAATATTTAATTTATTACACAAAATTCTGTGCCTTTTTGGAAAAACATTTAGAGCCTATAAAAAAATTGCAATGATAACCATGATTTCTTAATATGAGTTTTAAGCTTTAAAAATCAAATACAGTGATAATATGATTGTCTATAGAGATTTTCTAAAGGCTTGTATCTTCATGCAATTCATTCTTATACCACAAAAGGCTTTGTCATTGTTATTTTATTATGTATTTAAGATATCAAATTAGATATCTTAGGTGATATGAGATATGAAATTTAATGATTAAATGGTACATTATAATTTACTGCAGTATAAAATTTGTACGATTCATCAGAGACTCACCAAACTTTCCTTCACCGAATAATGATGCATTTCCTTAACGCTACCAAACTGTTCACAGTAGGCGAACAATTCTCCATAAGAATTTGAAGATTGCACTTGTACGATAATAGATCTATTAGCCTCTTGTCTCCGACGGGCCACATGATCCCCAAATGGTTCATAATTAACATTGTGCGGTGTGACATGACATTTTCCTAAAAATTCAAAATATAACAAAAACTAAATTAACAATTCACGAATTTGAAAACAAAGAAAAATAATATGTAAATGTTTTTAAAAAATTGAAATATAGTCGGCTTTTTTTAGGTTAGGTTATATTTGTAAGCAATTAATGAACGATAAAAAATGATTGAGTTGAAAAATGCAAAGAATTTTTGACGAGCATCATAAAGAGCTTAATATTTGGATGATTTGATAAACGATTAATCTATAAATTGATACTTACGTACGAAATTCTTTTGGAAATTGGAGGTTACGTTACATCGAGAAAAGGAATGAACAAGGCAGGCGCACTTTGACAACCTTCTGGTTGTTGAAAATGTTGAAGTGTATGACGCGAAACCGCGAAAAATAACATCATTACTTGTCAATTTTAACAAATAACAATTGTTTGTTAACAATGCTGCGCTCGCGTTGGCACGAGCGAACAGCGCCATTTTTAAATCAACGAACGACCAATCTCGTGTCGACATCTTTCGTCGGGAGATCTTACGAAAAAGTAGTGTGCGAATATCGGCAAAAATATTTGCTCTTTATATTTCTAGCTTGCCAACCGTTCAATTAGTAATAGGAATAAATTATTACCATTATTCTTATTACGATTATTCTAATTATTTTATGTCCTATTTTGATCAATATATCAACTAATTTTGAAATATATTCACTTTGTAAAAGTTTACAATTTATAATTCATTCTATGAAAATATATAATTTATTTTGCAAAGTCATTGCGATTAAAAATGTCTTGCATTTTTTTAAATTTGATTTTATAGAAATCCTCATTTCCGTTTTTTTTTGTTTTTGAGAAACTCCATAATTTTGCGACGTTTCAAGTAATTTCTGTTTACTATTTCTTAATGATTAAAATTTCACTAAATTTCTTTTTTTTTACTTTATTTAAAACAAGGATACAAAGTATTGCTTCCTCATTATTGTTCGGTTTTCACATAGCTTCCTTTATGAGGAAGCCAAAATCGATTAACACACTTCCGCAAACCTATAAATATTTATAAAAAGGAAAAAATAATGAAAGAGCAATTTGCAAGATTCTATTCAGCATCCTTTTTTATTTTTCTATTTTGTTTTGTTAATAAATCGTTATTATGTCAAAAGCTTTTAAGTTGTTTTGTAACGTGATCGAAATATGCAAATTAGTGAAGCAGAATTGTGTTAACAGAAAAAAATGGTTTGTTAACGCAATTTGATACACCATCTATGTTATTATGAGTACGGGAATGATAGCGCATTGAATGACAGAAACGCGAATCGCCGGCTTAACAAGATTCCAAGCTTAGATAGCATTTACGCTCTATTGGTTTTATTCTCTTACTTAACTATATATATATATATATATATATATATATATATATATATATATATATATATATATATATATATATATATATATATCTATCTATAATGAGCGTGGTTTCGAAGAAAGGAAATTCATTTTATAATTAGCTGTAGTAAGGTAAACGACCCAGTTTCTAATCAACCCGAGATATACCTATGTATAAAAATTTATACTGAGGGTAATAGTGACTCGCGCGCACGTTGGACCTCGGTCAAATCTTTCGAATCTATTTTTTTACACTCTCGACTGACTGAAATCTGTCGAGTATGCTCGACCGTAGCTGGGCTAAGATCACCATGGATGGTTGACCGCCCCTGGCCCGGATTATTTTAAATACCACGATTCTTGACGCGGCCGCGCGAAATCTTTTGATAATCTTTAAAATACCATTTTCTTTTTTTTTTCATCTTATGAAATTTTCACATGTAATACCACAAGAGCTTTGAAATTATCAGATATTTCCTGAGAGGTTCGTTGCAAACAAATGAACGAGTCAAGTTTTCCAGGTTAAAAAATCACGAGCGCGTAACGCGAGTGATTTTTCTGGAAAACTTGACGAGTTTATTTGTTTGCAGGAAACCTGGAGGGAAATATCAGATTAATTTCGAAGCTCGAGTGGTATTCGGGGGATTATTTTTTCTATTCAAATTGCGACAAATGGAATTGCACCATGAGACAAAAATTATCATTCTGAGAAGGAAATTTCATAATCAGAACAAAAACCTTTTAATTCATGTTTAAAGTATTGCAGTTAAATACACAATTGTTATAGACATTTGTATATTGATTCCAGACTGAGGTTTTCGATTTAATCGTATTAACAGGGACATTTCCCTTTACTTTTTCATAAATAGTTTGCAAGGATTCAACTCCAAACCTACTCATATCAAATAAAAATCCTTTGACTGCCACAACAAAATTCAACCTGTCAGTTTGACAGATGGTTGACGCGGCTAAATGATTTTTTTGTTTTATATATATAACCAACACGCAAAATTATCAAAAAATTATCAGTATAATACCGTGTAGCTTGCCCCACGTGACGTCGAATGGTGCAATTCCATTGGTCGAAATTTGGATGGGAAAAATAATCAAAAAAATTTTCGCCTTATGAGAAAATGGTTATAATGGACGTTTCACGCAAGCTTCGCGTGTGTAGAAGAACCGTTTTGATACCGCGTTAAATTCAAATGTTGTGCAATACTCGTTGAAATAGTACATTTCAACCCCTAGGGAGAGGAAACTTTGTTTTTCTTTAAAAAAAAGTTCTTCACCCGAGTGTTGAACCAGATTTTTCACTACTACGCAGGAAAGTGCACTCCCTAGCACTCACGATAACGGTGATATAACGGCCATAATGACAGAAAAAATGACAGTCGTTTTTGTACACCTTAATAACGGTGCGATTTTGGTCATAATAACGGTGTAACAGTAAAAAAATGACGGTGACCATGACTTTTCTCATGGTCACCGTCATTTTTTTTTGTTATTTTTGCAAAACGCGCCGTTATTAAAGTATACAAAAACGACTGTGTCATTTTCCCTGTTATTATGACTGTTCTCGTGAGTGTTAGGGCTTTCCTGGACGGATCTATTTTTTCAATACTGTCATGCAATCGATTACTCTCGACCCGCAGAAATGTCATGCAAAGCACCGCTTTTCATGCATGAGTTACAAAAAGATTTTTTTGCTTTGTGGCAAAAGCCTCTACTAATTATTGCTAATAAGCTATGAGGAATTGATGGGTTTTTAAACTTCGCCAATTTCCTGAGATAAACGGTAAGCCTAAAGATGTGCAATTAAGTAATTTTGAGAGATATAGTTAGAACAATTTTTTTTCTTACTGCAACTACACAAAAACGATGCATAGATTAAAAATGATTTCTCTGAGTGTATTTCTCCGCTTGCATATTGACCGGTGAAAACAGCCATACCTGCGTCTTTTTCTGGCACTCTGTAATCGGGGATAATTGCTCATAGAGGTAGGTTTGTGAAGTCTGGATAAAAATGCGGAAGCAATGTGCAAAATTCTACTTTACAACGGTTTTTCCCTAAAAAGCGGTTGCACTACTCGCTATGGATATTCCCATTTCTATTACTGTAATGCCCACGATTATCTCAGCGTATCGGCATTCCATGCAAATAGGCTTGCTTATCAGCAAGCCTATTTGCATGGATTCGCTGATAAGCAATTTTTTTCCCCTATGATAATAGGGAAAAAAAAGCAATTTTTTTTCCCTATGATAATAGGGAAAAAAATTGCTCCATTCTGCCGATAAATGCAACCGATCCGTGTTTCCCGTATGACTTCACTGTATAAATTAATGGCTATCTGGGTGAACACTTAGTACAGGTAATTCCAGAATTTGTGGGTTATTGCCCGTATGGTAATCACAGTGTAAGGGAAATTCGGATTACAGTTTTTGCATCGCATCATCTTAAGATTATGCGAAACATGTCCTCACCCAGACAGAAAAACGTGCCGTGGCAGCATAAATGTTTCACTCGATGGTATGTTACGCTGAAATTAACGGAGCGATGTGCGTCCGAATTAAGATACAATATAACGACACGTTGTGTCATGCAGACTTAGTGGCATTCCACTGCCGCCATGCTGTAAGCTCAGATCATGTCTCCATGGTGCAATAATTGGTCCATGTCGTATCACTGGGTGTCTGAGGTGTGAATTGTCATTCTATTACTATGGTGTCATTTTTTGCAGAATATTTGCGATGATAATTGCAGAACGATGACAGAATAAGGTAAACGGCCCAGTTTCTGACATCTTTACAACCGCGCCCCGGTTTTCTGTTATTTAAGAACGAGTTATATTATGAAAATGAAAAAAAAAATTCCTTTGACGTGTACATTGAGCCCTTCTGAATGAGATTTACCAGGTTTCGAAGTTAAATTACTAAGAAATAATAATTAAATTATTGTTTTAACTATGGTCATCTACTACCGGGGTTACTGACACTGTTAAATCTTCCATGTCGCAGTTTCTGATACCGGCACGGACCCAGTTTCTCACATGTATGTCGCAGTTTGTGACACCAACCAGGCCTCAGTTTCTAACGCTTCGACATAGGTTATACATGCAGTGTCAGAAACTGCAACGTAACCTGATTTAGGTGATGCACTTACTAACTCCGAGAATTTATGGGAGGGCCTAAACTTTAGATGAACTTGTACATATCAGATTTATAGTGTGGTTTATTCTGAAGTTATTCATATCTCTTTTATAGTATTGAATACTTAGTTAAGGGTATAAATCCGAAATTCTGCATGTGCTTGAGCTGGTGCCTTCCGACTACGAATGAAGCTCGGAAGCCAATGAAACGTCAGTCACAACTTTCATTATTAAATTTCGATATGAAATATTCTATAAAAACATTCGGATCTCGACAATATTCGGCAGTAAAAAACGGTCTTTAATTTGTCTGGAATTTTTAAAATATTTTACGAAAACTTTATTGACTACAGGTATAAATACGTACCGTCGGTGTCAGAAAGTGCGGCAGTGTCCAAAACTGGGCTGTTTACATTAATAGTGGCCCGCTATGCTGCGCTGAAAGTCGTTATCGATTTTTTCTGATTGTCAGCTATCTGTTACTTGCATTCATTTTTGTTTTTGCTTCCTCATAGAGGAAGCTTTATTTTCATGAAAAATTATCTTTTCTTGAGTTTCATGTCAAAACGTTTAAAATGGTCTGAAAAGTCGAGAAAAGTCATTTAGAAAAATTGTCTGGATGTATGTATGTATGTGTGTGTGATGAAAGGCCAAAAATTCATATAACTGTAACTTATAAAGTATTCGACCGAATCAGCTAAAATTTAAATAATATATACAGTACTGGCTAATCTTCAATTGGTATAAATTTTACAAAAATCGCTTAACGCATTTTATTTTTATAACAATTTTGAAATTTTTATGAGATTTTGAATTCCTCGAAAAATTTTCGTTTTATCCTAATTCAGGTAAAATTTCAACTGAATGACTGAAATTTTCTACACAGGAAAAATAACATTCAGCCCTCCTACGTACCAAATTTGGTGATGATCGGTAAAGCGGTTCGGAATTTACGTGATTTAGAATTTTTAAAAAATGTATTGTCGCTGTGGATTTCGTAAAACGTCAGAAATCATCAACTTCGTCAATAATTTTCCACTTTCGCAAAGTTTCCTCTATGAGGAAGCCAAAAATAAAAGAAAGAAACTTCCTCATATAGATGCGGCTTTGTAAAAAGCGAAAAAGAATGAGGAAGCAATGTGCAAGGTTCTACTTTGCATCTTTTTTTTTCTTATCTAACACTTCAAATTGCGAGTCAAAAGTATAAGACAGAACAGATTCTTTTATCTTCTCCGATATTAAAGCTTCGATAAACCCAAGAGGTTTGACACATTCAAAGAGTAGACCCCTCGTGTGTAATCGAACTCAGGACAACTTTGCAGTCTTATATCTATGATTCTTCGAAACACTTGCGAGAAACGATCCGTCCGTTCGCCATCTAGTGGCATCATACGAAACATTGGTGCCCAATGCTCCGCTGAGTTCACTTTGTGTTTTAATATACTACACTTTTCTATCGTTCTCTCTCACTCCACCGCAATCGCCAATGGCGTTCTGTCTTAAGGTAGTTCTGACGGTACGCCGGATTCATAAATCTCAGAGTCTATATGACATTAAAAAATAATCATCCGCATCACTTTGACTGCCTCAATAATAATATAAAAAATAATCGAGAATCCTTCAAAATTGTCGTAATCAAATTAAAACGATTATTTGTAAATAGTCGATATGTTTAGTGCGGATTTGACTTCATTTTTACGATAATTAGGTTAGGAAACGTCATTTGGCCCGGTATCGTGCACTTTGACCTTGGTTCAATTAAACATTATTCCGGAGACTTCATCTTTTTTCATGATGCATAAATTCTTGAATAATTTGCGAATCCGTAGTACTTTTTATTTTTTCTCTATCTTTGATCTAAGTATGTTAATTTTCGATTTAAAGATCAATTTTTCCAGCCCTGTCGTTAGCGCCGTGTAAAAAGATCGATTTTCAAGTTTTAATTGTTCATTCAAATACTCGGTAAAAGCCTTCAAGATTTTGTGCAAGTAAAATTGAATAGCTACATTACAACATGTCAAAACCGACAGCAGTGGACGCGCGGTCGGTGTGTGGCTTCGGCGGTCCCCAGAGTTAAGCAGCATTATTTGCGGTCATAACTTGGATGGGTGACCGCTTAGCCTTGCACTGGTTTGCGCGCCAACTTCTGAGCGGGAGGCAGTTTTTCTGGGTTTCTAATGTATTCTCAGACAGTAGAAACTCAGTAAAAATAAAGCCGACTGTATCGGCCAGGTTTTCCGCAGTTTCCCTGTGCCCTCGTGCAAATGCGATACAGTAGTGCATTAGGATGAGTGGCTGCGGACAACACTCTAGAGGGGTCTCTATGAAGGAACGGGGAAACGTAAAAGCCTGAAGAAGGCATACGGAAGAAACCAATAGTAAAAATTAAAAAAAAAAAAAAAAAATACAACATGTCAAAAATTCATGCATATGAGTTTGGATTGCCTTCACGACAGAACTACCTTAATCGATATAGCACATAACCTTAATCTTAATTGACTCGGTGAAAATACGGATCTAAAAAAGTAGCTATCTCTCTCGCACTTATGGTATTTCACTTGTGTGCTATTTGCATGCCTTAAGGCATGAAATTTCGTTTTGACAGATTAGGCTTATCTTTCTCGCACTGATACATGTTTCACATCCCCTTAAGAAACTGGACCATTGACAACTTGATTCAGTAATTATGCACGCGCTCCTGCGCACACGCCTCATTGCGCCGTTGCGAAAATGTATCGGTATTGTGTAGTAGTAGTATGTCGCGGTCCATAACCTCGATACTTATGTAATGTACGACTTTCGGTTCGGCTAAATCTGCCGCATATAATCGCTGTCTTCCTGTCTCTCTCTCTCTGCTTTTCTGTTGTCCCTTTTCGCAGTTGTGTTGTAAAGTTATGTCTGTCCTTATCTGTACACCCGTAGCTCGGCGCTGAGCAGAACACTACTAAAGTCCAGATGGTCACTCGAGCGCGTCGAGTTTCCCTTGCCACATCTCTCCTCACCCATACATTCCTACACTGTTCTGTCTCGACTATAGGTATTTCTATACCTCTGTTCTTCCAATGTTTTTCATTTCCGCTTGCCCGAGTAACCACGACACTAGAAAATTATGCAAACCAGGAGTGAATCAATGGAGAGTAAAAAATGCTGTTCTTTTTTTGTACTTCTTAGTTCAACGGACGCAGAATTTTATTGGAAATTGTTAAGTGCATACTAAGATGCAATAATTTTCAGATCCAATACAGATAAAGTTGCTGAACCTGAAACAGAATTTTTTTTTATTTTCTAAAAAAAAAATAACGATATATTTTTGGGGCTTACGAATGCAGATTTTGGCAATGCAGGTTTCTATAACAAAATAGAATCTTTTCAAAATTACTTTATCTATTAATTTCTTATATAGAGAACTCTGTTACAATTATAAGAGTTCAAAGACGTAATACTTCGCAATAATTTATAAAAAACCGTTATTCTTAAAAATTATTTTATTTAAAAAAAGTTATACTTAGGAATTATTCTTTCTTCTCTTTTTCCATGAACAAGGCTTTTTTATTTACAACAAAAATTGTAATTTTCTTTAAGCAGTCGCTGTTTTTAAGAAAAAAATGTCCTCACAATCCCTTCGTTCATGAATTATAGAAAATCAATCAAAACAAGATAGAGAGAAGGGAAAAATCGTCGTACGGAGGGGACATTAATTAATTTTTTAATACCTGGCGTCGAGCGGTTTCTGCGTTTTTTGATATGAACAAAATTCTTTTGAACTCCCGATAACAGTTAACCCGACTCCGACAAATTCTGCTCGACGTGCAGAAAAAAAAACAAAAAAATTTTACCTTAATTTTTCAATACATTTCTCCAAAATTATTCCAATAAATAGTTTTAAAAATATACACAGCAACAAAAAACTGTTTGCGAAAGGAAGTCCATTAGTGGTTTGAAAAAAAATATCGCAAGAAATAACGTATTTTTTTTTCGGTCTCCTAACTAGTCGTAACCCCTTAATTGGAGGACGATAATAACTACCCGCTTGAAAATTGGCACCAAATCGACAATGACGATAGCATCTAATAATTATTGGGTAATTTTTTTTCCGTCATCTGACGAGCATCCTCAACACATTAAATAATTATTTGCAGCTTGTCACACGTTTGAAATGTATTTCCTCACGCCCATGCTCGCGAGTTAATGACACGCGCGTAAGCTAAGTAGTGCGACAGGCTCTCAGGCGCATTGGGATCGGTTCTGCGGCGCGGAACACACAACCTCTGCTTAGTGGTCATTGCCAAGGTTGCCATTGCATAATAATCGGGAGTTGCAAACGTACCGACATAGACGGTGTAACAGACTCTTTGGACTTACGTCTCACGTACCATACGACTCTGGATTTTTTTATTTCAATCTTCTCCTGTACCATCTGTTCGTGATGTGTCTCCAATAAGCCTCTTAGCTTACGCGGTACGTCAAGAGATATCGAATAGCCAGATGAACGCAAAAGGAATGATAAAGCTCCTCGAATCCATGAATAGTGCTTCGCTATAATCTGCACCACATATTAATTACCACCTCGTTAGAATATAAATCAGCGCTAAATATCGATGATTCATTAAAACGTGACCGTCAGAAAACCACTCCAGTCCAATGATAAAAAGAAAAAATGCACAAAATGTAAATGTCGCATAAGTGTGAAATTGCCTTTATATTGCCTTCATTAAATGATGTCAATCTCTAAAAATATCATCATCAACGCCGGTACTAATTGAGCGATTATTGATTTTTATCAAATTATCGATTCATTGGCAATTAATTTATTCATTTTAATGACATTAACTCATCGCCCAATATAGCACACAATATTTTTTTTAAAAATGTTTACGTTGTTTTCAATATTTCATATTTTACAGAATGTTTTGGAAATGGAAAAAATAAATGTATATATTATATTAAAATAATTCAGAAAACAGAATTGAAATGTTTTCGGAATGTAACATTCGTAACATTTGTAACATTTAAAAAAATGGTGAAAAAATATTTTGGATATATTTTTATAAATACCTTTAAAATGTTTCCTACCGTATTTTGAACCTTTAATTTCATTGAGAATTGTGTGAAATATGCTTCCAGAGGATAGAAATAATTTAATCGTATCTTCCGATACCTGCACTATAAAAAAAAAATGATTTACGGAATGGAAATCTTTAAATTTGTAATACGACGTCTGACGTAGTCGCGTAAGTGCGAAATCATTTTATGAGCTGTTTACATCAAAAGATGACAATCTTTAAAAGATTATGGAAGGTCACGAGGAGGTGAAAATACTCATCCTGCACTAATCATCTTGTTAGAAACCATAAGAGTAAGAGTATGGGTTTACATCTTATGCTTGTAAATAAGTACGATTTGTTACACAATATCAATAATTGATATCTATGCATAGTACGATTCCTACGTAAGCCGATCATTTGCTTGATTTTTTACAGTCGCAGTTACCGGTTTTGAAATACAAATTTTAATTACTTTAAGTGCCACTGAATCGAGACTGATACTCATTAGTCTTAATATGACTCATAAGGTAGAAATCATTTTTCTCTTCTATTTTTGAATCTAAATTACATAGATGCGAAGTTCTAGTTGGGTAAGTTTAGATGCTGTATGTAATTAATATTAAGTAAAAGATAAATAGCCAATATCCTGAAACCAGATGATTAATTGCGATAAATTATCGATGTCACAGTTACTTAATTTCGAGACCCCAAATATTACTAACAAGGACGCAATTGTTAGTATTGAGAACTCTAATTTTTTTCAGATGAATATCGATTTTTTCTCTGTATTAGTCGATCCTCCGATAATCGATCTTTTTCTTTATGAATCGATTCTCTACCAATCGATTTATTCACTTGAATCGATTCTCTAACAATCGATTTATTCACTTGAATCGATTCTCTAAAAATCGATTTTTTCTTAGAATCAATTCTCTAATAATCGATTTTTTCCTCGAATCGATTCTCTACCAATCGATTTATGCACTTGAGTCGATTCTCTTACAATCGACTCATTCGCTTGAATCGATTCTTTAACAATCGATTTTTTCTTAGAATGTATTCTCTAATAATCGATTTTTTCCTCGAATCGATCCTCTAACAATCGATTTTAAGCCTCGATGAATCGATTCTTGAAATCAATCATTTTTATTTCTTGATCAATCGATTCTTGAAATCAATCATTTTTATTACTTGATGAATTGATTCTGGAAATCAATCATTTTTAAAATTTGGTTATCGAAATCGATATTATTCAAATAAAATTTTGCATATTTTTGCAACCACAAATATTGCGTTTCAAATAAATATTTCTAACTATTTTAAGTCTCAGTATATTGAGACTTATAAGTACAAAGATGCGGCTAGCAGTTGAACAATAATAATTCAGAATTTAAGACTTTGAGACCTAGTAGCAAATATTAAATTTAACAGGTGATTAACATTAGATAAATAATTATGCCATCAAGTCAAATAATTGTATAATATTGAATCCTCAAAATTTACTATCGAGATAAATAATTAATGTCATAGTTAATTACTACAAAGACTTAGAGTGTTACTATTAAAAACGTAACATTCCGTATTAAAAACTATGATATTTTTTTCCAGTAAATGTTGATTTAAAATTGCTTCTCTAGCAATCGTTTTCTTCCCACTATAAATCGATCCTTGAAAAACATTTTTTTTATATTGCGTTATCTGAAAGTCATCATTCAACTGGAATTGCGTATCAACAAACAAAAAAAAAACTCCGAGACGCTAGAAGTGTCACGTGGGTGTAATTTTATTTTTATTTTTATTTCCATTGCGATAAAAAAATTGTTTTTAAATGTAGATCAAGGATCGTCATTGTTTCAGGAGTCAGACGAGCTTGAACGATATTCCATCGAACCATAACACTGCAACTTCTTTCTTTTTCATTTTCCTTTGTAACGGTGTATTTTTTTATTTCATCTACTGAATACGATCGCATTCGATCGAATGATGTAAAATATGTTGGATTGCGTAAGGTGGCGTCACAAATCTTCTGGTGAGCCTAAGGAAAAACCAAACGATCCAAGAGATGAAGATCGTCTCGAAAATCCGTCCAGAGGGCGATTAGAGCGTCACGTGACCCCAACAACCAACATACGGCGCTGCTATCCTGCATTGTTATATCATTTTCATTAGTTACGCAAGAGATCGGTTGCAGGAGTGATAGCAAAGTACAGTCTGCATGTCCTGTGCATGAGACCATCATACATATGAGCCCCACATGCTCGCAAAACGATTATCAATGCTCGAGATTTTTCCACTGCGGTTTTCAAATGCGTCTCAGAATCGGTTTTGTAGTTTTTGTTTCATTTTCGATCGAGATATCGATTAGTGTTGATTCCATACTTATCACGTATTTCGTCAAACACCAGAGCCTCTATGTGGGATAATCAGATTCTACTAAAGCCATAATTACGGCATCCACCGACATATTTTTTCTTAACCTCTTGCAGATGATTTAATCTCCCGTTTCCCCTTACCGATTCAAAGGCGGAAAACTCCACCCGTCGATTATACGCGAAATCGTTCGACGCAGTAAAATTTAATTTCAAATTCTAATATATTTTTTATCCATTTTGCAATTTTGCATTTACGTAAGTTGAAGAAAAAATATAAGCTAACAATAAATAAGAAATAATTAGTGATTACTGATTTCTGATCCAGAGAGGTATAATTTCGATTATTTGTGATTTATTGCCAGGACGATGCAAATACAATTGATACGCATGCGGAAAACTGATTTTTACGAGCGTGGGTAAGAAAATATTTTTATGAGATTAATGCCGCCACCAACTGAATGTATTCAGAACGAACCAAATTTATTTAGAGCGATTCAAATTTGTTTAGAGCGATCCAAATTTATTTAGAGCGATCCAAATTTATTTAGAGCGATCAAAATTTATTTAGAGCGATCCAAATTTATTTAAAGCGATCCAAATTTATTTAAAGCGATCCAAATTTATTTAGAGCGATCCAAATTTATTTATAACGAACCAAATTTATTTAGAACGAACCAAATTTATTTAGGACGAACCAAATTTATTTAGAACGAACCCAGTTTATTTAGAACGAACCAAATGTATTTAAAACAAACTGAATATGTTTAGAGTCTAACCGAAATACGTATAAACCAACAAGATTTATTGTGAACAAATTAAATGTACTATGAACCAATTAAATGTGTTATGAACCGACTGAATTTGCTTTGTCATAACAGGATAGTTTTTCTCCGTGCAGGACTATTACGTTCGCATTCTGCATTTATTCAATTTTTCTTCTTTGATCTCTTCCGATCGATCAGGTGAATAAACTTTTTATTCGTGTCACGTACGACTTGGATTCTGCGGAGGCGTATTAAGCTTGACGATTGATGCACCAGCAACAACAGAGGCGGAGCAGTCAGTCAAACACATCGATGCGGACGTACTACTACATCTGGAAAGTATTTGTATTTCGCAGCGTACTCATCCATCATTGCATCAGATGCATATCGTCGATATAAGCGAAAGAATTGGCAAGCCATGAGCGACGAATTAAATGGAGTTTTCATCATTGATCGATTGCTTTTTGAATTTCTCGTTCTCTTAGAGAACATGAGGAATAAACTTGCTTCTTTTTTTTTCCTCACACCGATTACGGATCGTTTGACGAGTGCGTTATACCCGATGGTTTATTATCCCACGGGGATAATATCCTCGATGTGGGAGCCAATTCTCTCAGACTGATAAATCTGAGAATCTGAGTGGCTGTAAAAACTTAAATACCAATTAAACGCAATTAAATACTTCTTTCATATTTATATTCTCTGCCTGGTTGCTCCACGTGTTACGTCGGGCATGCTAATTATTGGCTTGCGCCAATAACGGCCCGAATCATTGGTGTTAGTAATATAGGCGTGGAATTGACATTACCTAAAAACCATGATCTACAATATTGGCGCGATAAATTACCATCTATAGTAATATTGGCCGAAGAAATTGGCTCCGCGTAATAATGACCCAAAAAGGTCGATTATCAATTTTTTAAAAATGTCTTTTCGTAAATCTCACTGAATGGAGGAGCATTCAGAATTATAGGCAGCTAGTGGCCAAAAAATTTGCTGCAAGTACTATTGGTAAAAAAGTGTCTCAAAGCCAAATTGATTAGATAAAAATGACTCTTAGAATTTTTTTAGATAAATAATGTGGTTCCAAAGATTATTGGCCAAAAATTGGGTACCGAAAACCACATTCTTTCGAAGTGGAAAATATTTCGTTTCATCAGGTTCATCTAATAAATTGGCATTTATAAATATTGGCTGTAATATTAGCAGCCATAACAATCCCCAAGTTAGTAACAACCAATGTTGGCCCAAAAAATTATCTGTCAGTAGTATTGGCAAAAAAAATGGTTGCCAGTAATATTGGCCAAAAAAATTGTAGCCTGTAATATTGGCCGTCAGTAATATTGGCCAAAAATTAGTTGCCTGTCATATTGGCCAAGTAATTGGCTGTCAGTAATATTGGTTTAAAATTGGTTGTCGGTAATATCGGCCAAAAATTTGGTTGCCAGTAATAATAGCCAAAAAAATGGTAGCCTGTGATATTGGCCAAATAATTGGCTGTCAGTAATATTGGTTTAGAATTGGTTCTCAGTAATATCGGTTAAAAATTTGGTCTCCAGTAATAATGGCGTAAAAATTTGTTGCCTGTGATATTGGCCAAA
Organism: Ephialtes manifestator; assembly: GCA_963970395.1. Lineage (NCBI taxonomy): Eukaryota > Metazoa > Arthropoda > Insecta > Hymenoptera > Ichneumonidae > Ephialtes > Ephialtes manifestator. The sequence goes on from OZ019972.1 coordinate 24,818,593, forward strand.
TAATTGGCTGTCAGTAATATTGGTTTAGAATTGGTTGTCAGTAATAATGGCTAAAAATTTGGTTGCCAGTAATATTGGCCCAAAAAATTGGCTGCCTGTTAAATTGACGAAAAATTGTCTTCAAGCAATATTTTTTGGATAGAATGTCGCCTAGAAATATATATTGTAAATAATAGGGTTTTCAAAAATATTGTCCGGAAAATTGGTGTTGGCAAAATACGTTACAAATGATTCGTCTGAGTTGGGGCACGCGTGGATCTCTTTAGGTCTAACGATGGCTCCGAGTTTTCCGGTGTCTTAATTATTTTCTCGGCGCGCGGGCGAGTTCACCTCCGTAACCGACAATTATGACGTAACGAAAAAATCGCGTCTTCTATCGGCAGCGGTCATCGGATCGCGGGGAATGAACGCGGTCGAATGATTCAATGTAACTGTGTGTGAGTGTGCGGAACAGTCATTAGACTCAGCTAGCACGTAATTCAAAAATGTATATACACCTTCTCGAGTAGTTGAGAATTTCTAGAACGAAAGATCGTTGTCAGCACTCTCGTCAGATCGTATACGTATACACTATGCCGAACGAAACTACAAACATCGAATGATCGAGTATTAAAAGTATATAACGAATGATAAAAAAACAGCTGTAAACAAAAAAATTATATCAGCCGGAGGCACGGAAATACTGTGATCATCACTATTAGCAGTAAAAATCCAACGATTGTTAAGATTTTTTTTATTGACTCTTGGAATTTTTTTAAAATAATTATATACAATGAGAAAAAAAATATTGGAGTAAATTGTTCTAGATGGTATCCAGTTTTTTTGTTCTCTGAAAGTAACGTCACTGTTGATACTGATTTAAATGTTTACATTAGATTATAAATTACCTTCCTACATAACAATCAATATTTTTGAAATATTTCAGCAATATTATTGATATCCTATATCTCACAAAATGTTTCTAAATTGTAAAAAAAAATGGATATATTATATCAAAATGATCCATATTTTCCAAAACTAGAAATTGGTCGATTTTTCTTTTTACATTAATAAAAAGTTTTTGTCGAAAGTACGAAAAAAATTAATTCAATGCACTGTAAAAAAAATCTACTTGAAATTTAAGATAAAAGTACTGGAAGTGCATAAACTGATATATTAAATTTAATATACAAGTATGATGTAAAATTAATGTATGGTACAACAAATACAATAATTTACTTTAATTTTGCAGTAAAAGTATATGAATTATAATAATTTGCTTTAAGTTTACTGCAAAAGTACATTAATTTTTTATCACAATGGTATATTAACTTTAGATTATGAGTTTATGCATAAAAACTTCCAATCTTTTCTAACAGTGTGTGTGTGTGTGATAAATATTGCTTGCTTCTCATAAGAATATTTTTTAATTTTAATCATACAGCACTCAAAGGTTCACAAGGACGAAGGCCTGGCTGGTTCGTTGCTCCATATTGTAATCCCATTGAGCGAAGGTCGAGGATTAAATGATAAAAAAAATAATTTATGGATGAAAGAGAACAGAAACCTGTCGCTAATTCTTCCGAGAGCGAGTCGACAGATACGACGAATCCGCAGGAAGGAACTTCCGGAGTGAGTGTAGCGCCCGACCTTCTGCTATGACTTCCTCGTCTCGGGTGGAGCCCAGTTTCATTGACTTTCATTCAAGCGAGCGTGGCGCACGAGTGACTCGACCGCGCGAGATGTTAGCGTGCATATGTCAATGGCATGGTCACGGAGAAAGATGAAAAATACTGTACGCTAGGCGTCAATTATTCGTAATATTTTATGTATTAACATAATATTAGCATTAATACTGATTATTATTATCCGACAATTTATAAGCCTTCTGATGATCGACATCGACTTTATTTTACAATACCAGACAATCCACTATTTTTATTGCTATTGAATTATTGTTCTAATTTCGAATTCGAATATTTATCTTTACAAATACAAATATTCACATATACAAATATGTGAATAATTAAACAAGTAAGTCATTGTAAGTCATATTTGATGTTTTAATATAATTTTAGTATTAATATTTTTATAGCAAATTTGACAAAAAACAAAAGTAGTTTTATAGTATTATATTTATTACTTTATCAAAAATAAATTCTATTACTGCTTTTGAATTATTGTCCTAATACTGAATTCGGGTATTTATTTTTTAATAAAACAACAAATATAGTAGCACGAATGATTAAATAAATAATTTATTATTTGAAATATTCTATGAGGTGATAATTATTATTATTAGACTTGTCTGTGTAGTATATTAGCGTGCGTATGTCAATGGTATCGTCAGGAAGAAAGAAGAAAAATATTGTATGCTAGGTGTCGATTATTGGTACTATTTTATGGATTAGCATAATATTAGCATTGATAATATGATTATTATTAACGAATTATTTATAACCGTTCTGGTGATCGAGCAAACATTATTTTAAATACCAGGCAGTTTTCATGGCAAATTTGACACAAAACAATAATAGTTTTATAGTATTATATTTATTATTTAATTTATCAATATTATCAAAAATAAAGTCTATTATTTTTATGTAATTATTGTTCTAATTGTGATTTCTGGTATTATTATTAATAATTAAATTATTGGTAATATTTTATATGTTAACATAATAATTGTAGTAATAATTAATATAATTATTAATAGATAATTTATAACCGTTCTGATGATCGAGTGGATATTATTTAGCAATACCAGACAATCCAGTATTTTTATACCAGATCTGACCCTAAACAAAAATATTTTTTATAGTATATTTATTACATTATTACAAAATAAATTCTATTATTACTATTGAATTATTCTTATAAATCCGGATTCGAGAATGTGTCTTTCAAGAAAATAATAAATACAATACTATAAATAAATAAGTCATTCTTAGGAATATTTGATAGGACAATACTAATTAGTATAAGAAAAGAATTGATTACCATTCTGATTATCAGGAAGACATTATTTAACAATAAACCAGGAAAACCACTCTTTTTGTTATTCAAATCGAAACAACATCATTAAATAACATTACATTAATTATTTTAATAAAATACAGACTTTTGTTATTATCATTATCTTACTGTTATAATACGGAATTCGAGAATATACCTTTTAATGAAATAATTAATCTAACGCTATAAATAAATAAAGAATAAACAATGAAAAAACAAAGACATCAAAATACAGAGATTATATGGGGCCGTTTATCTCCAGTATTTTAAAATATTGTCCGTTCATCATAACGGATATAAATTCTCAATGAAGAATTTAATAATAGACCTGTCTGTCGGTATGATCGACATTGGAAAAAAATATTTCTCTGTTCTTAACAACAATCGAGCGATATTTTTCAGTCGCTTATACTTTTTAATTAAATATAGTTAATAGCGTTAGTAAGAATCGATGTTTCATTGTTCCGCATTTGAAGAATAGTTTCTCGAGGCACTCAGCATTTTACTCGTTACTCCGTTACCAGTGGAATAATAGACAGCAGATCGATGGTGAATCGAAAGGGGAAAAAAACAAAGAAAAAAATGTGGAAATTACGTCTGCGCCTCGAGCGTTATATATATTCTCGGTATATCGCGAAAATACGAAATCGTGATAAGGAAGAGGACGATCTAATGTGGACAGGCCATTAGAAAGCAAGGTCCTGGTTACGCGCACGCACCTTTAGTAGATGAGATGGAAAACGAGTTTTCACAATGTGGAAGTCGCGCATAAACAGATATTATTCAATCGCTCGTTGCTAAACAATGCAAAATATACTTAAGGAGGTTCGATTGAAGTTAAACTACATGATATCAAATATACTTGTTTTAATAAATAAATTCAATGCGCAGTTAATTCAATAGTTTGGCAAGTGATATATTTATTTTATTTAAACTTTAATTTAAATGATTCGGACTTTCAAAAAAGTCTCATTCTTCTGTAAAAAAAGTTTACGAGTAAAAAATACGAAATTCAATGGCTTGTTGCTAAACAATGCAAAATACTTAAGGAGGTTCGACTGAGGTTAAACTACTTTTTTTTAAAATAAATTCCGTGCGCAACTAATTTTATAGTTTGGCAAGTGATATAATTATTTAACTTTAACTTTAATTTAATTAATTCGGATTTTCATGTGAAAAATGTGTCATTTTTCTGTAAAAAAAAGTTCATGCGTAACAAATACAAAATTCATTGTTAACGAATTATTCTACTTTTATGCAAGACTTTCTGATTATAAGAAATAAATACGTAAAATAACCATTATTTTATAAATTTAAGAGATCTATATTTTTACTGGTTCGTTTTCTTCAGAAATCTGTTTTTCATTACTTTCAGATTTGTTTTTTTTTTTTAATATTTGGAATTTTTTCAAAATTTATAGTAGAGTTTTAATGCGGTCGAGGTGTTTCCGGAATTAAACCGTGGTAGCTTTTGTATTTGTAAATTAATGGTAGTCATAAATGTGCCATAGTGATAAGCTACATTCATGCTCTTTTATCTTCTTTTGAACGAGGTCTTCTTCAAGTTTATGGGGAAATTTCCGTAAGACTATAAAAAGAACAAGTGCATATAAATTTATATCCTATTTATGGGTTAACTAAACTTTTCAGACCATTTAACATTTGTTTATTGTGGGCATAAATCCTTTTGCATAAAATATAAAGTAAATATTGCTTTTTATTCTTCTATTTTTTATTCATTATAATTTTATTCTAAGATTACAATTTATTAGAATAAAAAACAATATTTTATTATTTCCGCGTATAAAAGGCTTTAGCACTTGATAATTCATTATTTCAATAGTCTGTTTTTATTTGATAAATTTCATACACTCATTCATCTAATTACGTGTTTATTTACCGGTCGTCCTCGACTGAGTACCTGATTTGATTACAAAATTAATTACAAAATCTCCTGGAAAATGGAAACAATGCTGGACGATTATTTTTTCATTTCCCATTAATCTTTGTTTACTGAATTATTAAGCGAACGATGTAGAATTTTTTTATATTGAAAAAATGTGAATGCCAAATTATTTTCAGTATAAATAAACAAATAGCATGTTCTTAAAAATGATGACGAAAAAAAATTGATAACCTCATATCTTCTTAAAAAAAAAAAATCTTATATTTTGCAAGGATAAAAGCTGCAATATAAAAATCACAATTTATAAGAATAAAATACAATATTTTATTATTTCAGCGTTTAAATGGCTTTAGCACTTGATAATTAATTATTTCAATAGTCAGATTTTATTTGATAAAATTCACACACTTATTCATTCTCCTGATTTGATTACAAAATTAATTACAAAATGCCCCGGAAAATAGAAACAATGCTAGGCGATTAATTCTCCATTTCCCATTAATCTTTGGTTACAGAATTTTTAAGTGAAACGATGCAGAATTTATTTTATATTGATAAGCGTGTTCTTAAAAGTGACAAAAAAAATTAATAACGTCATATCTTCTTAGAAAAAAAAAAATGTCTTACATTTTGCAAGAATAAAAGCTGCAGAAGAAAAATCCCAATTTATAAGAATAAAATCCAATATTTTATTATTTCAGTATTTAATTGGCTTTAACACTTAATAATTAATTATTTCAATCGTCAGTTTTTATTTGATAAAATTCACACACTTATTCATCTAATTGCGTGTTCATTTACCGGTCGTCCATGACGGAGCTCCTGATTTGATTACAAAATTAATTACAAAATGCCCCGGAAAATAGAAACAATGCTGGGCGATTAATTCTCCATTTCCCATTAATCTTTGGTTACAGTATTTCGAAGCGAAACGATGCAGAATTTATTTTACATTGAAAAGCAGTGAATGGCAAATTATTTTCAGAATAAATAAACAAATAACGTGTTATTAAAAATGATGACGAAAAAAAATTAATAACCTCATATCTTCTTAGAAAAAAAAATCTTACATTTTACAAGGATAAAAGCTGCAATATAAAAATCGCAATTTATAAGAATAAAATACAATATTTTATTATTTCAGCGTTTAAATGGCTTTAACACTTGATAATTAATTATTTCAATAGTCAGATTTTATTTGATCAAATTCACACACTTATTCATCTAATTGCGTGTTTATTTACCGGTCGTCCACGACTGAGCTCCTGATTTGATTACAAAATTAATTACAAAATACCCCGGAAAATAGAAACAATGCTAGGCGATTAATTCTCCGTTTCCCATTAATCTTTGGTTACAGTATTTTGAAGCGAAACGATGCAGAATTTATTTTAGATTGAAAAGCAGTGAATGGCAAATTATTTTCAGAATAAATAAACAAATAGTGTGTTGTTAAAAATGATGACGAAAAAAAATTGATAATCTCATATCGTCTTAGAAAAAAAAAAAAATCTTACATTTTGCAAGGATAAAAGCTACAGTATAAAAATCCCAATTTATAAGAATAAAATCCAATATTTTATTATTTCAGTATTTAATTGGCTTTAACACTTGATAATTAATTATTTCAATCGTCAGTTTTTATTTGCTAAAATTCACACACTTATTCATTTACCGGTCGTCCACGACTGAGCTTTGAATTGATTACAAAATTAATTAAAAAATCTCCTGGAAAATGGAAACAATGCTGGACGATTATTTTTCCATTTCCCATTAATCTTTGGTTACAGTATTTCGAAGCGAAACGATGCAGAATGTATTTTACATTGAAAAGCAGTGAATGGCAAATTATTTTCAAAATAAATGAACAAATAGCGTGTTATTAAAAATGATGACGAAAAAAAAATAATAACCTCATATCTTCTTAGAAAAAAAAAATCTTACATTTTGCAAGGTTAAAAGCTGCAGTATAAAAATCACAATTATAAGAATAAAATACAATATTTTATTATTTTAGCGTTTAAACGGTTTTAACACTTTATAATTAATCATTTCAATAGTCTATTTTTATTTGATAAATTTCACACACTTATTCACTTACCGGTCGTTCACGACTGAGCTTTGATTTGATTACAAAATTAATTACAAAAACTCCTGGAAAATGGAAACAATGCTGGACGATTATTTTTCCATTTCCAATTAATCTTTGGTTACACTATTTCGAAGCGAAACGATGCAGAATTTATTTTACATTGAAAAGCAGTGAATGGCAAATTATTTTCAGAATAAATAAACAAATAGCGTGTTATTAAAAATGATGACAAAAAAAATTAATAACCTCATATCTTCTTAGAAAAAAAAAAATCTTACATTTTGCAAGGATAAAAGCTGCAGAAGAAAAATAACAATTTATAAGAATAAAATACAATATTTAATTATTTCAGCGTTTAAATGGTTTTAACACTTTATAATTAATTATTTCAATAGTCTGTTTTTATTTGATAAATTTCACACACTTATTCATCTAATTGCGTGTTTATTTACCGGTCGTCCTCGACTGAGCTCCTGGAAGTAGCTTGCGACTGCGCGGGTGGCGGTGGACGAAAGGGGAAGAGATAAAAAAAATAAAAACGAGGGTATTCAATCTGCCGGTTACAAGCGAGAATCGCCCGGGGCGACATACTGTCGTCCGACTCGTGTTCCGCGTTCGCAGCTCGTTCTTCCACATCGATCCAACACGAACAATATAAACACTTTCGATCAATCGTTCGATCTCCCCGCAAGAAATCTTTCCTTCCCCGTTCAGCAAATTTCATTTTTCTCGATAATCTCTCGCATCGCATTCGAAGTTAATTTATGAAAATCTCCGACAAATCGACTGGTGGAGAGACTCGTAAAAAATTTGGGTCACGCGTGGGCGACAATCGAACTTCATTGTTGGAGCTCGGCACATGTATATGTATACGGCACGTCTCACCCGAAGCCAACAGAATAAAAGAGAAATCACGGAAAAAAAAATTAAGTAAACACAATTCAATTCAGATGTCTTCAACACCGAGGTCATGGTCACTTGATCTTTTTTTAGCTATTTAATTTCAACTTCAATGGATTTTACTCTTTTACGTTTTGATTTACATTTCAAATTTTTCGAAAATATTCAAGGAATTTAGGACCCCAATAAATATTTAGATTTACAAGAAAAAAAAAAACATGTTAATCTATTTTGGCTAAAGTTCAACTTTGCAGCCTTGTTTAAAGTATTTTTTAATGCCATTATTTTTGAACCCCTTGACAGATTCTCGCCAGATTCGAACTGATGCTTAGTTTACCCACACTCTACTTGTGGACCAAATTTGAGCCCGATATCTTAAAAATTGCGGAAGTTAGAGCACAAACAAAAAATTCAAAATGCCGTAAATTTTAAACCCCTTAAAGGATTGACATCAATTTCACTCCCAAACTTTATTTAAAAACAGTCCACTTGTGGACCAAATTTGAGCCCGATATCTTAAAAATTGCGAAAGTTAGAGCACGAAAAAAAAATGTCAACAAATTTGAAAATGCCATAAATTGTGAACCCCTTAACGGATTGTCACCAAATTTAATCCCAAACACTATTTGATAACAGTCCACTTCTGGACCAAGTTTGAGTCGGATATCATAAAAATTGTGGGAGTTAGAGCCCCAGCTGACATTCTCCAAAAAATTCAAAATGCCATAAATTTTGAACACCTTGATGGATTAACTCCAAATTCAATCCCATACCTTTACTCGTGGTTCAAATTTGAGCCCGATATCTTAAAAATTGCGACAGCTATCGTGCTAACAAAAAATTGTGCACATACGCACACACACACACACACACACACACATACATACAGACATTTTTTCTAAACCACTTTTCTCGACGTTTTAGACCATTCTGAGTATCCTGACATGAAAATCTCGAAAAAAAATTTTACACGAAAACAAAACTTCCTATATGAGGAAGCAAAATTAATAAAGGATGACAAGATGTAAAAAAAAGTGTGTATAAAATGTCGATTTTAAAGAATTTGTAAGCTGTAGAAGATATATTGATTGGTGAAAAAATGAGAATCCGAGAAAATCAAAATTTGGAAAAGATTGGAAATATCCGAAGTATTAGGAAATTAGAAAAAAAAATGGAAACTGTTTATTACTGGGGAAAAAGTGACTAAGAATCACGAATGGAAAAAAAATTAAGTAAATACAATTCGATTCAGATGACTTCACGAGGTCATGGTCACTCGATCTTTTTTTAGGTATTTAATTTCAACTTCAATGATTTTACTTTTTCACGTTTTGATTTACATTTCAAATTTTTTGAAAATATTCAAGGAATTTAGAATCCCAACAGATATTTAGATTTTCAAGAAAAAAAAATTAATAAAGGGTGACAAGATGTAAAAAATAAAGTTTGTATAAACCGTCGATTTAAAAGGAATTGCAAGCTATAGAAAATATATTGATTGGTAAAAAAAATGAGAATCCGAGGAAATTAGAATTTCGAAAAGACTGGAAATATCCGAAGAATTTGAAAATTAAAAAAATATGGAAACTGTTGATTACTGGGAAAAAAAATAAACTAAGAATCTCGGATGAAAAGAAATTATGTATACAAATCATGTAAACTTTTTTTTAAGAACTGAATATCTGTAAAACGTAGGTAACGCAAAATACTTGAAAACTTTCGATTTCTAAAAAAAATGCGTTTCCAAAAACTTTGAATTTCAAAGCGAACATACAATTTAATGTTTTTCTCATAAACGAATTAAAAATTAAATTTTTTTTTCATTAACGAATTAAAAATTTAATTTTTTTCTCATAAGCGAATTAAAAATTTAATTCTTTTCTCATTAGCGAATTAAAAAATTAATTCTTTTCTCATTAGCTAATTAAAAACTTAATTTTTTTCTCGAAACGAATTAAAAAAGTGGTATTATTTTCTCTTAATCTATGTACTGTCTTCAAAGTTGTGCGTACAAAATCTAGATTGCGAAAAATATTGAATTCCAAAAAAACGGAGCTACCTAAAAAAAATGCGATTGCAAAAAATGTCAATTTTTCAAAGAATGTTATTTTCAGTATAAAATTTCTGAATTTTCTTTCTCATTTAAATGAAAAATATTTCTCCTGAGAATGTGACGTTGTTCGACGTAAACAATATATCGAAGAAATAAAAAAAAGGGGTATCATTTTCTCTCAATCCATGTATTTTGTTCAAGGTTATTGCCAATGTGGTATTTCCACCTTATTTTTGCTCCCCCGACCACGATTTTCTTCTCGGTGTGGTACACGAACCGGTACAATTACCGCACTCGCTATTTGACTGCTTATATCCCATTTGTGGTCGTATCGATGCGATAAATTGCGTCACAAGAATCGCAATAATCGACATTCGTAGTTAGCAGTTGAATCGGTATACCGCAGGGAAGATCAACAAGCAATTAAAGAGCACTTCCCAACCTGCCGGAAGATGCTTATCGTCAGCACGATGCCAACAATTGTAGAACCAAGTGCACGAAGTGATGCCGGACCCGGAGACGACACGTCGTGGCAATTATGACAGCGGCTTATCACTTTGAGGAAAAATCTTATTAAATTGACCGGTAATTATTCGTCGGATTGACAGATTATTTTCCACAACATTTTCTGTGTAAAAAAAAACCCCTAATCCGTGATGGAAGAGGTAATAAACGGATTTTTTCAATTCGAATTCATTAATAAGTCATTAAGCGACAATAGCTCAAACTTTTTATTGAAAACAAAGCATTAAAATATTCGAGTGCTAAGAAATATTTTTCCAATAAGTAATGACCAATCAGTGTCAGACCAACGTTGAAAATTTGTATATTCGCGCACTGCACGGAAAAAAGGCTTGGTTGGAACAACCAAGTGCCTTGGTTATATATGCGCCAGACAATTAATTGGTTAGACCAACCAAGTTATTTTTTAGGCTACCAATTTCTTGGTTGGACTAACCAAGTCACTTGGTTGGTCTAACCAAGTCACTTGGTTGGTCTAACCAAGTCACTTGGTTGGTCTAACTAAGTCACTTGGTTAGCTTACCAAGTCACTTGGTTAGCTTACCAAGTCAATTGGTTAGCTTACCAAGTCACTTGGTTAGCTTACCAAGTCACTTGGTTAGTCCAACCAAGAAATTGGTAGCCTAACAAATAACTTGGTTGGTCTAACCAATTAATTGTCTGGCGCATATATAACCAAGGCACTTGGTTGCTCCAACCAAGCCTTTTTTTCCGTGTGAGAGAAATTTGCATGGTTCTGGTAACTATTCAATGAAAATTATATTTTATTAGTCCAGGTGGCTATTTTCGTAGTTACATTAACAGTAACGTAGTTATGTTAATAGTAAAGAGAGTTACAATAACAGTAAAGAGAGTTAATGTAACTACGAAAGTAGTCACCTGGACTGATAAAATATAATTATCACTGAATAGTTGTCAGGACCATCTCAGTTTCTCTCAGTGCGTGCAGAATTAAACGGCTAAACTATAAATTTTACATAAATATGCTAGGAACTCATATAAATGCTTAGGGGGTTGTAGTCAGGTAAAAATAAGTGATATTTATCGATAAATGTCTCACTTGTTTGACTGCTGAGCATGATAAGCAAGTTATGTTGATACCTTGAGAAAAGAATTGTTTGCAGGTGCACAAACAATATATTTTGTTTTTACAACTGGACATTTTTTTTAATAACCGGTAGGGTAAATATTTTCAAATAATTGTCAAATATGTATAAGATGCATCGTTATGTCATTAATATAACTTGTTTCTTTTTTGTACTCTGTGAGTTTATTCTCTTTTTAACAAAATATTCCTTAAAATCTTGATTCATATTTATAGAGTTGCCACAATTGTGTCTCTATTTTAAATTACTGCACGCTTATCAAAACGATTTATCTGTCACACAACTGAAAACTGTTTCAAAATATTTGTCCTACTGAATGTGTACAGAATGAAATAAGTATCAGTGAAGCATTTTTGTAGATGAATATCACTAATTTTAATTTGTCTCTTCCCCCTTCATAATTACAGACTTTGATTGACCAATTAATCACTGTTGACTCTTGAAATTTTGAATCCAAAGGTGCGCGCGCGACATTTAGTTGGTTTAACGATAAATGGTTGTAAATGAAAAACAAATTTGCACATTGTCATGTCTTCTTTATAAATATTTTCTAAAATATCTCGTCCAATTTTCAGCCGAGGATTCTGAAAAAAATGATAAAGAGTGAAAATCATGTAGCGATCTAACGAACATTTTAATTCTATAAAATAAAAACCCATACATATGTAAAAATGATCAAAATTTTTTTTTAATTAACGTTTTTCCTGTATTTTAATTCATAAAAGTGTGTAACTTTTTAAAATAATCATATTTTACACCGGGAGAAGTTATCGGCCATTAACTACAGGGCTAAAAATAAGTAACTCTAAAAAAAGTGCGAATCAATCTGGCTAAAAAACACTTAGAACATTTAGACGAAAAATGGTGCAATGATAAGTTGCAAGTAACAAAAAACGAAATCCCCCATATGTATGTCGCCTTCACAACTATTTTTCAAAATATCTTTTTAAATATTCGTCCAAAAAATTTTCAAAAATTTCATAAATAGTGTGGATTTAAATTCGCAATGCATACTACATTTAATTTTCTTAAAATAAACACCCATTGAAAAGCTAAAAATAAAAAAGTGAATTATGTAAATCTGATTCAGAAAAGTAACAAAAAATCAAGAACAATTTTGTTTTTTAAGGGAAAGCCATTCGACAGGAAAAGGGTTAAAATGACTGACTCTGGCGATAAAATACTGATCAATTTATCCAACAATGATGATAGACATTGAGATTTAAAAAAAAATCGAATTCACAGATGCGCGCACGTAATTAAACTGTTGCCAGCTAGTAATAGCCAATAAGTTGCGTCTTTATACGTTTTTCATTGACGCGAGTCAGGGCCACATTGTGCTCTGGGCGCATTGTTGGTTACAATCGTCGCCTCTTTTCGTTTCAAGTGCGCACGCGGTTACTTACTTACGATCACTTCTCTCGGCAGCTTCTGTCGTGTGTGTTGAACGATCGGAAAGCAAGGGAACGCTCCAAGTTGCAGGGTCGGCGAGCCTACGTACGACATATGTAGACGCCGTTCACTGGGGAATACAACTTGTCTCAGAGGCTATATAAAGCTATTATAAAGTTGTAGTTTAGTACACTGTAATAGGCGTTGGTAACAAAAAAAAATAGCGACGAGAAGGTTCTCCAATCGTGACCCACTTTCATTGTAACAATTTATCAATTAATTCATCGGAATTAAGATTATTTCATTAGCTTTAAGATTAAACAAACTTTTTCATACTCGATTGGTTTAAATTAATTGGAACACTGCATTATAAAAAAATAATAATAATAAAATGAAGTTAACGACATATTTATTTATGCTAATGAAAATATTAATTTTATTTTAATTATGTGCTGCATTTAAACTCTTAAACAACATTTTAGTGCCTTTAAATAAAAATTTATAGCAACTCATTGAAAAAAAAAACGGCTTATTTGAATCTGGGCTGCAAGAAAATTTTATTCGATTTAAAAAAATGAAATATTTATTGATTCGATGTCATTAAGTTTCATGGAATTCAAGATGAGCCAAAAGATAATATTAAGTTGAATATTTTTTAAATGACAAAAAAAAAGCTTTTTGTTTTGTGGTTTTTTGTAAAAAAATTTTGGCATAATAAAACATGAATAATGTCGACTGTGACAATATTATTGAAAAAAGATATACTGAAGAAAATGACTCTACTATAAATGGAGTAGAAAGTACAATGTATGTTTGTGGCAGAATGATGAAAAGTAAATGTGGGCATTGTGAAAAATAGAATAATTCACGTATACGATAATATTATTTACCTAAAACTCACGTGTATTCACTGAATAATATTGGTCAAATAGGCCAATAATATTGGCTGTGCTGTCTGTAATATTTCCTCAGTTATATAATATTAACTTTAAAGCTTAAAAAATGGGCTTAAACGTTATTATAATAATGAGTTTCCAATCGATAATATTGTTCGATATTGGCCATAAATATTGTCTAATTTTACATTTTTTTAGAATGACATTTATGAATCTAGAACCGATTATTTTCGACTATTTGTTTGTTTAATTCGTAAATAATTCGGTAACAACGATTCCGTTATATTATCCTAATGTATTTTTGACAAAATGTTTAAACATTTAATTAAAAGGTACGAGTAAAATTTTCCTTAAAAATGCATCACAAAATATCGCGAAAATCAACGTGACGAAGAAAGTGCTGGGCCATTATTTTTAGACTATGGCATTTCCAAGCGAATCAATGTGGAACATTTCAAATTTGTAATAACCTGTTTATACATTTTTTCATTATTATACTAGAATATTCTATGAAACTGTAAATTACTTGTGTCGTAAATAAATAGTGTGAGTTGGAAAGTAGTGGATGATTACAATTCCGATCTTTGCAGTTTTTCTTTCAAGGAAATCGATAAATAAATCCCACATCCGTATGGACTTGACGGCAGTATTGATGTATTGTTGATAAAATGTCTAAACATTAATATAAAAAATAAGTTTCTCCATAAAAACCATCCCAAAATTTCATTATTTTTTTTATTGCCCATTATTTTTCCCATGAATCATTATTTTTACTTTATCGCATTTTCATGCGAATCGATGTGAAATATTTCAAATTCTTCATTTTTTTTACTAAGTCCTTTATAAATATTCCCATATTGTAGTAAAATATTCTACAAAAATGGTAAACTGAATAATATCGTAAATAAAGAAACAGCGTTATTTGGACCATAGTGGATTATTACAATTCCGATCTTAATGCAGTTTCTTTAAAAAAGGAAATCAATAAATCTCACATGCGTATGGACTCGAAGGCGGAACATAATTACGAGATATTTGCATGAATGAAAGCTCGTACGAAGGTAGGCAAAATGTCGGCAACAAAAAAATTGTTTGTTTACAGCTGTGAGGAAAATTCGTTGGAAGCCGCGAAGACGAAGGTCAAAGAAACACGCAGAGGGAAAATCTATTCTTGGATGACTTATATACACGCATGTAGAACGATGGCATTGGTCTCTTCTCAGAGTAGAGTGATAAACGTACGAGTGAGAGACAGAGACAGTTAAAGCTTCGAAAGTATAGAATGAGCGAGAGGAACAATTCAAGAAATATGGGGAAAACAATAAAGGTGTAAATTTGCGCAAAAAAAATGGAGAAAAATAAGATAAAGATGGCGGCCAAGGGGAAAACCGTTTATAGAGGGTGAATTGTACATAAAACGTATTTTATACATATATATGCATATAACTATAGTTAGCGGCGAGCGCGTTTCTGATTAGCAACGAGTGCCGAGCTCTCCGCATTACCGCGGGACTCGAGACTGTGAGGCTCGATATAAATGCGGGGACCTCGCGCGAAATCGGCTCAGTCAGAGCGGAAAAAACGACGCGAACGAAATCGCGCTCGGACAAACTAGAAAGACGCGCACACGTGACACTTTTTTTTTTGGATTAACAGAAAAATAAATATTTTTGAAATTTGTGCAATGTAGTATCGTAATTTGGTGTCAACGAAAAAACAATTTTAATATCGATTTTTTTTTTCGAATCAAAAGGAAAAAGTGAAGCAAGTGATGCGTGCGGGACATAGTTTTTTCGCCGCCACTTGAATATTTTTACGTTTTTTTTTTTTTGGAGAGACTTTGTGATTGGAAAATTGTGATTTCGATTATTGTTTATCTTTATATCGAGGTGAGTTATTCGAAATGCATGCGGTTAATATTTTGGTGGTGGGCGCGTGGCCGGCTAAAAATATTGATTGTTGATCGTCGATCACTAAATATTTTGGCCGAGAGATTCTATTGGTTGGCAGAATGCCGGCGATAAAGGAGAAAAAAAACTTGATAAGTAAACAATTGGGCGCAATAACAATTTTACACAACTATGTTTATTCATTTTGAATTTATTACAGAGAAAAAATGGTTGAATCTTTAAAATAGTATAAAATCAATGTGACATTTTTTTCTTTGCATATTTGTTTACTTATCAAATTTATTGAATCAGCTTTTAAAAATAACATATGCTATAACTTTTTGAACTCTCACCCAAAAATTCTGGTAAAATTTGACAATAAGTGGAATTCAATTAGAAATAGATTCTAAATTTATATTTCATGAGAGAAAAACACGTTTAATGCATGTTTTCAAAAATGTTATAACTTTTCGACTGCTTTGCTGATTCTTGCGAATATTTTTTCTGTTAGTTTTTTTTTTTTTTTTGGGACACTTTGTGGTTCAAAAATTGTAATTGCATTTATTGTTTTTTTCTTCTATATCGGGGTGAGTTATTCGAGCTTAATGCGGTTAATATTTGGGTGGTGGGCGCGTCGCCGGCTAAAAATATTGATTGTTGATCGTCAACACTAAACATTTTGGCCGGGAGAATCCATTAGTTGGCAGGATGCCGGCAATAAACGAAATGTAAAAAAAACTTGATGAGTAAACAATTGCACATTGCTAATTCTTTTTAAGATTTTACAAAACTATGTTTATTGATTTTGAATTTATTACAGAAAAAAAAATGGTAAAATCTTAAAAATAACGTTAAATCAATGTGAAAATTGTTTGTTTGCAAATTTGTTTGCTTATAAAATTTATTGAATCAGTTTCTTGAAATAACAAATACTATAACTTTTGTCAGCCACTGTCAGTTCCAAACTAACTCAACATCGATTTAGCTTAACCCTTTAACTGTCAACGTAGCATATTTTTCAAAATATCTTTTTGAACTTTCACTCAAAAATTCTGGTTAAATTTGACAATAAGAGGAATTTGTGAAATGAATCCTAAATTTTTATTTCATAAAAGAAAAATGCGTTTAATGTATGTTTTCAAAAATGTCATAACTTTTCGACTGCTTTGTCGATTTTTGCAAATTTTTTGTTTTGTTTGCTGTTTTTTTGGGGAAACTTTGTGGTTCACGAATTGTGATTGCGTTTATTGTTTTGTTAAAAATTGCCAAACAATTGGGCATCATTTTTTTCAACAACTTTTTTAACTTTCACGCAAAAATTCTGGTGAAATCTGACAATAAATGGAATTCAATTACAAATACCCCTTACATTTTTATCACATGAATAAAAATACGTCTTTATACGTGCAAATGTAGAGAAATTTTTTTTTTCATCGCATGTTTTCAAAAATGTAACCTTATGTCACCAAAAGGATACAACATAAAGATACTGGAATTCCGATAAAATATTTAGGACAGAACGAATTGCAATTAAATTTGCCAGAATGAAAAGGTAGCAAATGCCTTAATAGCCTGCTCGTCAAATTTCAATACAATCTGTCCTGTAGTTATAAGAGATTCCGTTTTCTAGGCCTTTTTAAAATATTCGTGACTTAAAACGCTGGAATTTTTAAAAACGAAAACAGAGCTTCCATTGTGTAGAAGCAATATGACAATTTTTCGTTTATCAATGGTACTTTTGTGTTTTTATGAAAGAATTCATTGTTTTCTGCAAACATGGATTTCATCTCGAGCTATAATTCTAAATGGAGACGATAATTGAGTGAAGACAACATTTTTTAATCATTGAAAATTGAATAAAAATGCGCTAACTAATTACCCAGATAGGAAGACTAATTGGTCCTTTTTTATGCAAAGCAATTATGGCAAATTGAGTGAACAGAAAGCGAATTCAATGAATAAGATTACCGATTATGTAGACCCTGCAAAGATATATTCTTACTCGAAAATTTACCGATAAAGTACGACTGCAAAAAGTAAATTGGAATAGACTTATTAATAAGCTTATTTTAATAACTCAATAATGTTGTGAATTTATTATGAGAACATTTTGTCAACCAAGCATCTCCAGAAAAATTCAATTAAAAAATGTTAATTAGAGTCAATTTTAATACGATTTTAGGAATCGCGCATAATCGGTAAATCTTCTCATAAAATATTTTTAATTTTACGGCGCCTACATAATGGAAAATATTATTCATTGAATCCATTCACAGTTCACTCAATTAAGAATAATCGCTTTAGCGCCGACTGGTTCTCCATAATTTATTCTCGACTCCAGAAAAAAAAAAGTGAATAAAAAATCGATCGCGTGCGCGTATCTCGGAGTTAAAAAGATACGCGGAATCGTTTTCACGCCAACAATTTGAAAAAAATTAAAACGCATTGATATTCTTTCCCAGAGATTAATTGTTATCCAAGCTTTTATAAGTTCCTTCACTTAACCCACATTCTCTTATCAGTAAATTATGATCTTTTTTTTTTACCAAGTACATTTTCAGGGTTAATATTCTGATAATTGAATTCAATGTTAAAAGTTGAAGGTTTCGGAGATTTCTCCTTATCTATATGTACTCGTCAAGTGCACATGTGTTTATGTATATTTTTATTAATCGCTGCGAATATGGAACAGAAAATGATGTCAATATGTATATATATACATATATATATACACGATTACATTCACTGGTGATAGTGACCGGCGGTGTTATGTTTATTACAAAATCGATCCGTGACTTTGGCTTGTAACTCGATCTCTCACGGTGTCGATCGACTAGACAGTCGGGCGTCTGAAATCGATACAGCTACTTGAACCTTGATTATTCCCAAATTAAGGTGGTTCACTTGACACTAAACACTAAGAATAATAATGTTGTTATTATTTTGCGATAAGATGTCAGCGGCAATGGAAACGATCATTTTACCGAAAATTACATTTTACGTGAAAAAAAAATGAACATCGGTCCAGTTATTTTTATTATTCAAATTATAATTTTCTACAATATTTACAAAGAAATCATTTAAATATTTTATTTTTTTTAATTAAACGTGCATATAATTACGACGATATTTAAGTAAAGCTATCTTGGCTGTATATGTCTTTACAATTTACAATTCTTTAATGAATGTAAAGAATCACATCCTTAATTAAAATATTTCGGAAAAAAAAGAATTACTGTACATTTCTTAAAATTTGCATAGATTTTTCGAAATTTTGAATTCTAACTGAATATTTCAATCATTTTCCACCAAATACATGCAGAACGTACAATTTGGCAGAGAATTTTATCATATTTCGGATTTTGTTCAGAAACTATGCTTCGAGATTTTGAAATATCATTATTAGAGATTATCAGATTTTTTAACGTCTAACGATTGCTATATGCAGAATTATTCAGGAAATATTTTATAATTTTCTGAAGACAATAGATTTTCTGATATATTGCAGATTCATAATATTTTGGAAAAATTAAGAGTTACTTGTATAAATGGCGGTCTTTTTGAGAGAAAAATTCGTCTTTTATTGCCAGATAAATCTGACTTTTCCTGAAACTTTAGAAGGCCCTTTTGCGTTAGTAAAAAAAAAGTGATTTATTTTTGTTCGAATATGAATACAAAATATAGAATACCAGATAAATTTATGTCGACTGTCAGAACAATTTTAGATATACGAAAAATTTCTTAATACTTTTAGAGAAATATTTCCACTAAGTTTTGTAGAAAATGTTGTTGTTTCAAAAACCAGCGGTAAATCAGACAAATTTTCGACGACTGTCAGAAAATCTTCAGATATTCAAAAATGTTTTAGAAACTTTGAGACAAATATTTCCATCGAATAAAAAAAAATGTTGTTTAGAAAATCATCGATTGATTATAGTAAACCCGATAATTTTTCAGTGACTGCCAGAAAAACTTCAGATATTCAGAAATATTTTAGAGACTTTTAGACATTTCCACCAAATTTGAAAAAAAAATGTTGATGTTTAGAAAACCATTGATTGTTTATAATAATTCATAAAATTTTACAGCGAGTTTCAGAAAAGTTTCAAATATTTAGAAAAACTTGAGAAAAATGCAAAGAAACATTTTCACTAAAGTTAGAACAGAACATTGATTTTAATAAACCCGAAAATAATAATAATTATTATTAATATTATTATAAAAATGACAATTTCACTAATAAAGCGCATTATTGACGATGAAAGTACATATTTGAGTCACGCTGCGTGGCGTTGGTTGTATAAACAATAATTATGCAATTGAATCGAACAAATAGTGTCTCAGTGTTGTCTGTGAACGGAGGTTACTAGTTGCATTGAATTCGATCGGAGAGGTGGAATTGTTGCTCGTGGAAGATGAACGGTTCCGTCACGAAATTGAATAATGGCTTAAGGAGGGGGGGAGGGGCGATTAGACGCCTCATGCGATGACTCAAAATGCTTAAGAGAGTCGTATGAAGGGATATCACGAGACGCAGCTCCAACTCCTCTCGTGACGATAATTTATATAGCATAATGCACAACGACGTGTTACAACTACTTCCCTTGTCAATTCGACAAAGTTGATCCATAGAAACACAAAACGCTCGCGACCCACTTACATTGTGCGAGCCTTAAGGGTCTAATGAAAACGTTTTCATTTTTACTCCATGGACTTTTATTGTTGCTCATTCGAAATGCATTCGGGCTGAGGGCACCAGCGTAAAAAAAATAAACATCTATGTATATATATGTATATACGTATATATGTATATTGTACATATATATGTCTATGGCCCCGGGCTATGCACGGCCTTAGCAAAAATGGCGATAAACACACCTTTGCCATATATCATGAATTCTTTATCACCGGAAGTGCGATAGATTCATAGGAAGTAATTAAAAGACACTAATGAGACGTTTGAGGCCAATTACCAAGATCCTAGATGACTTTTATTCTATCGATATTTGTCAATTTTAAAAAAGATATATTCTTAGTAAAATGTCTTGATTTTTGAAATGTAAATATTTTTAGCAAAGTGTCTTTTAATTGTAAAAAAGACAAAGCTTGACAGCAATATGTGTTGTGATTTAAAAAAGATAAACATTTTTAGCAAAATGTCTTTTGATTTCAAAAAGTAATAGGGGAGATGGGGACAAAACGGGCACCGTTAAAAATCGGGATTGGGACCAAAACGGGCACCGTCTCAACTTTCGTAAAAACGATTTGTCTCAGTTTTTTACGTTCCTTAGATAAGCAAAGTGCAGAAAATGCGTCAAAATGGTGATGAAAAAAAATTGATAATCTTCATCAGATCAGAATTTTTTTAACCATCCATTCAGAACTTTTTTTCGATACTTTGTTGAGCAAAGAAAAAAGTATAGTCAAAAGAATATTTCAAAAAATTTATAATCAAATTAATTCTTTGAAAAAAAAACGTCGGTATATCAGAAAGAAATTAATTAGAACGAAATTCTCATTTTATGATTTGGTGCCAATTTTGACCCCGATATTTATATTTAGCCGAGATGCCTGTTTTATTGATATCACCAACTATTTTACGAAATTTTCAAGTAAGAAATGTCAGGAAATTGAAAAAAATCGTTTTCGAAAAAGTTAAAACGGTACTCGTTTTGCCCCCAATTGTCATTTTTCAATCGTGATGTCCGTTTTGGCCCCTGCCTGTTTTATTGATATCACCAACTATTTTACGAAATTTTCAAGTAAGAAATGTCAGGAAATTGAAAAAAGTCGTGTTCGAAACAGTTGAAACGATGCCCGTTTTGACCCCAATTGTCATTTTCAGTAGTGATGCCCGTTTTGCCCCCATCTCCCCTAATAATTTTAGCGAAACAAAAAGAAAGTTAATTGTTTGAAAAAATAAGACATTTTTAACAAAATTAGTGTTGGTTCAATAAAAAGTTGCTCTGAATATAAAGTAGACAATTATTACATCTTCCATGGAATATTTTTCGAAGCAATTAAAAGAGACCAATGAGATGTTTCAGATCAAATATAAAGTCCTTAAAGGACTGGCCGATTATCGTAACCAATTTTTTACAATAAAAAAAGTTTGGAAATTTAATAAAAATGTATTGAAAAATATATATATAATTTTTGCATTTTTCTTTAAATATTTGTGGCGTCATTTGAAATATATCAATGAGACTTTTGGAACCAAATACAAAACCCCTAGATGACTTGTTTACTATCGTATATGTTGTTAATTTAAAAAATTAGAAACTTCCATAAAATCTGTATTTATTTAATTCAATTAATCATCGAATTAAAAGCAGATAATTATTGTATCATTCATGGAAACTTCTTATTAGAAATTTAATAATAATATTCAATCAAATATTTATGAAAGATTGTTAATTTTTTTAATTATAAATTTCCATAAGTTTTATATTTATTTAATTTATTTAGTGATCGAATTAAAAGCAAATAATTATTGTATCATCCATGGAATCATTTTATTAGAAATTCAATAATAATATTTAATTCAATATTTATGGAAGATTGTTCATTTTTTAAATTAGAAATTTCCATAAAATTTGTATTTATTTAATTTAATTAGTGATCGAATTAAAAGCAGATAATTATTGTACATTCATGGAAACTTCTAATTAGAAATTTAATAATAATATTCAATTTAATATTTATGGAAGAAAAAGTTCTTTTACGTTTGCAATAGAGGCAGGAAATGCAGCGTAACAAGTCGAAACTTCAAACTTGTCATTCACTTGTTTTTCGGATCATTATGAATGGCGGATGCAACGTCTCTCACGTGGTTCTTAATGATAATGCCGTTTGAGTGGACGATCGGGCTCAACTGCACCAAGCTAGCATATCCTCCGTCACGGTTTCCGCTTGTCACTCGATTTTTTCGAAACCTTTTACATAAACTCATTACTTTTCACTCTTACAAATATTTGGAATCCAAGAAAAAAAATGTAACTCGAAGCTTTCAATAAAATTAATTTAATGAATTAATTAATATGAACTGTTTACTTTCAGATAATCTTTATTATGTTGTCGAAGTAATTGCAGAACTAATAAAAAAATCATTACTTACATATTCGCAAAACGGAGCGTTGCAGGGTTAAAGATTTAAAAAAAACTCACATGAGTAAAAATAATGTTGTTATTACATTGATAATTTTCATCATAATTAATAATAAAACACTCGAAAATCTGAAATTATCATTAATAATTACGGTTTCATTGTTCATTATATGATTTGTTTGTTTGTTTATAAAAATCTTGCTAAAGTTTTAGCGCTGAATTATTAATTTCAGAAAATAGTCTGCTTCCGTTTATCACCCGACTTTTCCAAATTCCTTTGCACGAATTCATTGCTTTTCCATCTTACAAAAAGTTGAATCCATGAAAAAAAAATGCAACCCAAATTAATCGAAAAACAAAGATAGATCAATATAAATGTTTTCCTTCAAGCTAACTGAATATTAGCTTGGATCAACTTCATACGGTTATTTAAGTAATTGCAGACGTAATCAACAATTGTCATAATGCCAAAAAATAAACAATTAAAAAAGTACTCTTTATGTATTAATAATTGTGATTTTATCACTAATTGTATAATTTATTTATTTATTTATAATACTATTGGTAATGTTTTAATACTTAATTATTAATTTCAGAAAATAGTCAGCAATATGGTCGCGCAGGCCAAGTACTGGTGGAAATCGTTGCAAACCGGTGATACTCAAGGTGTAAGTATTAATCTTGATTGACTTATTTATGTGAATTATTATTTATGATAATAAAATGATGATGAACGACGAAGCACAATTGACTTTAATGCATTAATGTGTTTACGTGTTCGTCGAAGGCGGTCAATATTTTGTTGCACGACACAACTTTTTTGTTTGGCAAAGACAAATATATATATATACGAGTCTTGTGATCTTTAAGTACTTCCGCGATAGAGATTAATGGTAAACCTGTCAAAAGCGAAATAAGCATATCGATTTTTGAGGTCTCGCACAATCTTTGGCCTTCAAACCTCACGAAATATTCATGTGTTGGGAAAACACACTGTACATTGTTGCATACTGGAGATAATGCATGCCAGTCGATCTTATGCTGGAAATATAAATAATAATAATCGATAGATCACGCACCTGTTTGAATATATGCGTTCATTATTTGCCTTTGCTTACGCATGATCGAGTCATCGTACCTGCTATTTTATTATTCTTATTATGCTATATTACTAGAATTTTCTTTATATTTTTTCTTTATATATTTGAACAGTGAATTCTTCACTAAAGAATCTTTTTAAAATACAAATTCAGATTCTTTACTTTTGATTTTTACACCAACTTCATTCAACATTTTTGACGTCGATTTTTTTTAATTATAAAAAAAAACTGTTCCGATTTTTCTTATTTTTCCAAGAAAACGATTTTTTTACGAATTGTTTTTTTTTCAAGTATTTTATTATATCAACTCGTTTTTTTTTTGTTTTTAAGATAACCACATTTTTATGAACTAGTTTCTCGAGCAAATTTATTTTCCCTATAAATTAGTTTTTTGCATAAACAAATTTGTTTGTAAATTGATTTTGGAAACAAATTAATTTTTGTATAAATTGGTTTTTTGAACAAATTAATTCTTTTTTATTAATATCTTAAAAGTTAATTTTCTAAACAAATTGATTCCTTTTCATAAATTTGTTAGAAATTAATTTTCAAAAGAATTAAAAAATTTGTTTTTTACAAATTGGCTCTTTCAGGTGGATTATTTTTTTTTTTCAAATTCATTTAATTTTTTTGAAATAGTCTTTTCATTCTTTGATTTTTTTCTACACTAAAGTGACAACCTTTTAACATTTATTAAACATTTGTATTGTTTGTTGCAGATTCTTGCTGGATTGGCAGCCCACTCGGGTCAAATTTCCGTGGGACTTTCGCAGGGCTTCAGTGCCGTGTTAATTCCTAAACTTCTAGAATCCAAATTCGCAACATCTTCCGAAGCGTCGTGGATAGCATCTTTAGGCGTTATATCGAATCCCCTGGGAGCATTGATAGCGGGATCATCGGCTGAATGTTTTGGACGAAGATCTGCGATTGCGCTCGCGACACTTCCTCATGCAGCTGGATGGCTGCTGATAGCCTTGTCGACAAATGTACCGATGCTTTACGCCGGTCGTTTCATAAGTGGAATTGGAACGGGGATGGCCAATGGTTTATATCTCTACGTTAGCGAGGTAATTACCATTCAATCCATAACTTTCCATGACATTTCTTTTCCCGAGATTTTCATGTACTCAGAATAATCGAATACATCGAAAAAAAGTGCTTGAAAAATAAATGTCAGTGTGTGAGTGTATGTGTGTGCAGGGCTTAAGAATTCTATCACCTACAACTCAAAAACTGTTGAACCGATTGAGCCGCAGCCCGGTTTTTATTGTTGCAGTTTTCGACGAAATGCATGCATTAGTATAGATTTTATAGCTTTTTAGATTTTTCAAAAAAACAGTATCATCTCTCTAACTTTCGTAAAATTTACGATATTTTGCTAAATGATTTTTCATAAGTGCAGATACATGTAATGTAGTTTGGTATCGGATTTGGAAGAATTCGGAATAGCGGTTCGGATTTTATGGAATTTTGAAATTGTAAAAAAATGACATTATTGCATTAACTTTTGTCAAACAAGAACTACTAAGCCCAAATTTCGTACGTAAACGAAATATTCAGGAATGTTAGATATACAATTTAGTAGAAATTGGTAGTAAATGAATTTTCTTTATTATTTCTTGACCACTAAAATTTCGGCAAACTTTGGTTTTTAAAAATTATTTAAAACAAGGATGAACAGCTTGCTACTATTTTTTACTTTTTACAAAGCATTTTTATGAGGAAGCCAAAAACTGTTGAACCGATTGAGCCGCAGCCCGGTTTTTATTGTTGCAGTTTTCGACGAAATGCATGCATTAGTATAGATTTTATAGCTTTTTAGATTTTTCAAAAAAATAGTATCATCTCTCTAACTTTCGTAAAATTTACGATATTTTGCTAAATGATTTTTCATAAGTGCAGATACATGTAATGTAGTTTGGTATCGGATTTGGAAGAATTCGGAATAGCGGTTCGGATTTTATGGAATTTTGAAATTGTAAAAAAATGACATTATTGCATTAACTTTTGTCAAACAAGAACTACTAAGCCCAAATTTCGTACGTAAACGAAATATTCAGGAATGTTGGATATACAATTTAGTAGAAATTGGTAGTAAATGAATTTTCTTTATTATTTCTTGACGACGAAAATTTCGGATAACTTTGCTTTTTCAAAATTATTTAAAACAAGGATGAACAGCTTGCTACTATTTTTTACTTTTTGCAAAGCTTTGTTATGACGAAGCCAAAATCGTTAAACATAATTCATCATAGAAGTAGCTAAAAAATGGTAGAAAGTGGAAAATAGTGACGAAGCAATGTGCAAGGTTCTATTTTGTTTTTGTTTATAAACCTTGTTTTTCTATATTTTACGTCATTTTCAATATTCTGATATAAAAACCTCGATTTTTTCTGCAATAACAAAGTTTGGAGGTGGCTAAAATTTATTTAACCAAAAGATTATCTTGTTTTTTTTTTTTTAAGGCGGCAGCTCCACATCAAAGAGCATGGCTGGCAAGTTCCGGTCCGGTATTAGTATCCTTTGGAGTTCTTATGATCTACACGCTCGGTGCATTAACTACGTGGCAGAGAACAGCGGCAATCAGCATCGGACCAGCCATCCTTTCCTTGGCTTTAACTAGGTAAGCAACCATTTCGATACAACCTTTACGGCAGAAGTACCGTTTTTGGCCATATTATTACCGGATGTAGCCATCAACTTGATCCATTTGTGGCCATACCGATAGCACATAAATGACGAGATGGCCACAAATGGTGCCAAAAGACTTTGAACATAATTTATTAAACAATTAACTATTCTAATCATTGCATATTCAATATAAAGTTTGCTTTGATTCATGTAAAATAATTTCATTCAGTAATTTGAATAGATTGAAGTAATGATGAATTAATATATACATTTTTTCTGGACCCACTAATGATATAGTGGCCACAAATGGTATGTCTACGCTACTTGGACTAATCATTGCTGAATGTTTCAACGCAATTAATTTCCGATTGAGTTGTAAATGAGTGGGACTTTGAAATATTTCTCACATTATTCCGCATCCATCGAATTAAAGAAAAGGCTATTTTATTTTTTTCTCTTCTATTTATCATTCTCTTCACTGTTATTTGATGTTTTCGTCATGAAGTGCACAAGGCAAACGTGAATTTCAATTAATTTCCCCCCTAGAAATCACAACGAACGTCGCTCGACTATATTTCTCCGTAAAAACGACCGTAAAATTATTCAGTCGTTTTTATGAGAAAAAAACCGAAATTTTTCAAAAATTGGCCTTAAAATGTGTACTTAGTTGTTTCTTTGGTCAATACAAGAAGGACTGAAGGAACGACCGAGTAGATATTTCAAGGTCAGTCGTTTTGAAAAATCATCGATTTTTTTTTAAATACAAACGGCTGAGTGGTTTTTACGGTGAATCGATGATAGTTGAGATAGCTAAAATTCTCTGACAGTTACCGAATTCCCAATACAACTGAAGTTGTTAATAAAATTCACAGAATGCTTCCGGAAACGCCTGCATGGTTGGCAACACGAGGTCGAATCGAAGAAGCCAAAGAATCGTTGTTCTGGTTGCGAGGTCCAGGAATCAGCACGGAAAATGAGTATCGAGAGTTATGCACGACGAATGTAAAACGTGAACAACATAAAAAATCCAATATTTTTGAGGCTCTGCACAGTCCGAGTGTATGGAAGCCATTTTTGATACTCTTTGTCTTCTTCGCGCTTCAACAAATTTCGGGAATCTACGTGATATTATTTTATGCTGTGACGGTACTGGAGGATGTGGGTGTCATGATAGACGGATACGCGGGAAGCGTCGGTCTTGCGCTTGTACGACTTGTGGCCTCGTTGGTAGGGGTTGCACTGGCAAGTCACTTCGGCAGAAAGAGCCTGGCTTGTGCCAGTGGATTTGGTATGGCCGGTGCTGCAGCCGGCGTAGCAATTTCGATAAGGTTAGTAGTTTTTATCGTTAGTTTCTACCTTTACCATTTACAAGCTTACGACTAACAATTTAATAGCTTACTTTGGACTTGACAACTCAATAGCTGTCTATTGAGTAAAAAAATCAATTGGGTCAACAATTCAATAGTTGACTATTGGATCAACAATTCAATAGTTGACTATTGGATCAACAATTCAATAGTTGACATTTGGATCAACATTCAATAGTTAACTATTGGGTCAACAATTCAATAGTTCACGATTGGATCAACAATTCAATAGATGACTGTTGGATCAACAATTCAATAGTTGACTGTTGGATCAACAATTCAATAATTCACTGTCGGATCAACAATTCAATAGTTGACTATTGGGTCAACAATTCAATAGTTGACTATTGGGTCAACAATTCAATAGTTGACTATTGGGTCAACAATTCAATAGTTGACTATTGGGTCAACAATTTAATAGTTGTCTTTTGGGTCAACAATTCAATAGCTGAATATTGGGTCAATAATTCAATAGGTGACTAATGAGTCAACAATTCAATAACTACATTGTAACTCCTGAATTCGATATCAACTTATTAAATCTGTAATTCAATGTCTTTGTTTCGACTCAATATAATCGACAATCAACCCACGGATTCATTTGTTGTAGAGACGCATAATGAGCCATTATTTTAAATGTAGTTAAGTTATTCCCCATTCGTCAACAATTACATAATTGAGTTTACAGGAAAATTTGAGAAAAATGTCAACTAATTACCGGTTGTCAATGTGATTTCAGATACGTCGTACCCTCGTGGACACCGCTGATCTGCATAGCTCTTCACGTTGGCTTCTCGATGATCGGTTACCTCACTCTACCGTGGGTCATGACCTCGGAACTGTATCCACTGAGATTTCGAGGTGCAGCTGGAGGACTCACGACCAGCATAGCTCAGATAATGACGTTTGCGGCCATCAAAACGTATCCCGACATGAGTGCCGCACTTGGGCTCGAGACCACAATGTGGATATTCGCGTGCGCTGCCCTTGTCGGCGCCGCTTTTGCCGTCGGTGTTCTACCGGAAACTCGCGGTCGCAGCTTGGATCAAATCGAGTGCAAATTCTCCGGCGACTGTCCGAAAATTGAAAATGTAACGTGCGTAGAGGCACCGGAAGTGAAAAATGTAACACTGAAGAGATTTGCCTCGATCTCGGAAGAGAAATATCCGAATATGGTTGCCAATGCTTTTACATATGATAATTTCTCTTTTGACATAACCGACGAGACTGCGTCGAAAAATTGTGATGATTTGGCGATTGGCGTAAGGGAGTGGAAATCGACCAATGGCGAACACAGAAATCCTACTGTTGTCAGCACTATCTCACTCGAACATGCCTATCTCTGATAACCAACAAATAAGACTCCCTTTACTTTCAATCTTGAGCTAATTCTCAAATCCTAACGAATTTTCTCTGATCTCGTCATTACTATAATTACTAATATTAATGCAGTTGTAAATATATCTAATTCTAAGTACTATTTAAGAGACGAATTGGTGAATGATGCTGTTTTGTATTGTTTTTTTTAATGTACTATTAAGACCGCATTTTAATTTAGAAACGTGATTTGACGTAGAATTTTTTACTTTAGCATTCACCAGTTGAAACGGTTCAGTATTATACTAAAAAACAAATACATTCCTTGACGATAATCACTTGAATAGCTACTGTAGTCTATCGAACTCTGTGAGTTACGCTTGTTGTTGTTGTTATTATTATTGTTAGTTATATAAACAAAACATATATAAGCGTTACATAATATAATTACTATTTGTATATGTTTAAATACTTGTGTGAATATTTATCGTTAAGCAAATATATTGTTAATGATGATTTTTATACAATCTTAAATTAAATTATTTATTGTAAAGATCGACGATAATAAAATCGATACTGACGCTTTAAAGAAACTGTTATAGCTATTTAAAATATATGTGCAAGTTACTTTCCCATAAAATTGCAGGAAGTTGAACTTTAGAATATATGGACGAAGTGCATCGATCTTCATATTTATTCGATAGATCAATAGCAAGACAATGAAATTCAAGGGAGCAATTTCCATTTTTTTTGTTACCGACCGAGTAAGCGATAGAAATGTAAAACACTTCACGTAAAAATCATGCAGCTATTAGTATAAGTAGAAAAACGAGTAGATATTTACATTAATCTCTTATTTAAAAAAAATATTTTGAGCCTGAAGCTTCCGAGAACGTTAGTGTCTATGAACTGGAAAAGATGTAATTACTCTGAAAAAACTTGCAGATATTAGCGTTGAAAAAAAATGTTATGGTGAGAAATTACATTTTAGAATACTGCGAATGTTTTCTGTAAATTAAAAAATGTGCAGCAAATACTAGATAAATTTAGATTTCAAAAGTCTGCAAATGCATGAAAATCATCAAAACGTTCAGGAAATAGATTCTATAGAAACAGTTCAAAAAATAGTTTTTATCAGAATGTAAAAAATAATTTTGTAAAGTTGAATAACATTTTCCGTAAGAAGCCTTTTTAAAATATTTCACGGTGTTTTTAAAGTTACAAAGCCATTTAATAAAAATCACGGATATACAATTTATTTATTTTTTTTTGAAAAATTAAAAGTCTAAAGAAAAATTTGTAAATTTATGAAATTTGATAAACACAAATCTGTTCAATTTACAAAATTCTTTTTGTAAAAATGACAAAAACTATTTCGTAAAAAAGATATACTTAAAAAGAGAATTATTCCTGTACCTTTTTTGTAAAACTAGACAATGATAAAGAATTTTGAGTAAATAAATAGAGTTCACTTTTCGAATTGTAAAATTATGTCAATTTTTGTCGACAATTAAGATTATTTTTAATATCAAAATTTCGATTAATAAAAATTGTTGAATTGTCGCTTGAGTAGGACTACTTATATTGGATTACAGTTTTTGACATCAATTATATTTTCGGAATGTAATATGTGTCGCCATCAGTCTGTAATCTATGTAAAATATTGGCTGTTCTATACCTGCAGTATCGACGTTTTCACGTTATTTGTCTGCGCCACCGCACTCCAATAGTGTTAACTTCGTGTTTAGTAGTGCCCGTCGCGTTGGAACTTATTTTCCTGACGTTTGACGTCCCGTATTATCGAACCGTTGTTGGGTTAACAACATACGGGATATTTTTCCGGAGCGGGCGATCGTCTCACTGTTCATTTCGCTTGCCCTCGTTTGCTTCATATCGTCAAACGATTAATAACACCCATTATCGCTCAATGGCGAGCATGTAGTCGACTGCAGTGGAGTTTTTAGTGGACGAGCGAAAAGTACACGATGACGAGACCAACGTGCCCGCTCGGCGGGCTCTACGTCGTCGAAGGCGAGGTCGGACTTCTGATGACTGCTATGCGACGTGGTGTCCGATGGTCCTCTCACTCCCATCAGGTTTGCCACGTTTTTTCATGTTTTAATAAAACCAATTTTCACCAAAAAATCAGTTGACAAACTTTCCTTCGGCAACCTGTTCATTAGCTCCAAAAATTGTTTTCTCCGTAGCAGAAAATACAAAGTCTTCGCAGAATGTTCTTCAATGATCTGAAATAAAAATGTTTTTTTAATTTTATTTATTTGAAGAAAATCATCAACCCGCTAGGTTTGCCCATTTTTAGAGTTTTCCATAAAAACCGATTTTTGTAGAAGAAATAGTTGATAAGTTTTTCTCTGGAAACCTGTTCAGTAGCAGAAAATACTGACAATCTATTCAAAGCCTTTGTAGAATGTTTTTCAATGATATGAAATAAAAATGGATTTTTTATTTTATTTATTTAAGTAAAATCATCAATCCGCTAGGTTTGCCCATTTTTAGAGTTTTCCACAAAAACTAATTTTTGTGGGAGAAATAGTTGATAAGTTTTTCTCCAGAAACCTGTTCAGTAGCAGAAAATACTGACAATCTATTCAAAGCCTTTGTAGAATGTTTTTCAATGATATGAAATAAAAATGGATTTTTTATTTTATTTATTTGAGTAAAATCATCAACCCGCTAGGTTTGTCAGATTTTAGAGTTTTCAATAATAACCGATTTTCGTAGGAGAAATAGTTGGTAAGTTTTTCTCTGGAAACCTGTTCAGAAGCAGAAAAAATTGACAATCTATTCAAAGCCTTTGTAGAATGTTTTTCAATGATATGAAATAAAAATGGATTTTTTAATTTTATTTATTTGAAGAAAATCATCAACCCGCTAGGTTTGTCAGATTTTAGAGTTTTCTATAATAACCGATTTTTGTAGGAGATATAGTTGATAAGTTTTTCTCCGGAAACCTGTTCAGAAGCAGAAAATACTGACAATCTATTCAAAGCCTTTGTAGAATATTTTTCAATGATATGAAATAAAAATGTGTTTTTTATTTCATTTATTTGAGCAAAATCATCAACCTGCTAGGTTGGTCAGATGTTAGAGTTTTCCATAAAAACCACTTTTTTTAGGAGACATAATTGATAGATTTTTCTCTGGAAACCTGTTCTGTATCTACAAAAATATCTTTAGTGTCTGTGCAAAACACTGACAATATATTCAGAGGCTTCATAGAATTTTCATCAATGGTATGAAAAGAAAATGAAATTTTTATTGTATTTATTTAAACCTCTGCAGTCACATGAACAGAGAATTTCACAGTAGTCACACTTGGGTATATTTTACCCAGTCAGTTCCAGAAGACAATCATAAGTTTTCACAGTACAATACCCTTTAATAATAGAAAATAAAAGTTGAATTTTTATTGCATTTATTAGAAAAAAAAATTACCTCACTGCGATTAAAATGCTTTTTTGGCATCCAATCAAACAAATTTTTCACAAAAATGAATACATTTTCCAACCTCTTTGATGGCTACAAAAATAGTATTAGCTATGTTGAAGATACTGATAAGCTTTTCAGAGTCTCTATTCAATGCTCTCCAATAATATGTAATACAAATAAAATTTTTATATTGTGATGTTTAGGATGAGGACCAGGACATTCTCATGAAGGGCTTATCGTCGCTCAAGGAAGTTCTCAACGAGGCAAGAAACCTCTCGCATCTGGAGCCCAGTGTGTTTCTAGCACCTTTTCTCGAGATTGTTAGATCAGAGGAGACAACTGGACCAGTTACTAGTCTTGCACTCTCAGCAGTTAATAAAATGATATCATACGGTCTTGTTGGTAAGCATAAATCTGCAGGTCAAAGTTCAGTTTCCATAATGGGAAGATTTTAACTGTAATTGTAGCCTATATAATTTTATCATGTGAAGAACGTTGCAGCTCTAGGGTTAAAAAGAGGAAAAATTAGTGATATTTATTGACAATTATCCTACTTGCTTGGCTGCTAGTACTATACAAAAATAAATGTTTCAGACCTCTTGTACAGAGAGATTTTTTTTGCACTTATGAGAAAACCACTAGAGAAAATATTTATAAATAATTCTCAGTTGAACAGAAGATTAACCTTCTGATATGAGTTTAATAATTTAAGAGAGACATAATTGACTTAAATACAGATTTAAAAATATGATTTCTTCAACAAACTATAACTTGAACAATGAACAAAAAAAAATCTGCCCTCAAGCTGTTCGGGAAATTTTGTGACTGACACGATTTTTGTTATACATTTTGATAGATCACGAGCATCCAGCAATTGGAGCTTGCGTTGAGGCAATTGCAGACGCAGTGACCCACGCGAGATTCGTTGGGACCGATCCGTCTGGCGACGGTGTCGTTCTCATGCGAATACTGCAGGTTCTTCGAGCTCTTGTTCTATCGCCAGCAGGCGATCACTTGTCCGACGAGAGCATTTGCGAAATCATGCTCAGTTGTTTTAGGATATGTTTCGAGACACGTCTTAGCGGTAAGTCCCAAAAAAAAAGATTTAAACAATTAAACTAAAGCATTAAAATAAACAAACAATCATTAATTCGAAATAAAAAGAAAAAGGACCACGTAGAAGTAAATTTTCCTAATTTGTACAATTTGCAAACACACTTTTCCAGAAAAAAAACCCTTCAAAATTAGAGTCACTAATCTTCAGATTACCAAACATTGAATATTTAAAGCGTATTAAATAGTAATATTCCTCTCCAAATTGTTGTACTCTACCAAGTATTAAGATTTTTTGTTTACATTGAAAATTCGTTTAAATATTTTTTTACCACCCAAAATTTTTGGGAGTTCGATTTAATGACAACATAAAATAGAATTCAGAATTAAAAATAATTGCTGTCAAATATTAATGAAGTAATCGAGGTCTTACAATCGTCGAAATATTATTGTCCCCAGAATTACTGCGTCGCACAGCGGAGCATTGTCTTCGCGACATGGTACAGCATTTATTCGCCCGTCTCTCCCAGTTCGCGGATGACACTCGCGTGATTCCCAATATGAAAAAGATGCGTACGAACGGTATAGAAAATTCGCGCGGTAACAAGAGCAGAAAAAGCAAGAGTCACGCCAAACAAAAGCCCAGTAGTTCAACGAGCTCAAAACAAACTTTAGAAGCACCGGAACTCGACGAAACTGAGACTCGACTCTTAAGCCCCGTGGAACGCGTGCGCGGCGGTCTTCTCGCGACAACTCCCGTAACTCCCGCAGGAAATATCGTCGATATGCAAGGATCACTAGATCAGGGAACTCCCGACAAACCCATAGGCGACAACGAAGCCCCAAAAATTTCCAGCGTCTCCGACACCAAGTCTGAAAACGACAAAAACGAATTATCCAATAAAAACAAAACCGAGACGGCCGATCCCGCCAATTCCGCGGAGACACCTGAAGAGCGAGTTACCGAAGAGTCAGAAAAATCCAAAGACAAAGAAAGCTCGGATGGTTCAGAAAAAATCGTTAGAATCGAGGATAAAATCGAAAAAGAAGTTGAGACGTCACAGGAAAATGTAGAAGAGGAAAAGAAATGTTGTGATGTTGAGGATTCCAAAACCGAAGTTTCACAAGAGGGTGAAAAGAGTCCGGAAATGATTCAATCGCCAGCGGGAAGCGTCGAAGATCTTTCCGTTGACGATAACACCAGCATAGGTAGCGGCAACAATAATACAAAATTGCCAAAGATTCGCGTGGATTCGGATTCCCAATTGGAGGAATACGTTAATACTCAGGGAGTGAGATTCACTGCACCTCAACAATTGGCTCCTTACGGCGCCCTCTGTGTTCGCGAGCTCTTCCGCTTTCTCGTTTCTCTTTGCAGTCCTCTGGACAAGCAAAATACAGAGATAATGACGCATTTGGGTTTGAGTCTTCTGCAAGTGGCGCTTGAAATAGCTGCTGACGCTCTAGCAAATTTTCCCTCTCTTCTGTCTCTCGCGAAAGACGAATTGTGTCGAAATCTGATACTTCTATTAGGCACCGAAAGACTTTCCATTTTGGCTGCCGATCTTCAAGTATCGTTTTTGCTATTCGAGTCACAGCGCGAGCATCTGAAGTTTCAAATGGAGCATTACGTGTTAAAACTCATGGAAATCGTGGACTCGGACAGCAATAGAATTTCCTATGAACAGCGAGAACTCGCTCTGGAGGCTATCGTAAGAATCTGGCGAATACCCGGATTACCCGCAGAATTCTATTTGAATTACGACTGCGGTCTCTATTCAACGAATTTGTACGAAGACTTGATGAAGCTTCTGTCTAAAAATGCTTCGGCCTTGTTAGGCAGCATGTACAGCATCCAATTTATATCATTAGAGGCGATAATAAGTCTCGTTGTTGGCATAGAAGCGAGATGCAAAGGTTATCGGGACTTGTGCAAACCTTCACGGCATCCTCATACCGAAATATTGCCGACAAGAGAGGAGCTACTAGCGACTAAAGCTAGTAAACGATGGTTGGCTTTGGGGACAGAAAAATTCAATGAGAATCCACGTGAAGGTATCGCCAAGTTAACGGAACACGGTTTGTTAGGCAGCGCTCCAGGAGGACCTCCAGATCCGGAGAAAATAGCCAAATTGCTTCGAGAAAATCCAGTCCTCGACAAAAAAGCGATAGGCGAATATATAAGCAAGAAGGAAAACAAAACGATATTGAATTGTTTTGTCCAAAACTTTGATCTTCATAATCTGCGGATAGATCAAGCTTTACGTTTGTATCTCGAGTCATTCAGACTACCGGGTGAAGCACCTTTGATATCTCTATTGTTGGAAAAATTCGCGGATCATTGGCACGACAGCAACGGCCGTCCATTTGCCTCGGCAGACGCGGCTTTCACTTTGGCTTACGCGGTTATAATGCTGAACGTCGATCAGCATAATTACAATGCCAAGAGGCAGAGCGTTCCAATGACGCCCGATCAATTCAAGAGAAACTTGAAGAAAGTAAATGGCGGCGCGGATTTTGATCAGGATATGTTGGACGAGATTTACGTCTCGATTAAGGGCGAAGAAATTGTCATGCCGGCTGAACAAACGGGCTTGGTGAAGGAAAATTACTTGTGGAAAGTATTACTACGCCGAGGCGCGAGTCCCGAAAGCGCTTATCTCAAAGTTGGTAGCGCCGGTGATTTTGTTGACAAGGAACTTGCAGAACGCGCTTGGGCTCCCATAATAAGCGCCCTCTGTCGGGCGTACGACAAAGCGCCCGATAGAACACTTCAGAGACGCGTTGCTCAAACTTTTTTGACTTGTGCGGCTATAAGTTCGCACTACGATATGACCAGCGACCTGGACACGCTTGTTGTGAGTCTCTGTAAATTTACGGGCCTCGCAACAGGCGGAGAGCCCGATCAGATAGTTCTTCATTTAGGAGGTAGCGGTCGTTGTCAATTAGCCGTAAGAACGCTCTTTAAAATAACACATTTGCACGGTAACGGACTCCGAGCATCCTGGAAAAATATACTAGATTGTTTGCAGACCCTCTACAAAGCGCGTTTGTTGCCAAAGAGCATGACCGACGGTGAAGATTTCCTGGAATCCGGGGGAACGGTTAATCTAATTCGTGAACCAACGACCCCAAAAGCAGCGCCAGCGGAGCAGGGAATTTTATTCAGTCTTTACTCCTACATAGCCCTCGAATCATCGTGGGATCCTCATCCTGCCGAAGCAATAACGCGTAAAAAAGCCACAGATTGTATAGCAAATTGTTACTTGAAGCAGATTATCGAAGAGAGTAGATATTTGCAAGAGGACTCGTTGACCTCCTTCGTCGCAGCTTTGGTGTCCGTTAATCCGCATGACGAAGATATTTCCGTCTTTATACTGGAAATGTTGATGGATGTAACGATACAAAATCGGGGACGGGTTATGTGCATATGGCCGATAATTCAGGCACATCTTGACGGCCTTTTGACAAGCGCTGCCAGAGAAAATCATCCGTATTTATTGGAACGCGTGGCCGTCGGACTTTTGAGATTAGCGATAAGATTGCTGAGAGGCGAAGAGTTCCATCAGAAATCACTTCAGGAATCTCCCGAGGATCTTCCGCAGGAATCCTTGAGAGAATTTCCCAGGGTTTTGCCGCCATTGACGCCACTGGCGCATCTGCCATCGTCAACGATGCCACCACTTTCTCGTCAGATCGCTTATGGCCTCTTCGAACTGTTGAAAACCGGTGCGGCAAATATTCACAGTACCGAAGACTGGCGAGTTGTTTTTAGCCTTCTGGAATGCGCGGGAGCCGGTGCGCTTCTTCCAAAGCCACAACAAACTTCTCTAGGAGCTAATAATAGCTCTGAAAATACTCAGGAGGAAAATTCAAGCATAGGAAATAATTCGTCAGGCCAAAGAACTTCGGTTTTGGATCAGAGACCCATTTCTCCAGTTCCCGAATGGGTTCTAGTCTCTCCAACTGGAACAGAAGCCCCACTACCTGTCGCAGCCGACAGTATAATCCTGGATCGTGATCTCCAAGCTCACGATCCAATCGCCCTCGCCAAATGTTGCGAAAGTTTAATCTTCCTCGTTCGCGACGTCGCTCACGTAACGCCGGATAATTTTGAACTTTGCATCCGCTGCGTTAGGACATTCGGCGAAGCTGTTTTGCAGACCGGTACTTCAGGCAAGAGAGGAAGAATTCACGTTTCCGCGGGAGATTTGACGACGAACATTGCTTACCAACAGGCGCCTATACAATTATTGGATCTTATGCATACATTGCACACAAGTACTGCGCAAATACTACGAGCATGGGCTGGAGAAAGGGGCGAAGAAATTGCCTCTTTGTGGCCTCAAGCCTGGAGACCACTTCTTCAAGGAATCGCAAGACTTTGCTGCGATTCGAGACGACCTGTTAGAGCCTCGGCCATCACTTATCTTCAAAGTACTCTTTTGGCTCACGATTTGGCACAATTAACCGCTCTCGAGTGGTCACAGTGCCTGGAACAAGTCTTGTTTCCGTTGCTCGCTCAGTTGTTAGAACCTGTGGCGCCAAATGATCCCTCAGGAATCGAGGAAACTCGCGTACGGGCGGCAATGCTTCTCTCCAAAGTGTTTCTTCATCATCTTACACCATTGTTGACACTTCCGGGATTCTTACCACTGTGGCTTACGGTTCTTGATCTTCTAAGGGCTTATATGCATGCTGACAACAGTGAACTTTTGTTCGAGGCTATTCCAGAATCGCTGAAGAATATGCTGTTGGTCATGTCGTCGACTGGTGTTTTAACGCCAACTTCCAATCTTTGGGAACCAACGTGGCGAACGATCAACAGTTTTCTGCCGAATTTAAGGGCGGAACTTTTCCCCGAACCTTCGCCGAAGAATCAGCCATCACAGCCACAAGACAACAGACCAACTTCTCCGCAAAGTCCTGTAATTAGCCTTGTAGGACAGGAACAACCGTCTTTTCCAAGCTCCATTGCTCCTCAGCCAGAAAATGCGATCTACAATATGGCCGATCGCGGGGACAGTACTTCTCACATTCCAATTAAGATGGCAGCTGGTTCACCGGAAATTGGTAGTCCTGTGAACGTTCCCGTGTTTCTTCCTGCCATGGGAAGTCCTGAAATGGCGGAAAAAGAAATTGCTATTGGGGAAACGGCAGAAACGGAGGAAAATTTGCAGGAGAAAATTGGGAGCACTGATCCTCGTGTCATAAGCCTTTTGGGACAGGAACCAACAACTTTCACAGGTACTATTGCTCCTCAACCTGAAGTTCTGACGCAATCTCCACGGAGATTGGAAAATTCGATCAAGAAATCTGTACCGGGTTCGCCAGTGGCTGAAACAAGGTTTCCTGGCAATTTAAATGTTATGCAAATGGGGACGGGGTTTATTGAGTCTAAGGAGGTTCAGCAGGTTGTTAATCTCCTGAATCAACCGGCACCCAGCGTTTCCAGTCCAGTTGCAGTTCAACCAACCGCTCAGTCATTTGATTTTTATCGGGGTGGAGCTAATGCCGTCGATGCTCATCTTGAAATCAACAATCCTGATGTCTGGAAGGCACGCAACGAAGAATCTGTGCCTTACTCAGGCAAAAGGGGTGAGGGCCTTTGCAGTTCACCCTCGCAAATCAGAGGACATGATTCTTCCGAACAGTTCGCAGTATCGTCATCAGAGGTGAGTTTTAAAAAAAATTCTTCATTCATTAGTTAATATTTTTTTATAAATATCCCAGTAGACAGTGGGTAACATTCATAAAAATGTTGGGATCTTAAATAACTCACAATACTATCTAGTTATGATAAATTATCGTCCGCAAACACTATAGTAATATTTCGTACAATTTCTGTAACAATGTAAATATAAAGTTTTTACGTTCATTTTTATTACCACGAATCCATTTTTTTTAAATTTGAGAGGAAGTTGTAATTTGATCATGGTCCTTTCTTTTGTTATAAAGAATAACGACGAATGGCGTTTAAATAGCTCCGATATTTTCAATAATTGTTTTTTTATCTCGCCGGAAGAAATCGAAACACTGCGATATCAGTAAAAAAGCTTTTTATCAAAACAATATTGATCAAAGGTCTTATAAAAAATTAAAGAAGCTAAATTAAGAAATAATAAGACAAGGAAAGTCTGTCCTAAATTCTAACGATAGCAATAATAATTATAATTTTTATTATTAAAAATTTCAAAGTAAAGAATTAATAAGAGGTATGAAAAAAGACTTATTAGAAAAATCAAATAATAAATCCTGTCATCAATAATTAAGTTTATTCTGTGTTAAAAATTTGTTGACCAACTTATGAATAAATAAATAAATTACCAGATCCAGGCCATAGATCATCGCATTCCTCCGTCGATGACTTCCCCGTCTTCGGCTTTGACAACGACAACGATGTTTAACTCCGCAGCGTATTTCAGCGAGGATCCAGCTGCGGATCGTCTCTTTGTCGTGACCAATCCTTGACGTCTGTACATTGCCTATCGTGTATATTGTATCATATAAAACAAAAACAAAGAAACGCAAAAAAAAAGGATTACTGTATTCGTTCTATTTATACGTGTTACGTATACACTGTATACCAATATGAATTTTATTATGTATATGTGAATATACGTAATACAATTAGATGATGTATGGTTGTGTTACCGATTGTTACAATCATCGTTCGTGTTACCGTAAACCGAGGAACAATTTTTACGGTCAATCCGATAGGCGAATTCGTAGAAAATATTTAATTTAAAGAAATTGCATTGAGAACGAGAATATAACTTTTAGTGTACATCTTTGGCTTGTATATTTGGCACACCGACAAAGATGTATATAAATATATGAATATAGATATATATGTATAGATAAATATATATATATATCTATATAATACAACAATGCGATAAAAACAAGTTTCATTGATTTTTCCTCTCACATAAATGCACATTTCCTTTAGTTCCGAATTTTTCCCTCGGCATTAATTTCTGATTGATAATTGGGGTTTTTGATTCGAATTTTTATCGGTTTACAAAAATGGCACCAGCTTTTTTTTCTTGCTAGCTGCAAAGACGCTGAAAAGTAATGTTTTCCGACCTGAGCAACGCTTATGATTTTGAGATCATAGAATTATAATGGTAATGACGATGATCATCTATTCATGAAAAAAAATTCCACCGCCTTCAACTACAAATTACTTATTCGTCATGATTTACTTTTCAACATACAAAAATGATAAATAATAATCATAGAGTATCGATATATCGTAGTACCTATACACGTAAAGGTATTTGTGAAAAATCAGTGTATATAAACAAACATCATTCATTTATCATCAACAATACTGGTTGATTTATGAAGATTATTAAATAAAGGTAAGTAATAAGTGATTCGTTTTTTTCTTCATAGGACGTTTTATCAATCGACAATGATAATATTCTTTTCGTCAATATTACAATGGTGAATCACTCACTGGTTACAAGTTGACAATAAAAGTAAGCGAAGTGTAAAAACATTTCATAACAAAATATTTGATACCCATTTCGGCGACTTTTGGATAACTTCTTGAATTATACTGCCTGTCCTAGTAAAAATAAATGATAGAAAACGTTTTTTAAAAATCCTATCGTCCCGAAAAAGGACTTTGGATCGTGAATTCACGAAGTACTCTCATAAATTTACGATCGAAATCCTATATGTTTCTTCCATATCTTATAATATTATTATAATTAATATAACTTTTGTATTAAATTTAATAATAAAAATATACGATCGTAGGAGTAATATTATTAATATACTGCTATTATGATAGACTTCCTATAGCTGTGAAACAATGAGAAGAGAAGCGAGTCAATCAGCATGAAATTATTGTATAAATGTTAGAAAACTGTTTCATTTATATTTTACGATAGATTATGATAATTCTTTCAATCTAAACATAGACCATTTATTCCGATATATTTTCTATAATTGTGGGACGATAGAAAATGATAGGATCACTCTATTGATGACTCTTTGATTAATATAACGATTAATGTTGAATCATATATTAACGATATAACACGATACATCACAAACGGATAAAAATTTACAAGTGACGAAACGTAAATTCAATATAAAATATTATAAATCCGTTGATGCACTATACATACCGATAACGTATCTATAAGAAACTAATAACAACGATTCAATTTGTATAAATTGATCAAAGTCCGAATAGATAGCGACAAATGCGATTCAGAGTTGTAAATCCCCATTCATTCATAAGATATAGTTTACAGTACAATTTGTTTTGTAATTATGATTTCACAATAATAATATGTATTGATTATAAAATAGAGTGTAAACATTTGAATAGCTGAAAAAAATACTAATTTTCGCTTTAATATTGCAAGAAATAGTGGAAAAAATGGAAGAAATAAGTAATGCATTACTTATTTTTTTCCATTTTTTCAAAAGGAATTTACCGTGAATTTTTATTGAAAAATAATAATTTCTGCAGCCATTCCAAAGTTTAATCATGGTATTACAATCGCTACATGTTATTACTATAAAATCATAATTATAGAGCTGATCGTATCATCATTATTTCTATAAGTATTAGGTATTTACAACTCTGATACGATTAAATCCTATTCAAATTTTATCGATCTGTATCAGTCCATAATTTATTTTTACCAGGGAACGTACACAACCCCTGCACTCAACGTGCGCCGGTTGTAAGCAGCGTAACTTTATCGTGAAATCTAATAGATATGCAATTAAATTTCTTGTTTTCGTTGTCGAGACGCTGGCGGGTCTCTTGATTAAATTTCACCGTGGAGATAACAATGAAATAGTGACACTGTTACTCATCACCATCACCGTAGAAACCTATTTGATGTAAGCTCTATGAGGTAATTATAACCTCAAATTTCCTCTGAAAATTGAAATTTAATATTGCATTTGTCAGAAACTAAACAGCAGCTATAGTAAATGTCAAGGTATGTGCTAATTTCATGAATTAACAGAATAGAATGTCAATGGATTTAATCCTTCAAGTCTCAGAAACATTGTACTGGCAATTAATACAATTTCTATTGTTATCCTGTATTTTATTTTTAAGTCTTATTTGTATTTTTGCTGCATTAAACAAACATTTTTTTTTACAACATTTCAAAAACT
This sequence comes from Ephialtes manifestator, assembly GCA_963970395.1. Classification (NCBI taxonomy): domain Eukaryota; kingdom Metazoa; phylum Arthropoda; class Insecta; order Hymenoptera; family Ichneumonidae; genus Ephialtes; species Ephialtes manifestator. The sequence goes on from OZ019972.1 coordinate 24,861,524, forward strand.
ATTGTGGATCACTGATGATAATTTTTTGTTTTTATTTATATTTGTTGATTAGTAATATTTGACCCACTGATTATATTTGAAAAGTGTACAGAGTATAAGAACAAAAAAACAAAAATCTTCTGGAAATGTGCAATAAATTATTGGTTTAATAGCATTATTTTTTAATATAATACCAGCAGAAATATTATTAATCACTATTACTAATTTTCAATTTTCTCCGCTTGATGATTTTGAAATTAGAGATTAAGTAGATTAAGAAATTATATAACACATATCAATTGACTGGTATACAATCGCCCAGTTACATTCCTTAAATTTTAAAGAGACTGAAAGCATTTGCCAAGATATGAATGTTGATAGTGTTAAAGAAACAGCAAAAACAAGATTACACATAAAGAATTTTTATCGAAACTTAAAATACTATAAATAAAATCCATTGCCTTTATATCAATTAATGGAATATACTATTTAAAAATTTTAACACTACATTTTATATCATGATCTTAAGATACCTCAAATTTTAATTTTTGCCAATAAGAGACTTTTCAACCAAAAAACAGTAGAATTGGTAATTTATTTTGATTTAAATACAATATTCAGAAGAATTAATGCAACAAATACCAATAAAAACTTAAATAAAAATCAGTATTTGATTTTTATTAAAATAAAAAAACTATAGTATTTAAATCAACAGGAATTGCCAATTCTACAGACTTTTGAATTTTGAATGCTCTATTCTGAATTATTGGATCTCTGTTTTAAAAAAATATGTTTTTCATTTTTTTATTTTTTAGCTCTGTCCGTCGAGTCAGCTGAAACAAATGCACAATCATTAGGAGAGAAAAACTATGCTACATTTCAATAATGACAACATAATTATCTAACAAAAACATACTACAAATAAATGTCATTGTAAATATTCAAATATTGAGCAGATAAACCGATCTGTCGAAAAATTATTGCAATGTATAAGCCCAGGGAAAAAGTTTTCTGGTTCGCTATATCAACCAGACTATTAGTGATATTTTTACAATCGATATTCAACAATTTGTGTCCAGATCACAAAGCCGACGCGTTTCGGAGCCCGCGAAGCTCTGAGGAGCAAATATCGATCTACGATAAATCGGTCGATATTCTACTTGGCGGTTTTACAAGATGGGATTCTCAGTATTTTATCCACATCGCAAAATACGGCTACACATATGAAAATTCTCTAGCATTTTTTCCTCTTTATCCTTTCGCTGTTCGTTGCGTGGCATTTGTGCTTCAAAAATTATTATTCCTGCTTAACGATCACAGCGTAATAACAATAGCCGCGGTACTAATTAATTTTCTGTGTTTCGTTAAGTCGGCAGTGATTTTTTATGATCTCAGCAAACGAGTAGTAAAAAGTACATCAATGGCTTACAAAGCTGCAATACTTTATTGCGTAAATCCCGCGAGTATATTTTTCTCAGCCGCGTATTCGGAATCAATGTTCGCCTATTTAACGTTTTTTAGCATGTTAGCATCACTGGAGAACCATCGATTCGTGTGGCTTCCGATCGGCTTGTCGGCATTGGTCAGATCGAACGGATTGGTCAATATTGGATTCCCGATTTTTGTATGGCTTGAGAATCAAATTTTTCTTGTTATACCGAAGATCGTTAACGAGTACCGAAATCATTGCGCAAAGAGGGCGCTTATTTTATGTCTGAGTCGCGCGATCGCAGCGGCGGAAATTTTAAATACCGTCTTTTTGTCTCTCGTTCCTTTTGTATTCTTTCAAATTTACATCTGGATCTCATTTTGCACCGAATATTCTCACACGATTTTTATCCCGGAACATGTAGCGCTTTTTGCAGTAGAAAATGATTTACCGATGCCCGGTAACGAAAGTTTAACCTGGTGTCGAGAAAATTTGCCGATCGTTTACTCCAAAATACAAGAAAAATATTGGAACGTTGGTATGTTCAAGTATTATCAACTCAAACAAATTCCAAACTTCATTCTGGCTACTCCGATTTTGTTTATAATGTTGAAGTGTGTTTTCCAATTTTTTGCTGAACATAAGCAAAGCCTTTACAATTTTATAAAACGAGACTCGCAAAATGTACAAACTGTGAAGCTTCCTGCACAAATTTTTGTCTTCGTCGTGCACGGATTGTTTTTGACGATTTTTTCCATTTTGGTCGTGCATATTCAAGTTAGCACACGACTTTTGTCTTCCGCGAGTCCGCTACTTTATTGGTATTGCGCCAGGGTGATGTCCTATAGAAATAATGTTAGTGATAAATCGGAAGATGAATATGAGGACAGAAATAATTTGCTTTCAAGGTGGAAAGTATTTTTTATGGTTCAGGAACGGTACACATTGAACGATGTACTTATCTTGACGTATTTCTTAGGATATTTAGTCTTTGGTTGTTTTATGTATTCAAATTTCTTACCATGGACTTGATGGAATATTGTATGTAATTTGCGGATGTACGAGAGACAAAATAAATGTAAATATATTTTGGAAAAACTGTTATGTATTTGTACATTTTTTTAATAAGAAAATTGAAATTGCGATCTATGCATAAAAAATGTCTAATTTGCAATTGATGTTTTACTTCGAAACTTCGAAAATCGAAATCCGCAACGCAAAAATTAAATCCTATCATTAAAAACTCTAAATCGAAAATGCGGAATATAAAATAAAAAATTACATCTACGCAAATCGAAATCCAAGATTAAAAATTAAAAAATCATTGTCATTACCGAAATAAGTTGGGAAGATCTTGAAATATCCTTTCCCAAGTTTGGCTGTCAGGAAAATCGCAAAAGTATACGAATCCTGACAAAAAAAAGCTCATCAGAAAATCTATAATTAGAAATTCAAAATCCAAGACTCGATACAAAATTGCAAAAGCCGAAATTTCAAATTGAATATTCAGCATTTATAATACCATATTCAGAATCCAATATTTAAAAAATAAAAAAACTCCAGACTTCAAAATCTAAGAGATGCGACATTGTGAATTAAAAATATATAATTAAAATGCCGATTGAAAAACATATCAAAATCTATTATTTAAAGTAAGCAATTAATACGGTTGAAAATTGTAACAAGCAAAATTCCCAAGTTCTTTATTTACAATAAAAATGGATATCTTCTGAATACAACAGGAATTTGATAAACCAACTGTCGGTACCAAATACCAACAAGAAATCGTATGTCCCCACATTCGATTGGTTCCGAAGCGCGAATAATTTTATCGCTGTTGTAATCCCGAATTTCAGCAGACGAATTCAACAAATAGACAGGTTATTGTTTTCTCAACTGTGTTGATTGTAATAAAACTGAAAGTCCGGAAATAACGTGATAATTGCCAAAATGTTTGCAATTATGCAGTTAGAAGCAAAGTCGTCGATTATCAAACAACTATCATTAGGTAAAATGGTTCTTTTAAAATTCCGATTGACAACATTAGGATAACCTTGAATAGAAATGCATTGACTTCTTCACGTGATTAACAACAGGATGCGTTAGGTCATTGGCAACGCAATCTGGTGAAACGGAAAGTCCGAGACTGAAGGAATTTCGAAAGAAACTTCGAGAAAAAACCCCTATAGGTATTGTTAATTTTCTATAAAAATTTATTTATATATTTAGAAGGTATCACATAAATATTCTCATGAAATATCATTTTTGAATAATGCGAATCGCACATCTCTGATTTAAATAATTTGATTCGATAATTTTAATTATTTATGAATATTATAATTATTTTGAAATATTCTAGTCATTCAGGATTATTCGAATAATTTCCGGATATTCAGATCATTCGCGGTTTTTCAAATTATTCAAGTTATTCAAGAATTTTCGAATCATTCGTGATTATTATACATATAATGATATTCTATTCTTTTTTTAACAGAAAAACTCGAAGAGCTCGAGGAAGGAAAACATCCGTATCAAGAAAAAGAGCCACTAGAGGCATTTCCCGACAATACTAATCCGGAAACAGGTGAAATTGGTGGTCCAAGAGGACCCGAACCAACACGATATGGAGATTGGGAACGAAAGGGACGCGTATCAGATTTTTAATTGCGATATAGTTAATGAAAATTATAATGTTTAGCGAATGTTCGGATGAGCGATACAAAATAGTACTTTATGATACTAGTGCGGTAAAACTTTTTCACACGAGATAAGAAAACGTTTATCGCACGAATATCGTACGAAAGTTTATTTCAAAAGACGTGAAAATGAGGATTTATGCACGCGAAACGTGCATAAAATCGCGTTTCTCGCATTGAGGGAAATAAAAATAAATATAATTGATGTGTATAATCACACTATTAAACGTGAGAATATATAAATATTAAAATTCTATATTTTTGATAAACGTGGTTGCTATGTAACCATCAACAGTTGTGTTTTTTTTGTCACTCATAAATAACGATTTCATTTAAACCAACCGTTTACCCTGCATTTTTGACGTTACTAGTCCGATCGAAATGTTCCGGAGCATGAAGTTTATAACTGTTCAATCGGCAAAACAAGTCCGACATCTTTACAAAGGTAAAATAAAATCAGTTTATTTTTTGGGTTTTTATGGAAAATATATCTGTCGGATTGTGCAATAGGTTCGGCATTGCAAGCCGTAAAAAATATCGGCGAAAAGGAAGAAAACAGAGAGTCTAAACGGATGAAAGAATTTCATGAAAAACTTAAAGCAGGTACAAATTTGTCTATCACTACTCGTAAATCAAATAATCAGTTTAGTTAACAAAATCTTTAATCAATCAGAATTTCAGTACTTGGCGACATTTGAAAGAATTCACGTCATTGTAGATCCTAAAAAATGTATATCATACAATGCCGAAATATTATCAATACATTTTTCCGAAAGCATATAATTTTTCAAAAGATTTTCTAACAATTTTAAATTTCTAAAAATAATTTTGAGTTAGAAAGAAATTCCATCAAACTTTTAATACATAATACGGAACTTTTTACAAAAAACACTTTCAATATCCGCAACTTTCCAGACAACTTTTATAAAATTGTTGGAAAACTGTTTAAAAAACAATATTTATTCGGAAAGATCAAAAAATTATTTTCGGAAGAAAAAAAAATATGTTACCATGGATTTAAAAAGAATGTATTCATCGATGAATGCCACTGATTTTTCCTCACTTCCTTTCGCAAATATTAGAATTCCACATTGCCAATTTTTCTGCAAATTCTATTCCTGTAAAATTCGTTAAAATTTGGAGACAAAAGCACGCAGACCCCTAATAAAAATTTGAAATAGATAAAAATGCATCTATACGATATGATGACTTTGTTCTCCTGGAAACCGATGAAAACAGTGGTGAGGCCGTCGCCGATAGTGAGAAGAATCCAACAAAGTGGGGAGATTGGCAGCACGGTGGACGGGTCACCGACTTTTGAATCAGCGTGATATAACATCAGTCACATACAGCTCACAAAATTTTCTTGAATATATATATAACTGTATATCCAAAGTACAAAGGGGATTAACAATCTCAATTAGTTTTCATCTAAAAAATAATACCAATCGTAATTCTTATTTATTATATATCTAAATACTGGTATTACCTATTTTTTTTCCTTCTATAATTATTCATTATACAAATCTCGTTGCCACAACGAATCTGTCAATGCTAGTTGACGCCAAAACCATGAAAATTTGATTGTTACAATTCTGAATTGTATGGACATGTTGTGGCAGTTATTGACGTCAGAAATTTTTATTTTTAATTTTCACGTGTTCATGCGTTTGCCGTTTAAAAAATGAAAGTGAAGGATGGATTTCTAATAGAATTTCAATATTAATCCAGAATTATTCGACCGAAAAAAGAAAAAAACGTTTTCATAAAACCTGTAATATTGTTAATATTCTACGTTGTCAGTTAAAAGGTAATTTTTCTTTATCTTTAACACAAAAATAAACGTTAATCTTTCATCGTCATCTAGCACTGACTAGCCCGAGTGCACAGTCGTCAAGGTAGCATCAAATATAATGATTACAGTTCGTAACGATTGATAAACTATAAAGTTTTATTGATGGCTAACACGTCGCGCATCATCATGTTTCTCAGTGTCCATAAGGCATTAACCACATTTCCATGATTGCCTACGCCGTTGCCGAGCCAATTGGCTGGCAATTTTGCTACGTCGGGTATCTGAGTATTTTCAGGAGTAGCGTTCATCTGCTTGTCCCAATTAGATATGTAACGATTCTCGACGTTCAAGCCCTCAATATATCTGTAAATAAATGTTCACGTTGCATTATAAAATATTGCATCAGACAATCTATTTCGATCGATATATTTTATCAGTCGCTTCCGTTAAAAAAAAAAGAAGCATATTTTATTTGCCGTTCACAAATCTTCATTTTTTTTCTCAACTACTTAGAAAATTATTTCATATCGACAACAAGATAATGTAACAATTCTCGTGTGTTTTCAATTAATGGACGCAGTACGAAAAATCGATAATAAAAAATATAATGAAAAAAAAAATCGCTCAAATCGTGATTGTCGGTTTTTAAATATTTATATTACTTTTTTTCGATCAAATCTTCTTTTACGCAATTGCATATTTTGTATTGTTTAAATTTCTTGCTTTAGTATTCTTTTAAAACAGATACTGTTAACGTACCTTAAGTAAGCATCCGAATGTAAAACTCGACTGGGTCGCGGAGGTACAGCAACGAAAAGTGGCTCCGGTTGTTTAACAACCGGCAAATTACTCGTCTGCGTCGCCGCAGCTGTAGTTTCTGTAAAAAATTGAAGACATTAGATATAAGAACGAGAATTTGATTCATCTTGTAAATATAATATCCTTGTTTTATTTATTATCCAACCTGTTTCCATTGGTGGCAATATTGTCGGACCCTTCGATGCCATGTAATTTCTGTAAATTGCAGAGAATAACACAATTAACGCAACCCGGTATATTTTTATTACTTTTTTTCCGGTTTTTTCTAATATACTGACTTGCTTCTCTCGGAAGGTGGAATTATGCGGCCATTTCCTTTGAGAATATGTACTTCTTTAACGTGCCTAGCAAGTCTCTGAACACTTGGGAATGGCGCTACCGGTTTTTTCGTTCTTCCGCAGCCGCGCCACTGACATTGAAATTCTACATCTGAAAATAAACGATCGGTCAATCAATATATCATTTATTTTATTAACATTTGTATAATTTAGTTTGTAAATTTATGTATTTCATTATATTTACCTATGAAATTGTTTTTTTTAAATTACGACTTAAAACAAAATGGTTCTAAATTCAAATTTTAATAAAATTATACTTTTGGTATGAATGTATGTGTGAAACACCTTTTAAGGTGGTCTTGCACTACTTATGAGTCATATTCCAGTCAACTTTTAGCTTCGTGTCGAACAAATGGACGAAACTTAATTTTATCGTTAATCAACTTTACATATACCCCGAACTGATTTAATGGCAAACGCTCTTTTACTTTTTCGTTCGTTGTTGTTTATAAATGATGAAGTTATCAGAATTTCGTCGCTCGTTTGACGTTCTATCACCGCCAATTTTTGTCAGGTTTTGCATACATTTCGCTTGGATTCCGGTCTTGCTATCTTATTGCAATATCAGCGTGGTTTTTCGACAGTATGTTTCAAAATATTCATTGCCTCGAACGTATAATTCAGAAATCATTTTTCTAATTCGTAATATTAATTTTTTCTATTTCCGTATTTTTACCGACAAAACTTGTCTTGATTTTCGTATAAAAATCATCGTTAAGGTTAAAAAAATGCCGTACTTTATTTTAATTTAAGATTAATGCATAAAGTCGAGGCTTACTGTAAATTTTGCGTTGGTATTTACCTGCTGCAGCATTTAGGAATGAGGCTTGAACGTGTCCATTCTGTTCGGCGATACAATGATCTATGCAATCAGTCATATCTTCGAATTGCCAATCGCAAGTATCCCAGCAGCATTCGAATACTTGATCAACCGGCGTGCCAATAATAACCGCTCCTTTCGTCGAGCCTCCGTCTTCGTTCATTTTTATCGCTCTTTCTTCCCAAGCTTGTTTCTCACCGGCAGGCAATTTGCGCCACTGAAAGATACGAGAACTTTAGAACTATGTGTACGTTTTTGTTCCTCCACATTCGAGCCTACGATTCACAAGATTGTGAACGCTTTTCTTTGCGAATTTCAATCAATCTCCCTTAGATATTAAGTGTGTATGAAGACATTTAACGCAGCTAGCAGACGACTACCTTTTTGCTTTTTACGTGCACAAGAGATTGCTTTTATTTTTTGTTAAGGAATCCTGCGTTAATTCAGACACTTTTTTTAAAGGAAAATATTAATTACAATTAGCTACATTCTAACGACTACTTGAAATTACTTTTCGTGAATTTCATCACTTTTGTTCAACAAAAATCAGGAGTTGTATTTTTTTTTTTTAAGTTTATTCCCAGATTTCTCATGTGATGCATTATGGCTTAACATACAAATTATTGTCAACCAGTTTTTGTTTCTGCAAATATTTGAAAGAAAAAGTTTTTAAACACTTAATAAAATCAGTGTAATTATTATTCACGAGGAGTTGCTAAAAGATGTCTCATTTTGCATTCACGAGTTTATCAAGTATATAAATTTTCACCTCCCACTTTCCTTATGTTATATTTTGCCAAGACAGTATAAAAAAAATTTAACGCAAACATTTTTGAGATTAAAATCCAAATATGATATTAATTGGTTAAAAGTAATGTTTGAGAAGTTGAGAGAAAAAGTGACTCAATTGATACAGAATCCCTCTTCTGCTGTTAGCGAATTTTTTGTTCACTAATTTTTAACTGTTTTGCATAAAAGAAGTTAGAGCATAGCCACCTAGAATAAAGATGAGATTCCAAAGAGGATTATGACGACAAATTAATTAAAATCCCGAGTTTTCGTACCGCCGATAATCCCTGAAAATCGTAGATCCTCTTTGGAAATCTCCTCACAGAAGAAAAATAAAAAGCAAATGTTAGAAAAAAAATAAATACCTCGTTGCCAACAATTCTGCTAATCTCTCCAAAGGACGATTCGGGATTGTTTTGCGTAATCGTTGTTCTCATTTTACTCGAATACAAAATATAGCCCGTAACTAATTTCTTACCGCTCGTTTTCTAAACAGAAGAAAACACAAATTATAATTGTCGTTTCATAATTCGACGATGCCTGCTGAATATATCATCGTGATAGACACATGAACTAATTGTCGACGTAGATGTGAAGATAAAACGAAAATAATACAAGATTTAATAGTGTAAAAAACAAAAAATATGCTGGCATATTTTTGTAAACAAAGAAAAACTCAAATTAACTTAAATGACAGTGAGGACGGCAAAGGTGAGAGAAATTTTTCTGATGAACATTCAATTTTACACGTCGATTATACAGTGATGTAAAGTGACCGTCATATTACACTTGCGTTAGTTATACTTTTCCAAACGTCACGTGAAATTATTGTAGTTTCAGTATCTATTTAATTGTCAAATTTTGGTCATTACTTTTTGTCCCACTTTGTTACTAAATATTCTTCATTAGTTAGTGACGTCTATACAAGAGCAATATGACGGTCACTGATATTTTAATAATTTTACCTCCATCGTTATATGATGTCGAGAGATTTGTATAAAGTTTGCCGAACAACACTGACTTTTTGAACTTTGTGCTATAGTTAATATAGTGGTCATTATTGGTTTAACTAGATCATTTGGAGATTAGTCATAATTCAAACAAATTAACATAAATTAGCCTGCAAAGTCAGATGAGCAATCCTTTGCTTGCCCAAGGCCTTATAAAACGGAACTTCTCGATAAACAGAAAAACTAACTTTGGATTTTTATTAATTGATTTAATAAGAACCATTAAAAATTTTAATTGGGCCATCGAACTACCGATTAGCTATATTATCGATAATCGATTAGATACAATGAAAATTAAGCAAAGTCCAAGTTCTCCGGCTAGCTTTATATAAATAACTCCGTATCCGTAAATTGGGAATAAATTTTCCTCATTTTTGTTCTTTTCTTTTTGCAATGGTCATATGACGGTCACATGAAGCGTCACATGACAGTCAAGTGACGCATCACGTTACCGCTTCACATCACTGTGGTCATACCTTTTTCGTTGATACTGGCGTTTGAGTATTGGTTAAAGCGGGCTGAGCTTCGGTGGATCCGACGGATGGTGGACCACCGGCGTCCATGCTGTCTTCACCTACTCCTACTCCCACTCCCAATCCCACTCCCATTCCTAGCACTTCGGCTTCCAGCTTCGGTAGCAATGGTGACGCTTCCTACACCATTTACGTCAATTTGTTACCTTAATACTCTGCTGCCGTTTTTAATGACAATCGCAACGTCGTTTAGGCATTTTGCTTTTTTTTTGTGCACAAGTTTTTAACTTTTACCTCTTATTAGCCTTTTTTACGTAAGTTCGTACCGACACAAACCGCGATATTTATTGTTTAGATTATTGTCATTGCTTTTCAAGGATGCTTTACTCTCTAATATTCTAAAGTAATTTGCGAAAACAAAAAATCTTAAAGCTATTAATCATATTTTTATTTGAATATCAAAAAGATAAAATTTTTTTTTTTTGAATAATCAGCAAATATTAATTAATTCTTTCTTATACAACATATACATTCTTTCAAATGCCAATGATGTTTTAAAGAATCTCCTACTGACACTTTTTAGAGCTTGCTCAGAATTTTTAATTATGGTTTCCGATATGTCTGTTGAAAAAAATCAAAGCAAATCAAAATAACTCAAGAAAATCAAGCTTTTCAGTCCGAAAAAAAATGAAAAATGATCAACGAAACTCTAGACATTAGTCACAAACTCAGGTAAACTTAGCATGAAATATTCTATACGTAAAGCATCCTTAAGCCAGCGGGTACTCTTAATAATTATTATGTTCATTATTGTCGACGACAGTTTTCCTATAAATGCCTACGCATTAGTAGAGGAATATAATTCCATCAACAAAAATAATAAAACGGGAATGTAAATATGCCGGCATAGAATAAACGTGCATGCGTAAACGTAGACTAACACAGCCAGCCGTCATCGTTGAAAGTTGCAAGCCTATCGTGTCAATATCGCTTTTTTTAGAATCAGTTTTTTTTTATAGTTACGTTTGCTGTATTAGTTTACGGATGGAACGGGACGAGCGTGCAACGACTTACGGAATTTTCGGTACTAGTAGCATGAAGAATATATGGAAAAAATGAGAAATTACCATTTCAAAGTGAGCTGTGCTGGGTACAACAGATTTGATGGGGTTTTGCGCCTGAGCCACATCACTTGAAACCTAAAACACACGCAACGTCATGCAAAGCATTAACGAGGAATTAGCTGCGTACAAAAAATTTAAAAATAAAATAAAACGCCGCATCTATGAGGCATTCTATGTAAAATCAACTATTTTTTTTATAAGCGTTTCTAATATTTCTCAGGATTATTCGGCAGATTTTAATACTATTTGGTAGTAGTACTTCTAGTGACATTTGTTCACTCTTTTTCTCAATAATTTATTTATGAGAATACATCACAGGAAGTTTAGATTTTTTTCTCAATAATTTATGAGATTTTTGTATTGTTTATATCTTGGAAAAGAAAAATGCAGGACGGAAAGTGTATATCTTTGATGAACACAAATATAAAAATTTTAAAAAATTAGAAAAAATGTAACTCTTAAATTCTTGAGAAAAAAATCATGGGAAGTTCATATTTTTCTCTATAATTTAGGACTTGAAGCTTGAAACGAAAAAATCGCAGAAGAAAAATATATAGCGCAAAGTGTATATTTCTAATGAACTATAATGATCTGGAAAAATAATGTGATTCTTAAATATTTGAAAAGAAAAAAAGTCAATGGCCATACTACAGTGGTACTTAAAATTGAAATGATTGTGAGAATTCTCTAAGAAGTGAAGGAAAAAAGTGGGCAGACTTGACATAGAATGACTCCTATGTTAACCAGCAAATCGCAGCGTTATCTGGACGTGTTAATGATTAGTTCGATGTTTTCTGACTAATTATAAAATGAAAATAAATACCTTAGCTGGATTGATAGGCCTTCGGAAGAAATAAATTTCATCATCCATCACAGCTGAAGAATGATTGAATTTTTTCAGACCGTCTTGAATAAGCTTTTTCATGAGATTCTTACTCTCGTCATAAGTCGATTCGCATATAAATACATCGTCTTCGGGAATTTCGGTGGGTCGACCTGTTGGAAATAATGGCAAACATAATAAATTATTGTGACGATCTCATGAGGTTTCAATTTTAAGCTGAATTTTTTCGTATGTTAAACGCAGTAGGCAGAATGACGTAATAATACATGATTACGCTTAAATTTATTTAACGTATTCAAGTTTTTATAATATTCCACTTACTGCAAATGTATTCTCCGTAATCGAGTACAGCGCACTTTCCAACAATCGCCACAATCGGATGAGTTCCGTCGACAGTAGATAAAAATAATTCTTGCTTATAGAAGAGTTTCGTTGGCGCATGAGGAATTTCTGGCGGTGTTAGTAACCACGGACCCTTGAAATAGCATTTACCACTGCAACCAAACAATACAATTTTTATACATAACATTCAATAAGCACAGAATTCGTTTTTTCTTTTCTTTTCCTCAAGAATAATTAGACAAACGTTCTCAAAAAAAAAAATCTTATTTTGTGACAAAGTATTTTGCAACTTGGAATATTTTTTTAGGAAGAAAATAAACGTCAACGACGGAACTAATAAGAATATTGACCTTGAACTATAATCATGATAAAAAGACACAAATAAATTACTAAGACAGAATAAAATCTGAAACGTATGTTAAAGAGAAAAAAAACTTTCTTTTGACATTTATAATAAAGTGGTTTTTTATTCGAGATTTTTTCTTGTCACAAAAAACGAAAATTTTAATCAACTTAAACTTTGAGTTAGAGATTTATTTACTTTATGTATTTGTGTAATTTATGGCATCATTGATTTAAGAAAACTTACTCTTTCGTCGACCATATGGCATCGATTTGATATATATTAATTACTGAGGCCGAAGAAAAATCTGGACGTTACATTAAAGACTCAAATCCATTCTCGTTATCACACGAATGAATTTAGTATCTCGTTATCACGCGAATGGATTTCTATCTCCTTTTAATCAAGCTGTTTGTTTAAAAGATTTTTCTCTTGTCACACATTAGTACAATGATAATTAACTAAACCTTTTATTTTGAGAGTCATGTATTTATGTAAATTACGACATGGTTGGTTTAAGGAAACTTACTCTTTGGTTGACCATATAGCATCGATTTGAGCAATCTGCTGCCTGCCGCCGTCGGTCGCGACGTACACGAAGTCCCCAGTTTTTGCAGGCCCCGCACATGTATTATATTGCTCGTAATACGTATTCTCAGTATCGGCCGCATTGTAGATAACAACATTCTGCAAAGCGCAAATGGAAAACCGTTAATTAACATTACTTGATGAGCATTAATATTTTTATTTTCCTAACGCATCAAAATTTTTTTTTAAGTTCTCAGTTCGGCAGAATATTTTGCAGATAAAACGTCCAACACAAGGAAAACAAACAAAACGTCTAATTTAAATTAGCAAAAAATCCAGATATTTCGGCGCAATTTTTCAAGAGTTACTTTCTCAGGAAAATGAGAAAAATTGTAAAAATCCAAAAATAAACATACTTTTTTTTATCCAAAAATCAGTTTTCTCTATAAATAAGCCAAACACAGCATTTTTATTAACCGCACCGCAGTAAAAAAATTAATAAATAAAAAGGCTTTATCGCAAACAAAAAAATAAGAAGAATTGACTAACCGGTTTTTCCTTATCAGTCATCTTCTCTCCTTCTTCAAGTTCTGCAATTTCCTCCTTGTGCTTTTCAAGTCGTTCTTTATACACAGAAATCACACGTTTCGGTTCGAGTATTCTATCCCTCGGCGTGAGGCGCAGATTGTCAGGATCGAAGTTCCACACTTTGATTTTTTTGAAAGCTCTAGCTTTTGTTGAGTATCTCGATTCGCAAACGTAGACGTCTTTTTCGGAAAAACCTTCAGGTTGCATTCGAAAATAATCTTTTACGCTTAGTACGCTACATCTGCCAGCAACTTTAGACAAAGGAACTGCCACGTGAGCGTCGCTTTTAAATAATTCCTTGTCAAGAAACTTTCGCGAAGCCACGTGATAAGTTTCGCTTGGTCTGTAGAAGAGATTCCCGTAAAGCATCTGTTGACCCTCGGCGTTTGTCCAAAGACGCTCGATCAGCACTACGCTGTATTCCATTCCACGCTCGGTTGGCTCAATGTAAGCGAAGTCACCGGCCCGGTATACTTCTTGATTAAAACTCATAGAGCCTCCGTTATCGTTCCCATTTCCGCCGATTATGGGACTCGCTTCCTAATATTAAACACCCAGAAAGTAGTAAATACAAACGTAAGAAACTGATAAATGAAGAAATCAATTTGTTGGCAGTTAGAGGAAGACTGTAATGATGAATTCTTACATATTTTTTCAATTGTTTTGAATGCTTTTTTAATATATGACAAAGAATAAAAATAGAACCTTGTAAATTGTTTTCTCATTATCTTGAACTGTTTAAAACATGAGGAAACATGATCTTCAATTTCGATTTCCTCACAGTTTCAAATAATGAGCTAGTAATTTACAAAAAAGAGTTAAAAATAAAAATAAATAAAAATGGTGGAGTATCGAAAATAACGTTTTCACATATAATTTTATCTCCCACCACTTTAAACTTTAGTTTTCGATTTAAATAAAGTTCTCATTCAACTCAAGTAACGTAACATTTTTTGAGAAGTCACAGAAGTCAAAAAAAATTAGAAATCTCCCAAAAATAAGTGTATAGGCATGGCTGGTCTCTCATTTCTAAGGAGAATTCAAGCTATTCATGAAAAATTACGATGCGTCTATGTACATCATCATTCTTGTAGCAGGAAATAAATAGTGAACCTAAGCCAACGTTGTAGCTGAAGTTAACATGTGATAGCAATTGCTTCGATATTGATCGACCACTGGGAGACTTATGGCGACGTTTTAATATTTCAAGTTCTTATACAGGCTAAATAACGTAATGTTTTCAAAACCACTATTTGTATTGAATAAAAGGTACTTCAAGTTAATATTTCACTTTTTGTACAATACACTTAAAGTACCTTTTTTCCCGCATGACAAAGCTTCCTCTATGAGGAAGCAACATGAGTGTAATTTGAAAGTAATATACAAACTTTGGTATCGTTTCCATCGCAGCTCTCCTCTTCAGAAGGCAGAGACAGTTCTTGCTGTAATTTACTGCGTTTTAATTCAGCAACCTGTGTAGAAAGATCAAGTAGCGTGTAGTTCAGTGCTGGCGAGTGAAGGAGATCACCGCTGCGTGTCACATCATCCCGAGTACGTAGAAAAAACGCTTGTAACTCGACGCTATCCTCAAAGGGCTGAGAATCTGAGCGGGACAATTTTCGTGCTCTTTCCAAGCAGGAAAATACGTCCTCTTGAAAACGATCTAATCTTTTGTACACTCCTCTGTCAAGCCTTCGTTTGATCAGATCCAGCGACAAACCTCGGACTCTAAAAATATCGCACAATAAGAAGACAATTAGATAAAACTTCAAATTGTACTTTTGTTTTCGTTTTATTGTTAATCTACTATTTATTGTTTTTTATAAAATTAACAGACACTGAAAAATCATCACTAACAATCTGATACTTTCTGTAACCCTTTGACTGCAAATGTAGCATAGTTGCTATGTTAGAGAAAAAGCTATTTTTTAAAACTCTTCATTTTTATCAAAAAGTTTGGAAAAAATTAGACAAACAGTAGAATTTAATTGGGAATGCAAAAATGTTTGTGAATTTACATTAACAGAAATTACATTCATCAGCTGATATATTAAAGTTAATACACAAGTGTAGTAAAATTACAAACTTTTATATTAAATATCCTATTTTTCGTATGGTTTAGTAGAAATTGTTGTAATTTTACATTTCACTTGCTTGTAAAATTTAATTACCAGTTTCTGTACAAGAAATTGACACTAAATATTTTTAACAGTGTACATACAGTTGTTAAAGTTCAATCAGAACAGGACTTGTATTTTTAAGGGATGGAATCTTGTTTAATAAAATTCTGAAGCAACTCGACTGCCGAAATAACATTGAACTAATATGGAAAAAATCAGTAGAAAATCATACTTTTTTCCATCAATTATGTCATGCTCTGGTAGCTCAGCCATGGAATCTGAATAGCATCTTCCTTCCTCATCCTGATGATTGTAGAGAGCTGTAAAAATAGTCGCCAGAATCTCCTGCACAGCAGCTGCAACATCTGGAACACTTTCCTCATCTTCGCTCAGCTGCAGTTTTGTTTGCAGCACTAATCGTTGCAAAATTAGAGCATCCTACAATTTAAAGAAAAAACACATAATTGAAAAGCAATTTGCCCAATACCAAATATAGATTTGCATGAATGTGGGTAAAACTAGCTTTACATTTCTTCCAGACTTTCTGCATTTTTTTGTAAATTGTTGATCGATTTCATTATCACGAAGAATTCGTACGGAACACGGCCGTATTTGTCGAACCCTTTGGGGAGTACTTTTCCGATGCTCGGAATGTTTAGGCATACTTAAAACTCGGGGATTGCTCATAATAATCAATCAACTTCGATCAACAGACCCGAAAATCACATTAACTTCACGTAAAAACTTGTAGAACATTAAAATTTATCGGCTTATCACTGCCGATTATTAGTTTAAAATTTTAATAAAATTGTTAAAATGTACTTGGATAAAATGTCAATGAGACATCGCTAACTGAAATTCTACACCGAGAACAACTTGTCGTACATAACCCCAAAATTTCTTCGGCATATAACGGATGTGTTGCGCCCCAATAGCGGGAAAATTCAATTGGATATCGGATAGAGTTCAAATAGAAGTGTGTCCTACGTAGCATACTTTTAGGTAAGTTTACTATATTTCGTAAATTTACCTATTTAAATGCCATGAACTTAATCTAAAATTTGTGTTGTAGAATTACAAAATTTTTTGGCAATGTAAAAAAAATTAAGTACCGACAATTAAAAAATGACAAAAATACGCTAGAATTTATTGTAACGATAAATGTTCGGTTAAATAAGTAATGTAAATAATAAAAATTGAGGATATTCGAATCTTGCGCATTGATCCTTCATTAATTTTAATCTTTTACAAAGCCACATCTATGAGTTAATATATTAATGAACTTTGGATTCCTGATAGAAGATTTCGATCCAGCAGTTAAAAATTTGCACGATTTAAGTGAGGTTTCGCTATTTTTTATTTTTGAAAATTAACCACCTAATAAAATTTTTGGATTTTTATCTATGTCCATTAAATTCATCTCAATGTTCGGACAATAAAAGATCCAATTGCATGCTTAATTTTAGTCCGATATGTCAGGTTTTGAAAGTGGAAGATAAACCATGTTAAAGTATTTCAACGTTCAGATCGCTATAAAGTCCGAAATCCTTTACCGATCTTCGCCAAATTGAACATCTCGCATTTGACTATTAGTTCGATCTGTCGAAAATTTGAGCTGTCCTGGTCGAAGTTGACGCGAGTTAGAGCGATATTGTTAATTTTTCGAAAAAAATTTAAAATGCTATAGAATCTCTTTAGAGATTCAGTTTATATTCAATACCAATTGTTCTTCAACGTTACTTTATTGATGATAAATGATGATTAATAGAATTTGAACAGATGTTGTAATTATTGTGTAAATTGTAACAAACAATTTGTACGAAGCAACGTTAAATTATTTCTAATTACACTTAGGAAGGAGCGGCGACGAAATGTTGCTTAGTTGTTTTTAATGTAATTTTTGTAGCGTTTTCAGAAACCGACAGTAGTGGGCGCGCGGTCGGTGTGTGGCTTCGGCGGTCCCCAGAGTTAAGCAGCATTATTTGCGGCCATAACTTGGATGGGTGACCGCTTAGCCGTGCACTGGTTTGCGCGCCAACTGCTGAGCGGGAGGCAGTTTTTCTAAGTTTTTAATGTATTCTAATACAATAGAAACTCAGTAAAAATAAAGCCGTCTGTATCGGCCAGGTTTTCCGCAGTTTCCCTGTGCCCTCGTGCAAATGCGATACAGTAGTGCATTAGGATGAGTGGCTGCGGACAACACTCTAGGGGGGGGCTCTATGAAATGAACGGGAAAGGGGTGTCTATGATGGAACGGGGAAAAGGGGAGAGGGGCAACGTAAAAGCCTGAAGAAGGTATACGGAAAGATACAAATTTAAAAAAAAATGGTAGCATTTTCAGAAAATTTCAACTTATACTACATATGTAATCTCGAAAGCGAGTATCGAAATATAATTTTTGTAACGCATGCATGAGAAGTGCTACTTCTCATAATGATCGTTCTCGCCCTTGTATCGCAAAGTACTATAAAGTGAGCGGTTATACTTATACAATTCACATTATGTTATGTCATAAACAAACCTTGTATATTTGGGAATCCGGTTCGTTGTATTTGCAGGCGTTATCGAACATCAATATGAAGTCCGATACCAATTCCTCAAGGCTCTCGTAGCCATGATTTTTTAAGGTTGAAGCTATTTTTTCCATGTTCATTGGCTGCTTTATAACTTCGTAATAATCCGGGTACTCGTTCTTATTCGGTAATTTCATGAATATCAGGGACAGTTGACGTCCCTTTGCGTCGTGATAATCTTTTATCGTGTCGTACATTGTACGTAATTTTTGTAGATGAAGCGGTACGACCTTCTTCGGCCTCCTAAACAATTATTAATATTCCGTTTTCATTGCCTTGGCGTTTAATTTTTACTCCATTTGTAGCGATGTGGATTCACCGGTTAATTAAATCAAACAACTCCAACCTTTCCAACTTTTAAATTAAATTTAGGAATCATTTTGGATTAAGTAAATATCGCGGTAAGTAATATATATTTGCTATATATATTTGTGCAGAATACAAATGAAAAAGCCTAAAATTTATTTCGAATTTTTTGGAATAATTTTTTCGTATAAAAATTCAAGATTTACAATTCCTTTTTAACTATTTGGGTTTTGCACAGAAATAATTGCACTAGAAAAATAAGAGGTGAAGAATTATTTGATGAGCTTTTGAATTTAATTTTAATTCTATGTTAGAAGAAAAAATGTACGATTTTTTTACCGTAAGTGAAAGAAATAAATCGCAAGACATACTATTAAGTAGTGATAAAATCTGTCTTATTGTGAGGAATATCTAACGTTATGGAAAAAAAAAGTTGTTCAACTGGCAAAGTATTTCTTAAATATCGAATATACATTCCTAAGATTATTATTTTTTTAAACTAACTTATCGCTACTAAAATATTGTATATAACAACAATTATTCCACCGTTTAAACAAATCATAATTAAAAGTTTACAGAATCTCTGAAATAAAAAATTAATTTAAAAAACATGCCAACTTACCCAACATTACGCGTCGGAGTTGAACCTGTTGATTTAATCGTCTTTCCTGTATCGGGTAACGGACCTAATTCTTTTACCTTATCCATCAATACTTTTTCCAATGTATTAGCGTCTTCGTATATCAGCGAACATTCCTCATTGTATTGTCGACAGTTGTTAAACATCAACTGAAATCAATCGCGAATTTTTACGAACTTAAGCATGAGCTTTATTTTATATTTATTTATTTCTACGATAGTTGATCTAATTTTCTATTTTAACTGATGTGTCGTTTTTAAAACCCAATACAAAAAATTATCGATTTTTTTAAACCAAGTAATCGATCACCAATTTTAACGTTTTGCTTCGATAATTCGATGTTACAAATTCTTTTTCGTTCCCGTCGATTTTTTAAAATTAGAATTTGCATCACTCAAATCTACGTCGTAATATATGTTGTAATATGTTTATAAGCTACACTAACAGTTATTTACCTTAAAATCTTGAATCAGTTCGTTCTCGTTCTGATATTTTTCATCTTTGATGTTACTTTCTATGGTGAGCATATCGATGGGTTCTGCGATAACCTGATAATAACTGGGATACAATTTTCTCGAGGGTTTTTCCATAAATGCCAACATCGGTTGCCTTCCATCTTCACACTGTTAAAAAAATAGATAATACACCATATCAATCAATTTGCTTTGAAATGCATCCGTTAATGTTGGAGTAACGTACCACGTATTCTATAACGCATTTCACCAACGTGTACAGTCTTTTTTTCAAGGGTATGTTATCCTTATACTTTCCCCGAGTCAACATAAGGGAAGCTCGCTTCATGAGTTTTGGTTGCTGAGAATTGCTCTCAGATTCGCAATCAGAATCAGAATCCTTAAAATAACAAATCAATTGAGTATACGATAAACGACATTTGCATCGAACATCGGTATTGTAGCCATTAAATTACTTTTCATTAATTAATTCCATAATTAATCAAATTTATACGATTTTTCGCAAGAATATTTTCACACGTTTTATTAAACACATAAAATAAATTTAAAGAAAGTTTCATGAATCTATGTCACGAAAATCACAATAACGTAGCAAGAAATAGGGCATACTTTTTTACCGATTATTCAATATTTTTTATTTTGTTATTTGTGATTCGAACACGAATCATTTTTGTAAGATTGCATGCAACTCGAAAACCTTGGGTTTTTTGTTGAGATTTTAAGGAAGAAAAATAATAAATATCTAATTAGTTATGAAAGAAATTAATAAACAGAGTTTAAAATTAATTGGATGGTTGCATCTACAAATTACATGTTTATTTTACCTGATCAAACTCCAAGAGTTCTTGTACCTTTTCCTGCATTATTTTCTGCAACTTTACTGCGCACTTGTATAAACGGGACGTATGTGTGTTGTATTTCTTAGCATTCTCGAACATGATATTCATGTCACCGGCCACTTCGCTTAATGTTCCATATTCTCCTTTCTAAAAAAAGTATCATCACCAATAAAAAATTATCAAGTGGTATTATTCACTTTTTAAAAGCAAATTATCATACTCTTAAACCTGAATTTTTTATTCTACACCAGACAGGTAATGTTATTTTCTATACAGATACAAACAGTCAAAATGCTAGCTTACCTTTATTTTTGTGCGAATTTGCAGCAGAGATATCGGATTTTTTATCATCTTGTAATAATCAGCGTACAGTCGTTTCGACGGTAGTTTCCAAAAATACTCGCTCATCCGGACACCTGATTTAAAAAACATCCGTCATAATTAGTATAGAATAGAAAAGAATATAAATGTATTGCTTTCCAAAAATACATGGGTTTCTTAAAGCAAGAGGGGAAGAGAACTTAATATAATTCATTCGTTTAAGGAAAAAACCCTCAGTCTTAACCTACTAGTACTAAAGTTAAAGAATTTTTTAATGGCCCGCGGATTTTTTTACATTGCACAGTTCTGCAACTCGTCCTATTCTTCTCATAATCAGTATAAATAACTAAACATTTCTTTCATCACAATTAGTATAAATAACTAGGAATTAATGCATTCATTTTTTTTTGTTTGTCGTGTAAAACAATGATTAAAAAATATTTACCTTGACTATTCGGCGCTGTTCGTATGGTCTGAAACAATTGCCATTGGGGATTATCGGCCTCGTCATTTTCGCCACCCTCGTCATCTTCGTCGTCACTTTCCTCGTCCTCGTCAGGTAGCGAAGCTGTTTGGCTGATCAAAGTTTGTGCCGTTCCTCGACTGCCTCTTTTGCTTCTAGTAGACGGAGCTGTTATTAGTTTCGACATTGTTGCAGCTGAACTGCTGCTCTCCTGTTTTCTCGCTGAAGAGGCGATGATTTTCTTCAACATCTTTGCGTCTTTGTAAATTTGCGAACCGGGCTCATTGAATTGGCAAGCGTTGCGACACATCAGCATCAAGTCACGTTCCATGTCGGCAAGTCCGTTGTACGAACCTTCCTGGATTTTTCTTGCGATCGTTTTCAAGTCAACCGGTGTCTCGATCACTTCGTAATATTCCGGATAAAGCTATGATCCGACAAATTAACGCAGAGATACTAATTATTGTAAAATGTATAGCATTCCGGAGCAGCTATTTGTTCGAGATCTTCTCGTAAGTTTATCACAATTGACCAGAATATTTATTATTAATATGTTCATAATTTTAATGCATGATTATTCTCAAAATTGCAATATTTTTAGAATTATTAATTTTCAAAAATTATTTTTTAAATTATTAACAACTCTGCCGAATTATTAACATGATTATTATCGAATATAATTATTCTTAGTATCTAGAATGACATTATTCAAAGTAATATTTCGGTTATGAAAATTTGTCGACAATTGCAATGATTTCGCAAAACTTTGTTGCGCACTTCTGCAACTTCGGTTGTCAGCTACATTCCTTTTACTGCTAATTAGTACTATTTCATATTGCATCTGTACGAACTGCTTATGTTTATTTTCAGTAATAATCTATTCTTTAATTTGTCATTGAAATTATACGCTTTATAATGTGTATATATAAATACGTAAATAAATATACCTTTTTAGATGGCTTTAGCTGGAACATCGTGTGTAGCGGTCTGTTGTTATCAGAATGATCAGTAGCAGTCATAACTGCAGTAAACAAATCTTCGTAGGGTTGCATAGATTCTTCATCAGGATTTGTCGAACTTTCCGAAGTATCCTCAGCGTCTTCTTGCTTAAGCGCTACTTTTCTCGCCTGTGAATAAAAGTAGACGTACAGATTTTCGATAATATATAAACAGGATATTTTTGGCGTTAGTTTTATTAATTGTATATTTACCAGTCTTCCAACTTTTAATATTATCTTTCCTTTCGGCTCTGTTTCTTCATATTCATCCATGATACGATTTTTCGTATTGACACAAAGGTCCCACAAATCAGTAGCGTCTTTGTACTCTGGAGATGTACGCTATTAGGAGCAATGAAATGCTTGGAATTATAATTCGTAGGAATGAACGAACAGCATTTCAGAAGTTACAAATTCGAACTGTATGTTCGAAAATATTCGTTTACAGATAATTCGAATATTCATGAGTTATTCGAAGAATCGAGAATTTTTCGAATCCGTGAATAATTTAAACAACGATGAATAACTCGAGCAATTATAAATATTTCGAATAATCATCAATGAACATTCTGTAAAGATTTATAATTTAAATACCATGTAAAATGCTTTTGCATTGTTAACCATAAGTTGAACATCGGCTGCTAAATCGTCCATATCGCGATACTCATCAGTCTTCAATTTTTGCTGTACTTTGAGTAGATCAATTGGATTAGTCACAACTTCGTAGTACCCAGGCTCTTGTCGACGTTTGGGTACTCTGATAAATGCATCGCAAAGAAGCGTCCCATCTTCTTTTTTCTGATTACGAATAATATCGTACAATTGTTGGCACAAATCACTCTAAAAATGATAAGAAACGGATAATCAGAATTACGAATTTTTCCAGACTTTAAGCAGAATGGATAGTAAATTCTTGATCTTCTTCCTGACCAAAAATCATCAGATGGAGTTGACATAAGAATTTCTAAAAAATAGTGAACAACAGAAATTCCAAGATTACATAGACTTAAACTGTTGATGAATGAACATATAAGGCATTGTCTGTTAATGGAGCAATTATTTTTACCATCATCTCTGATACTGCATTTAATCAATTTAAAAAAAAACTTTTAAGGCTCAGCAAATTTCTTCCTTCAAGCTGCCATTTATAAACATCAGTGGCTGTTGGCAAATGAATATCTAAAATTCGTGAGAGAAACAATTCCCAGCATTCTTTGTTAATTTAGCCATTTGTTTTTTTTACATCATCTCTGATATATCATGTAGTTAGTTAGATTTCATTGCAACGTCATAGAAATACATATTCATTTTTGTTTTTAATTTATTAAGACTTCTACTGGAAAATTTCTTCTTTCGAGCTGCCATTTATAATAATACGCTGTTTAATAATTTTTTACACTCACGGGATCTAATTTCTTCCGTCTTTTAGCTGGTTCAGGCTGTGCTTCTTCAGGATCATCCTCTGTGCCACGGCTGGCAACAGATGATGTTCTACGTCGTTTATTCATTCTCTATAACTGGAAAATAAGAAGTTCGTTAACATACATAAAAAAATCTTGCAATAATGAACTAATAATCAACAGGTTGTAGATTGACGTTAAGATACAGGATTGAACCTTCATTATTTTCTAACATTTGAAAAGCCACTTCTATAAGGAAGTATGTTGATTATAAAAACTGAACAATAATAAAGAAGAATATGCAAGTTTGTACTTTATAATTGCATCTAAGATTTTGATATTTTAATATTGGAGTACAAAATTTCGATCTTGAAAAGATATTATATACTTTTTTTCTCTTTATCTTATTTTGATTATGAATAAAACTATGTATGTTAACATACAAATTTTGAATCAATGACAAAACTCAATAATAAAAATGCTGTATTGTTTTTTAATTTTTAGTCATGTTATCAACCATATGTTATTCAAATATTTTATACAAAATATTATCAATGGAAATTACAAAATTACAGCAGTATTTTATGAGTCTCAAATAGACTTCAGAATTTTCTCTATTATCATATTGCAAAAGAATATTTCTATAATAATTTCCAAATATGTTAGTACTATGTGGATAAATCTACTAACATAACCCTACTTTTTAACATATCAACATAAATCTTAATTCTGCAAACAATCTATGAAATATCATTAATTGTACAATTTTTATTACAATCTATTATAGTGAAAAATATAATTAAATAATAGACTTCCCTAATTTTCCATAAAGTCCATCAATGAATATTTTTAATGGAGTTGAATAAAAAAAAAAGGTCAATAGTTAACAAAAAAAAAATGTAATGGAAATTAATCAAATGAAGGCCATTACTATATTTATTTATTTTTCCTCCAAAATCATTGCTGTTTTTATATTGTTATTATTTAATATTTAAAAAAAAATGTATTTTAAATAATTTTTGCTAAATGATAATTTTTCTTGCTACATTTTAACAAACTGCTAACTATTAGTGCATTATAAATATATATTTGTTTTACCTCCTTAAGATTTTTTTTGTCTTTCAATATGTTTTTTTTTTTCAACATTGTTGTGATGAAAATTGAGTTATGAGTGTTGTGAGTTTAATGCAATGCAGTAAAATTTTGTCATTGCAAAAAAAAAGCTTGGCGTGTCTCGAGTTATAAAAACTATTTTTGCTGACGAGACAAAAGAGTTAACGACGTGTTTATTAAGCGAATTGTTCGGACAAAGACGATACCATTGAAAATTGTGGGGGAAAATCGTGAGACTGCAGAGAATCGATTTGTACCGAAAATTTGCCGCCATGACGCAAACCTCACGATGCATCTCAGTAGTGGACAGATATGGAATATGAATTGGTAAAAAAAAAAAGCGGTATCCATTTGAGTTCTCACCTTGTGTTCTATAATTGTCGCCTACGTGGACACGAGGATCATCAAGATTTTTTTGAAAATCTTTATATCGCGTTCTTTTTAGTACAACCGCTTATTACACAGAATACGACCGACGCCATACCAACGAATACGGAGGTTTATAGAAACTTTTATAGAATAGCAAACTCTGTGTTTCTGGAGAAAAACTTTCTGCGACTAAAACCGACGCTAGGCGTCGCTATAGTGTCGAGAAAACAGCCGTTCTGTTTTACCGACTGAGTATAGTTATCCGGTGTTAGGCAATAAAAAGAACCACGAATGTCGTTTTAAACTCCGTATCCCTAAACACACGTGCGCGTTTTTCGGCAATGAATTCAACAATTATAAGTCACTAAATAAACAACTTTAATTGCAAAACCCGGACGACAAGTTTATTAATAGTTAACGAAACAACACTACGATGCCTGTAGTAAAGAGAGTCGTGTAAGTTATTAATTGTGTATCCTAACCTTCAATTATTTATGTGAACGATTTTGCCAGATTTCAGCTACTAAAAATTATTACACTGCAGCATTTTTCTTCTTTTTATCGTAACTGTCATTGTCATTATAAGATTTATTATTAGTATTATTATTATATGTCTTGTAAGAATTGGTCAATATCAGAAGAGAGTAACAAATTAAACTTTACGAGTCAAAACAGAAAACAAACATCCTGCAGATAATAAAAGAAAAATAAATACAGTAGCATAAAACAAATAGATGAAGGTCTTAAATTTTGGAATATCTGAATACTATTTATTTCTGGACAGTTAAGGCTTTGAAAACAACTTTATTCACTAAAATATCCAGATTTTTATTTTTATTTTTTTGTTAACTCACATATCTAAATAGCTGTATATTATATTAAAAAAATATAAATAATCATTCTGTATTGTCTATGATTTTTAAAAAATGTATTGCTACATTTAAACCTGTTTTGGAAAATAAAATATATATAATATTTTTTCCTTACCAAAACGTCACCGTTATTTGGATTAAGAAAATTTTCTTATATATAGTAGATAAAATATTTTGTACAATTTATGTATCAGTAGGACACCTAAATGTTTTGAAGTTATACATAACTTTAATATAGCCAAATGTTTAATTTTTACCAATAAACAAGCAATATGTTTTTCAGCTCGATAAATCTAAGTTTCACTTCACAGTATTTAACACGTGTGTATTTTCTAATGTCCAATTTTTATTTATTTAGAAAACCTACATCGCACAGAGGGAAGCGGGCAATATTGAAACGGGAGCCACAGTTGATAGAAGATGCCAAGCAAACGCTGTGCATTAAAGGAAGCACAGCTTCTCAAATAGTCAATGATTGCATGAAAGATTTGGTAAATATTCCTATTACAGCGGAAATAAATTTTCATAAAAAAAATTCAATTTCAAAAACACCAATAACACCAATTGAAAAAAATTGAATTCATATTCAATTTATAACAATTAAATCGTTTAAAAACCAGGTTTAAATGACTAGTTAAGTCAGATAATATCAGTGAGTTTATATTAAACGATTCAAATTTTAACAGAGCACCAAAATACAAAGTGGTATTTAAAAACTCACTCTGACTTTCTCCGGATATTCTCACATCTTTTTCACACACACTAATGGTACAGAAATCCGTTCCTAACTTTTACTTACTCGGATAAGATTTAAAATAAGACCCAAGTTAAGCGCTCACGAATCTTTCGTGGTTTTGCTGGCGCAGTAAGAACTTTAATGCGCCAGCAAAAAGTCGAACATGGCGCGGCTGAATCTTGCGTGTGGGCCGATTCTTTGTCGTAGGATCGCTGACGCGGCAATGATAAGACGGTCATCAGGTTTCCATGTACTTAATGAATAGTCCAATTAAGAGACCGTTACAAATTTATGACAAGTTATTTTTTATTTTGAAGATCTATTTTTTTTAAATTTCATAATATACAAGCCCAAAAGTTGAAAAAAAGCTAATAATAAATTTCACAAAAGGAAATACATTTACAATCCAAATTATTCATAAATATCTGAATTATTCGAATATTCAATGAGCTACAATAATTTTTATTCAATTAATAATAGTATTAAATAGAAAACTTATTCTGTATTACAGTACAATCTGAAAAAGCCAGATTGTCAATTGATGCAGAAGAAGAATCCGATTAGGCCCTTCGAAGATGCTACGCCGATCGAACAGTTTTCCCGAAAATTGAACGCGCCACTATTCATGTTTGTCTCGCACAACAAGAAACGTCCCAACAATTTGGTAATGGGCAGAACTTTCGAGCATTCCGTGCTAGACATGGCAGAGTTTGGTATCGAAAACTTCCAGAGTCTAAAGGACTTCAAAGTGGAGAAAGTCGCCGAAGGCATGAAACCCATGCTTGTGTTTAACGGAGAACTTTGGGAAAACAATCATCAGTATGGAAGAATCAGAAATCTTTTGGTTGATATGTTTCAACGGGATCACGTGCAGAATATCAGACTACAAGGATTGGAACATGTGCTCAGTTTCACTGCTAGTGAAAACAACATTCTACTTAGGAGCTACAGGTAGGGTAGAAAAAAAGGAAAAATTAACCAATTGCAATTTATGCAACTAAAATCATAAGATGAGTGATTTAAAAAATCACCTATTTTTGCTTCCCCATAATGCTAAATATATATCTTTGATGAAATTGTCATTGCAATTTCATCTTCGCAATCGAACGAACGGATTTTTTTTTTCTAACAAAATTTGAAATGGGAAATTACCGGGATTCTTGTTTTCGGTAAATTAACCCTAAAATTTCTGTTTTTATAACGTATTTTAACGTCATTGTGTTCCTATAAATGTTGCGATGTGCAAATGCGATCACGAAAATTGTACGTAAATTTATCGTAAAAACTAGTAAAAAATCACATATCTAGATGACAAACGACCGGCGGCAACATTTTTTGGAAGATTCATCCATAAAATAACTAACATTTTTTCGTAAATTTGCCATATCTTTGTGAGATTTTGAATCACTTCGAGACACTTTACAAGTATCAATGTGGTACCAACATGATTTTTTTAAACGGCAAAAATACGGAAAAATTACCATTTACATTTCTAAACAAAATTAAGTATTTATTCTTTTTATTTCCTCAACACGCCATTTAAAATAAAACTATAAAATAGGAATAACATACGTATAAGTCTGAAGACGCGAAATTTTGTAAAACATTAAACAATTTATAGGGTTTCACTGAAAAAGTCCGGTTCAAGAATTCCGAGGATAGAATTGATCGAAATCGGGCCTCGCCTTGATCTGAACGTCAGACGAACAAAACTAGCGTCCGACGATCTGTTCAAACAATCTTGTAAGAAACCAAAGGATCTTAAGGTGAAGAAGAAGAAGAATATATCAAAGGATAAACTTGGTTCTACGTTCGGTCGTATTCACATGGGAGCTCAAAACATCAACAGTATTCAGACCAGAAAGATGAAGGGTTTGAAGAAAACCCTCGCCGAAAGGAAAGTCGAACGGAAGCGAAAAAGTATAGAGCAAGCTGCGGGTGGTTTGAAGAAAATTAAGATCACGAACGGAGCCGATTAAACTCTCCATTGTTGTACAATTATAAATACAGATTTTTACAAAACGAAAACTTGTCTTTATCATTAACAACTGATGGGGTTTTAGTCTTTCGTGAGAGTCCATGTTGACGTATTTTTGTAATCCTGAAATAGAAATAAATTTATTATTCGAATATGGCATAAAAACAAAAGTATTTTTTTTTTTTGACACCTAATTTGCTTAATATAGAACAATAGTACGACCTTATTAACACTATTTTTTTATACTGAGCTGATAATAATTCTCATATCATAATTCTCATAAATAATAAAAATCGTGTTGTACGAAAATCATTTGTTAATATTTGTTTTCTCGAAAACAGCTTAGATGGTCTCGTTCAGTTTTTGCATAGAATTTTCGACGAGGTGTGAGCAATTATTGCTTTCAATGCAAAAATCGGAGATGCCATATACTTAACGACTCGTACATATAAAAATTAATTTCCGAAGAGGAAACATCTAATAAAATCAAAATCTTAAAAACGTATTTTGATTTAAAAACTCTCACAGCCGATTTACAGCAACATTATTCGGTCACAGCATACACGGATTTAAAAGGAAATAAAAATAAGATTTTTTCTATATTCGCAATATTTCTCTGACAATTTGTTTGAAAAACTGTAACCGAATCATTTATATTATTTTCTCGAATATTCCAATATTTTTCTATCAGTTTAGGAGCTGTTTACTGGTTAACTTTTGTCCCTTCTTTTCAGCATCGATTTCGGCATGCGTGATTTAACAAGGAATTCGCGTTCTTCTGTCTGATTTTTCTGAATTAAAACCTTCGGAAATTATCTTACTTTAAGTTTGATTCCGCAAGCAGAGAGATCATCTCGAGCCTGATCACAAGCCTGGAGTAAACATTTATCTTTGATGTCCTGTTCCAGAGTTCTGTTTCGCACAGTTCCCCTAAATTTTACAAAACTGTCGACAACATCCGTCCATCGACTTTCCATTCCTTCTGCACTCTCGGCTTCCGAAATACCAAGAGACGACAAAGTGTTTCGGACATATTCAGCAACCGCGGCGATGCACGAGGTATTTCTGCTAATCGAAATACGATTTTTACCCTAGAAAATAAATAAAAATACAAAAATTGACTTGATCGTTAACGAAATACGAAATTTACAAAATATTGGACTCACCTCTTGTCTCAACATTTTATTCACCACAGCGACAAGTTCTTGGATTGCAAATACTGCCTTCGATGTATCAAAATCGTCGGCCAGTGCTGCATAGATTGTATCGTTCGCAACTTCCAACGCCTACATCAGTCATGATTAAAAAACGAAATTAAATTACTACGCAAATGGTATTTTGAACGATTTTTTGTTACGTAATTTGTTGTTGTACTTACACGTAATACAACAGTTTCATCTACATCTCCGATACTTATTTTTCCGGACACGTAGTTGCGACAATCACTGAGAAAATGTTGTAATTTGTTCAGTATGTGTACGGCATTTTGCATTTTCTCGTCAGAAAATTCGATTCCTAAAAAATAAATTTTTTCATATTATAAAAATAATTTATAATAAAATCGTGATATATTGGGAATTTTACGTCAAGTGGACCAGATGATCAATTCAAAATATTTAATTTTGACGTTAGAATTTTTAACTTTCTATTCTCAAGTTAGTTACGAAATTGAGGAACAATCCTGACTAAATAAGTACTAAGAATTTAGAAAATTGAATTATAGAACTATAAACTGTAATTTAGAAACGATAACACTAATGCATTAATGAGTTAAGCTTGTGTAATCATTAGATAATACAGTAAGCTGAAAAGTAATTGAATCTTAATTTCCTTTTCGACTACTTTTGCATATACATGAGTCCCAAGAATACAATACCTGTTCTGTAGTGTGTAAGCAAACACAATATCCTAAATTGACTGGAGCTGTACTTTTCAAGCAATTCCGATATGCTTATAGTGTTCTTTAAACTCTTCGACATTTTCTCATCTCCTACTAGGCATAGATGTCCACTATGCAACCAGTAATTGACCCATTGGTCCACATCGTGGTGACAACAAGATTGCGATTCCTCATTTTCGTGATGTGGAAAAAGTAAATCAATTCCGCCACTGTGAATGTCTATAGTACTTCCTAACGTTGTGCTGACGAATAAAGATTACTTTTGATTTTCTTCAATTATGCACTAGCTTAAATTAAGGATGTATCACAGATGCAAAATTAAAGAATAACATTTTGAGTGAAATTCTGAAACATAATATTTCAGAAAATATTTTGCCAAACTTACAATCATTATTTCTTACACAATTTTCTGCAAAAATGCGAATGAACATTGTTTTTACGGAGTTGTGTAAGAGAATTGAACAATTGAACGATTTTCTATGAATGTGCATAAATCAAAGGACCTTAAGTAAGTGAAATATTGATGATCAGGTATACTATGAACCTAGCTATTGCACTGCATTCAATGTGCCATCCTGGCCTGCCCGGACCCCATGGACTTTCCCAAAACGGTTCCCCAGGCTTGGATGCTTTCCACAGAGCAAAATCAGTTGTTGATCTTTTTATCAAATGCGTTTCACTCGCTGGTGGTTTCTGTAACTTTCCGTATCTTGTCCACCTTGTTGTATCAAAGTATACAGATCCTGCAAGCAAGCCATTCAATATTGTCAACCAAACGAGTTAAGCTCTTCAACAACAATCGCGGGGGCTTAACGGGTGTTAACGTATCATTAAGAAATATCTGAGCTAAAAAATACAAAAATCAAAAATTTCATCAGGGTTTATCATGAAACTCTGCAAACATTTTATACAAATATAAATATT
Organism: Ephialtes manifestator; assembly: GCA_963970395.1. NCBI lineage: Eukaryota > Metazoa > Arthropoda > Insecta > Hymenoptera > Ichneumonidae > Ephialtes > Ephialtes manifestator. The sequence continues at coordinate 24,893,466 of OZ019972.1, forward strand.
TGTATATTATTTGTATTTATAAATCTTACAAATATAATAAATATTTGTAAAATTTGTAAGAAGTTTGCTGAAACCAAACTCAGGTTTGAAAAAAAATTATTAAAAATACGAAGATTGAAAAGGAAAAACCTAATAAAAAGTTACTAAATGAAAAAACTATTTCACAAACTTTGAGAATTTTTTTATATTTTGAATTTTTGAAACTTGAAAATTCTTATTGTAAGTAATGATAATAATAATAATCTGTTTATAGGTAAATAATTTTTTACCATCTTTGCCAATGTATGCTGCATCCATAGCAAAAATCCTTTCAACAAATTGAACAATCTGCGGTATATAATCTGTTACTCTGCAGTACAAATAAGGCGGTAATATGTTCAACAACTTTGTCTCTTCTATAAATTCTTGTTCATAACATTTTGTTAACTGCTTCCAATCTTGTTTGGTGTCCAATGATCTTCTTATTATTTTGTCATCAATATCTGTTATTCCCATCACTGATATAACATTGATGTCAAAAAAGTTCCTAAGTATTCTTCTGATTATATCAAACCTTACATATGTACTGAAAAAAAAAGAGAATATCTATATTCATACTCTTATTGGGCAAGGATTAAGAGGTTTGGGAAAGTTTAAAATATTTGAAAAACCGATGAGTTTTATTGTTCATAATAAGTCTATGAATAAATATAATGCATTTTTGTTTACATCTTTATTATCTCTCAGACTGAATCTAATTTTGCTACTTGATGAAAAATATTTTGTTGTTAAAATTTTACAAAAAATTTTAAGAAGAAATGTTTAAGATGACTAAAAAAAATGCCAATATTTATTGTAAAAGCATCAAGATTTATAGAAGAAATTATAAGGTGCTTAAAATATTCTCTAAGGTTCTTATTTATTTATATATTTAATTGTTTATGTACTATTATTACATAGAATAACAATGCAATTTTGTCAACCACGTAGAAAACCAAAAACTTTCAAAATTAATAATATTGCCAATCATTATTAATTACCAAGCATGTCCGATATGTGCAGAATCATAAACAGTAGGTCCACACATATACCAGCTGGCTATTCCTTTGTTTTTGAGAATGAGTGGCACATTACACTTTGTAATTGGATTGTAAACATTGACATTGGTCATGAAACCATTGGGTTGTATCCAATTAGACGATTGTTGTTTAACTCCCTCATTGATGAAGCGTTTCCAGATATGAAATGATTTATATGTTGACAGCTTCATTTTTTTTAAATTTGCGGTATAAATCATTGATTATTGACAATGTATGTCTTCTGTTTTTGTTTGCGACACATTACTTAACCTTAACCGCAGTTGTTGAAGTTTTCTCGCCGGCGTGAAGACCAAGATTAAATGCACACACGTGTGCGGTTAGACCTATATAAAGTTAGCTGGACAACTTTGACTTTGGAACTTTTTATTATAGCCGATGGATTGGTAATCGACTGGTGGTCAATGGTAGCCTAATTAAAACATTCGGTGGTCAACCGTTCTTTTTTAATCAATAAATCAAAATTTGTCTGTGAAATTTGATTGATTTTTAGCAATCCAACCATTTTACGACTATAACTTCCTTAGTTGGAATCAACTGTAGTAACCACATTGTGTGCTTGCGACAAGCTCGTAAAAGTTGATAATTTTTTATCCTAAACCTAAACTTAAACTTCATGCCAGTCGGTAAAATGGAAATGTTCTATTTTGGAGAATTCGCTTGTTTTTTGCAAACCAACTATTATAAAGAAATAAATATTAAAAGTTGACTTATTCCAATTGTCATAAAATAAGTATGAGTCCAACCATTTCTCGACTACAACGAAATAAATGTAAAAAATTGATTTACAGTTGATTTTTCGTAATTCAACCATTTTTCGACTATAACGAAATAAATGTCAAAGGTTGATTTATGGTTGCTTTTCTTTAAACCAACCTTATTCCAACTGTCACAGAATAAATATCAAAGGTAGATTTATGGTTCGTTTGGCATAAACCAACTTTATTCCAACTGTTTCTTAGTCCAACATAGAATAAATATCAACGGTTGATTTTCCATAAATCAACCTGCTTGCAACAAGGATGCGAAAGTTGATAATTTTTAATCCATGACGAGTACGTATGTGCAGTACGGTTTGCATTACTCCCGTCGGGCTGAAATGAAGGGTTTTCCTCCCTGGGGTGTAATGAAACTGGATTGCACAAGCGTACGAATCAGAGGGTAAAAATGAGCGATTTTGCGCTCGCGTTACGCGCACAAACTAAGATTTTTATAGCGGATTCGAAACAAAAAAAAATCGTAATCTTGACAATACCGCGTGCAAGTTTTATACGAGATGCCACGCGAAGCCATGTCGATCGATCTCGAGAATACCATTCTTTCGTTTCCTTCGAGTCGATCATTCGAACATCTCGAGCGCTCGACCGAATTTCGAGTGAACTCGAGAATTGGGCCCCCACAAGTTGCATCTTTTGTACCAGTTTATTACCAAAAATTAAAAATAAAAATCGCAATTTTTCTGCATTATAAAACGATAGGAATCACATTTTTTCAGTACTGTGAAAAGCTTGAAGCATATAGACGTAGTTAATGAGGGTCCAGCGTTACAACAGTATCAAGAAAAAGATGCTGGTTTTCTAATACATATGATTGATATAGAATATCTTAGTTCAATTACAAAATATTAATGACTTCATCTTCACGGTTTCCGCGAAATAATTTTTGTTTAAATTTAAACCATTTAAGATTGATTCGTATGACAGATTGCGAATGAACGATACATTTTTTTATTTCTAAAGATAGTGCATGCAGCGACCGTGCTATTCAATTATTGCAAATTATCCCCTTTCTATTACAAAGTTCATGGACAAATGCAAAAATCAATGTTAGCAGTTTATTGGAAATCTGATTGGTCGCCGGTGTCATTGTCAGACATACTGGGATCGGAACCAAGTTCATGCATTGGGATTTTTTTGTTCATGCCAAATGTCAAAACTTATATAAAGAGACTCGGGCGCTTAAGCTTAAGCTACGTTCCCATGAAGCCGTTTTATTCGTACTCCGATTGGTCCTCGTTTAATAAATAAATTACAGTTGTGTCAGATTCGAAGGACAAAGGTTCTCCGCCTAACCCTAGTAAATATATTTAGGATACTTTATGCAAAAATGCACGTACTTGCTCTTCACCGTTAATAAACTATAAGCAATTAGTCTCGAGATTCAAAGATGATTCAAATGTTAAAAAATTCGCGCGATACTGTCCTTGGGCGTGGCTTAATTCATTCTAATTAATCAATGAGTAATTTTCCACCAGGATTTTAAACGGATCTAGTAATATTTGAAATAGCAATTTTCATGAAGTTATCCAAAAGTAACCCAAACGGGTATCAAATGGCCGTCAAAAAGTTACCTATAAGTTATCATGTACCTAAATCTTTTAGGTCGGTTGTTAACTGATAGGGAACTTTCAGACCGACATTTGGTATGCATTTAGACACCTTTTAGATGACTTCTTAAATTGTGTACTCTTTAGGTGCCAGCCAATCGTGAGCACGATTCAATGTCTTGTGCTCTATAAACGGGTCCGAATATCCCTAGTTCAGACCCGTTTAAAGTCCCGATGGAAACAGTAAATTTTGCCAACTTCGAAAAAAGCCATTACATTTCAAGTCAAACAAAAATCTAAAAATACACGAAACTAATATCACGATCGCAAATTGTTTTTGCTAAGAAACAAATAGTGTTTGATTTGATGAATATCAACCTGTTCATATAAAATCCTAAATAATGCCTACCACCTTTGAAAATCATCAAAATCACATATTATTTATTGGGAATCCCACCACGTTCCCACTCACGAAGGGAATCCACGTATTTCAGTTTGCAGTTATCCCATATCGCCATTGCGAAGAAGGTACTTAAACCTTTATTTTCAGTGCAACAATTTAGTAGGAAGCATCCACCAGTTAGCCGTGTTTGTCGGTACCTCAGCTGAATCATGGTAGTCGTCGTTATACTTTCATGACTTTGAAATATTTGATTAATTCACTGAAATTCAATAGCTGCATTAATGGATTTATGTTCTTATCTATCTTCAGGGAAATACAACATCGCATCAACCTGACGAACGCGTTTTCGGCAAATTCAAATGCACAAATTGCAATCGTCAGTGGGATTCCGGCTACAGTTGGGCAGACACGTACCAGGAGTGCAAAAGATGTAAGACCGCCGTTTATCCACATACTCAGGTAAGCAAAATGTGCAGCTATAGCACATTTCCCGTATCCGTCATATATGAATTTTTTATCTTAATAATATCGATACTGCCTTAGTAACTATGTTACTTAGTTCAAAAATGAATATGTGCAACATTGTCGATTTTCTTAAAATTTGGTTTTCGCAAAATTTGATACGTCTCGAATTTTCGATGATTAAGACACGAAAATCAGAAAACTTTCGATTTTTTAAGTCTGATAATTACACAATTTCCGAGGTTGAAAATTGGATAATCGCAAACAAGTGTTATTTTAACAATTTGATTTTTTTGTAGCATTTTCGATTTATAAACTTTTGTTCAGCCACGATTTATATTGACATTTTCATCCAAAATTTTATTGTCTCTTTAAAATCAAAGTCAATATATATTAACATTTATCTAATAAGTTATTATTAATTTTTTATCGACTGTTAGCGGTCTATTTTTTCTGATGGAATTTTTGCGAAGCACATCTCGGGTCTGAGACAGTGATCGCTAGATTCAAAGCGCGCGAAACCGAAGCCTAATTCAAATTTCACTAATCCGAATCTTTACAAGTATCGATTGTAGCTGCTTAATAAATTAAAGTAATTCAACAAGCAGCAACAATCGACGAAATTGATCTCAAACAAATTGTGAAAAAAATCCCGCCACGACCCGGGTCCGAACCGGGAACACCCAGAATTCTAGCCTGGTGCGTTACCAATTACGCCACCGTGGCCTTGGCAGAATTGATTCACAATCGTTAATTTATAGTCAGATATCAACCGTAGCATGTTATAGGCGTGACCGAATATTGTTATTATTAATTTTTTATCGACTGTTATTATTATTATTATTATTAAAATATTATTATTATTAAAAAATTAATAATAACAATATTCGGTCACGCCTATAACATACTACGGTTTATCTAATAAGATTTGCGTTCTAGGTTCCGTTATCACACGCGAAGGGTTTGACTGTGTCAGACTTGAGGAAGCCGCATTCAGAAGAATTGTGTGAAAAATGCCAAAAACTCGGAAAGCATTGCGGGGGCTACAGCAAGCCAGATGAATCTGGGTGCACCATACAATAGTGCCGTATTTTTTACTATATTAATAAAAAATGTTCACGAGAATAATGTGACATCAAAAACTAGTGCTATTAAGTTTTGATTATTTATTAATTGGATTATTCCTCCGTATGTCTTATTCAGGCATATGGCATACTTTTACGTTCTCTCCGTTCCCCGTTCCTTCCTAGAGACTTTTTTCCCCCCATTACATAATGAGCAAGTGTCCGTTGCTCCAATATTGTACTTGACTATAGATGTTTAACTATCGTTTCTTCTTTTATTGATTGTTTTTAAAAAATTGGTTAATTTTTTGGTAAAATTATATATATATATATAAAATTAACCAAAATTGGTAAATATTGTTATATATATATATATATATATATATATATATATATAGCCTTTTTTTATGTTTCTATTGTCGCTACGACCGGAATAATTGTATCTTTGTAAACAATAAACATCTGTTTTTTTTTTAGAAAAAGCTTTATTTTTACTGAGTTTCTACTCTATGAGGATAAATTAGAAACTCAGAAAAACTGCCTCTCTCTCGACACCACTCAAGGAGGTATTCTATAACCTTATTATAAACTTTTACAAGAGTGCTGCAGGGTTCAGGCACGAGTTTATTAACTCTCTCGGAAACTATGAATTTGACCCAAGAAATAAACACAAACGACCCAAAGACATCTTGACGATTCTTTAATAGCACACTTGGTGAGAGTGTAAGTCTGTTATAGGTAAGCAGGGCCACATAAGTAACAGGATCACATAAACACCAAGCGCTTGGGCCAGCTACTGTTTCTATTCTTTTCAACACGTTTCTCTACCGTTCTATTCTTCTCGCTTTATTTTAACGATCCCTTCTTCTCTCTACCACACCTGCACCTTCTATCTAACTTTAAGTTAACAACTTATCTATCATGTACTTTCTTGAGATTTTTAAGGAGGTTGGAGCGCTATAACATTTTTAATATTCCAGTGTGAAAAAGAAATATTATGTTGAACAACACATGAGTTCGGTGTATCCAAAAATTAAAATAGATTCACCGTTTAGTTACAGACATATTGACAATCGTAGTTGGGATATTTAACATTGCTGTTGTGGAATCGTCACTGATTGACAGCACGTAAATTGATACTGCAAAATTGTGCGATAAGATTTTCACGTGAAAAATGTGCTAACGGTAAGAAAATTCTGTCTAAAAATATACCGTCAAATTTAATAATAATTAACCGTTTAGTTTTTGAGATAGTACAAGTGAAACAGATTTTTCGAGCTTTTGTCTTGGGCTTTCATACCGCGGACCTCTCACTCACTCGCTACCTTCCCCGCACCGCTTCGCCCCCGAGCGTAGCGCTCCAACCTCCTTAAAGCTTTCCCATTTTCCGGTTTTTCCTTAATATGAAGTCAAGTTTTTAAGCCGTGAAGTTATTTTCATGGTCGTGCAAGAATGTTCCTAATCGAGTAATGCACGCAACACCTCTGTCAATTAATTTAGATTCTGTTCTTTCTTTCTTAAGATGATGTGTTAGTGCTCGGTCGATAACAAAAACTGTAAAGCGTTGTTCTTGGTCACAATTGATATTTGAGACAAAAGACGAGAAGTACTGACTGCGGCTTGGTACCCTGCAGTCAGTACTTCTCGACTGTTATTCGAAAAATCAACCGTGGCGACGAATAACACTTCGGGAAGATTCAGCTATCTCACTCGCGCTTATGGCGATCTGAGAGAGACAGACGATATGTAACACATCACCTTAAGGAGGGACAACCAAGTCGGAGACCACTTCCTATCACTTGCGCTAGGGCGCCTAACTCTAATATCAGGCAGAAGAGTCTTATTGGGGACCAAGTTTTCATTGTTTATTATATCCTTGCACCATTTTTTGTAAAGTTTAATCGAATTTTTCAAGGTGTATTTTAATCGCCACCAGCAACGTGATATTGACGCGAATCATGTTTCGTGACTGTAAAACGATTGATAAAGGACGGCGTCCATGTTGAGATGAAATACGCCAGTTCGGCTGGTCAGTAACCAAAAACTATTTACAGCTTTTTCCCGATCCTCTTGGGATTGCGTTTAAATGATAAGTGTTATTCACTCCGACTACGCAATTCCAAAGAGCATGTCACTGTTCTTGTAAGTGCATACATACCATACAACTGTAAGAAATGCCATTTTGACTCTACACATTTCAGGAAAAATGTCATGTTTTCTGGTGTGTTATTTTCTTTTGTCAAGTTTTTTCTGGATATTTTTTTGCTAGGATGGTTCATCACGCAATGACTCTTTGAACAAGGTGAAATAAAAACTATTCAATTGTCTTTACTGGTTTTAATTGTAAAATTCTGTTGTATCAAGACCTTTCGGAGGTACATGGATGTCGTTATGAAAACAGTATCGAGTACCGGTTCGATTCGCGATGTGAAATTTATGACAGATCCAGCAAGCACTTAATCTTCCTCGGCAGACTTGACATCTTCTTCTCCCTCGCCACCACTGAAGTCACCCATTCCTTCAACTTCCTCTTCGTCGTCGTCGCCGGCAACTTCGGCATTTTCCATCTCGGCACGTTCCATTTGTCTAGCGAGTTCGGCTTCATCGGTCGCGGTCACCACCTTTGGCTGTAAATAATAAAATGCAGGATGTCAGACTAAACTTTAATTATTTTTTAAAGATAAGATGCAAATTGGGGAAGAATATGAGAATTACAGTCACCGGTTAACCTTAATTTCGTTCAACTCGCCAATTGTTTTGTATTTTGTTCCTTACTTTTTATACATGTATCTATAGGTAAACGATATTAAATTTATCATGCAATTCTCATGATAATCGCCGGTTATCATTAATGATTTAATTTATATTATTATTTGTGCCTTTGTGCTTGTAAAAAATGCCAACGCATAACCAACGCAATTCAATAAGGAATTAGGTAATAAGAACACCGTTGAAATTACGCGTAACAAATAGTTTTTTTTTTTCAAATTTCATTAGCCTTTATTTGACGTCTATTCAAACGTTGAAATGTATAAGATTTTATTATTATTCACTAAGCAAACATTTAGCGAAAAAGGTTACGAAATGAAATGACTAACATTATCCGATCGGAGACCATGAATGCCCGAATCATCGGACAATAGTCGTCCTCACAATCGATGAGAAGATAAATCAATTATTGATTTTATTGATTTCCATGCTGTTATTTTCAAATACGAGTTTGTGAAGTTTCTGTTTACAGTCTACTTTTTACGCAAGAGATGTTTTGTTTCCAGAAAAAGACGCATTTTCCTTACTGAGCATAATGCACCCGGTTCTCTATTTGATAGATACTTAATTTTAAAAAAAGGAAAACAACTTACAGCCATTTGGATTTGGAATACACCGCCCAACGATGTAATCTTTTCTTCCACGACTACAATCGCGTCAGTGAGAGCCTTCAAACCGTCCGTCTTCTCAGGAGTCGAAGTGGTCATGACTGTAAGCATTAATTAATGTATTATTGATAGTCCAGGGACTAAATCATGGCAAGTAAACCCTGACCCTTGCTAAATTCTGCAACGAATTATTTCGAAATTATAATATTAAGGACGCTTTAAACATACGTTCCCTTAGAAAGTTTGATTCAATGAGAATTTCAGGATTTTGCATCAAGAGAAATATCTTTTAAAAAACAAGCGTTGGTAAATATACTAAGAATATTATATAGTATAATATAATATTTATATAGTAATAGTGCCGAAAAATTATTAATAAATTAGTTATAAAATTAATATTCAACAAATATTCAATTATTTTCGAATGCATATGATTTTTTTTTTTGTGAATTTACTAACAATTTAGACATTTCCATTTTCCACAATTTCTTTAGGCCATTTTTAAATATCTTTCGATCAACGACCTTGCAACTCTTTATACGTAATATGTACCTTTCGACAAAAACATATCGAAAACCCGCAGACCTTTAACCATTTCACAAAAAAAAAAAAAAAAGAAAATTTCAAAATATTATAACAACACGATCAAATGTATCCGGAAACATCAAGGAATTCATTTCATAAGGAAAAATTAAGTTTGCTATCAAATTTATTAAAATAATTTTTAAAACTTTTTCGTGTTGTTATTCACAACTGTTTTTCATGGCGTTGATTCTTGTAGATTCTTCTTTCTTGCTGTTAAGTACTAAAATTCTGATCGGATCAAACTCATATTCTCGACTGTTATTATTATAATCCAGTTAATTAGGTACTTACCGTATAAAGGAGGTGCGATGAGATTGATTTTGATGGGTATTTCCTCGGTTGAGAGCGCGAGACCCGCTCGAAGTGCGGTCTTAACGGCATCAATACCCTCGTAGCCGTAACAAGCGACCTCAACATCGGCTCTTATTTTAACAGCTTGAGAGGTAAGTTTACGCTTGATGTTATTCAAGAGAACTTCTTTTGTGTGGTCGTCCAATCCACACTCCGCTAGAATAGACGGATCCCTGAAACAATAATGGAGGAAATGGAGGAAAAGGAATAAACAAATCTTTGAACGTTGTTGTAATCATTGCATCGTCGTGATAAGAAATGTAAGCGATAAATATGAACCTAATTTGCCGTCAATATCGTATCTGTTGTGATCATTACATAAATTTCTGGGGAAAAATCATTATTGACCTAATAAAAGAGGTTCCGTATATACGTTCAATAAATATATATATATATAGCAAAACATTTTTATAGAGAGTTGACGAAAATTAATAGAATTAAAAAATAAAGCTTTAAAGTTCTCAGGATGTAAACTATGAAAAAAAAAAAGTTGCACAGAAGGCTATTTCAAGTAGTAGAAGGATCTGGCTAATTATATGAAAATCTGAAAAGACTAAAAAAAAAAAAGTAATTAAAAAGTGAATATACAAAAAATATTGTGACCATATCTCAACAAAACCATTTGAAAAACTGAACGACGAAAAAATATGAATAACATACACTATTCTTACCGTACATTAGCCAGCTAAAAATTGTATCGTATATTTGCACAACTTTATTATCCATTAATGCATTAGAAAGAATTTGTTGAATTTGATCTTTTTAATACTTAAACTTACAATACTGATTGTTTGAAGAAGTCGTACGCAGACGCTTTCTGCTTCTTGTACTTTTCTTCAAAGTGCCACGCGGTCTTCTGGTAGAGTTCCTCCAACTGGTCGTCACTGTCGAAATGCAAAAGTTCGGCGACGTGTCTGAGGATGGAATTCACGGCTTTTGCCTTAGCGTATCTTTCTGTACACTTCTCCACATCCTCGGCTGATACTCGTCGTTTACTCAGATCAATGTATCCTATTCCAAACAGAAATCAGTAAATTAACGAAATAATAATAATAATATATATTTCTCTAAATCCACCAATTTTCGTTAATAAATAATAGTGAATTTGACTGCCTGCTTTTTTTTGTGAAAGCTCACAGCAAAACACAGCTTCTCATCTACAACTAAAAAAAGGTATCTTACAAACGATTTGAAATTCAACATTTTATACCACTTTTTACAAATACGTCTGAATGGGATGACAGAGTAAAACTAACTTGAAAGTACAAAGAAGAACTAAAATCGAACTAATTATGGAAAATATTTAACAAGTTCACAAAAAATGGCCAAAATAACAGAGACTGCATTATGTATGAAGTATCTTAAAAAAGTAGGAGGTAACTCAAAAACTTTGACATCCATCAACAAATATTTCATTTATTTGTGGCTGCTGGTATATGAAAAAAAAAAAAAATACTTTTGACCGACTGAACATTTTATTTTTTACAAGGTGATAAAAATTCTGATCATTTTTTTTGTCTGCTCTGCAGACTTGTGTAAAAGAAAGGTAAAACCTTCAGAAATGAGTCTAGCAAGAGGAAAAATTAGGAGAATACAGAATTGAAAACAGATTTTAAGTAATAATCTTCTAAATTATATTCCAACTTCACCAAGTAAAAAAGGATGTATGAAAAGCTGTGTCTCTTCTGAGATTCAAGTGATGCTTGTTAAGAGGCAGTGGTACTTCCCCCACCACACCTCAAAATTTCAAAAGCTGTTTTCTCTCAAAAAACGACGCAGATCGGGCTTGCATTTTGAGGGAACACACAGAAGGATGGTACAATTGGGCTAAGCTTCTGGCTCCACAGACAATTCAGTTGTTTTTTTTTGTGAGAATTAAAAGAAAAATAGTGCGAAAGAGACAGAGCTACGTGTGAGAGAGACAGACCTATAGGCGTTTAACATTGGGCGAAGAAAATCTCACCGGTGTATCACTGCCACTTAAGTACAGTTCGTAAAATAAGTGCAAAGTTTAATTACTCTAACATAATGTAATACTTGTCACACACTTGCAAATATTTATTTATTTATTTATTTGCAGGATATGACCATTTCACAGGTTTATCAGTGTAGGCACATATATGTAAAAATCTTCACATATATAAAAATAAACAATTTTTGTAGTATATAAAAGAAAAATAGCAAAATAAATTTAATGCGCTTCAGTAAAATACTAAATTTCATGGTAGTATTTGCATCTGGTCTTGATTAGGTGGCTGTAAGACTGGCTTATAAAATATTTATATATTATTAATTTTATTTCATTTTACTCTATTTCTTTACCACACTAATAGATAAACCAACCATTAAAGCGACTCTGTAGCCTATCACGTAAATCGCAATATTTGTTTATATTTATCATTTTTCTATGCAGTCTCTTCTTTGTTTCTATTATTATTCTGTGCTTTTGTTCCACGATATAACGATGCATAAGATTTTGAATCCCTATCAACAATGAAATAAATAAATATATAAATACCTTTTTCCTTGTCGACTCGAATGACAACAACAGGCTCGGTTTTGCCTACTCTGATGAGTTTGTTGATGGAACGAATACGTCTCCTGGAGAGTTCAGAGAGCAATATCATGCCCTCGATATTGTTGTATTCTAGTAGATGGACATATGCGCCCATCTCTGCTATACTTCGTACATTGACCATGACGACATCCTCCACCTCCGGATACTTCTCCTTGTAAAATCGACACGAGAGTACCATATTGGCTAAAATACATTAGAAAAAAAAAAACAAATTACTTATATATTCACAGGCGTAAAGTCTATCGGTAAAATGTATATTTTAATTGTCTATACTGAATGAGAGGTTAGGCTTTAGGTTAGATGAAAAGAGAAGATGAATTTATGACAGTACTAATACATTACATACACGACTGATACCGTAGATATAATAATAGACGAAATGCTTATTTACACTATTGAAAACCACTTAGAAGAGCACTAATCTGGTTAAATATGTCAATAATCCATGTGGAATCTTGGCTTTACTTCAGACGGGCTGATGAAAGAGAGAAACAACGGTTCTCAACTTGGCGATTATTGACGCCCTCACGTTGTGTCAACCGTTAATACTAAGCGATGTCAATAACCGAGAAGCAATGGCCGTATAGTATTGTGACGCATGCGTCACTTTACCATTATCTTAACGCGGTTTATTCAAAGATTCGTATTGCAGAATAAAGCTATTGGCATAAATCGGCTAAATTAAATAGAATAATTATACCCCGAGAGATTTGAAATTAATAAATGGTGACTTATAATAATATGTTGCAATAATATTAGATATTTCTTAAAGGCAAAGAATGAATACAAAGACATGATTGTCTCGTCGTATGTATATTTAGTTATTATCTTTGTTATTGAAAAGACGTCGGGCGCATGTATGTTTATTTCAGAGTTTCGAGTTTATATAAATGTTTATCCCTAAGTCTAGCCTTCGATAAGTGGAGTGGCGACTGCTGGCCCTTCTCTTATCGCGTCCGTGAGAAAATGCACGGAATAGAAAATGCTCCCTTGTTCTTATTGAATTCGTGCGTGATTGGCTGTGAGAGCATAGGGAAGGAGAGCCGTTGTATGGTTCTTCTAGCCTAGACTCCAAAAATCTTCAAAGAATAGAGCAGAACAATTTTAATACCGAAAGCGAACGGATCTCATTTTATTCTCTGACAATCCTTCCTGATTCACAAGGTGGGTTTTTACCCTTTATCCCAGGAAAGGACATCGTTGGATATAATTCAAATTCCCGCGAATCAAGACGCTCCGGCGTTACAGTATAGCTACTACAGAGTAGCGATCGGAGTCAGCCCCAACTAAATAACTAACTAACTAACCGAGAAACAAAAGTCGTGGGCAAAAGATGTGATGATACATTGCTTTTAGTTTGTGCATAATTAGTATTGCAATTAACATAAGTATGAAGTGTGACAGAAATAGTTGTATCTTTAAAACGCAAGTTCTTTCGTCACAGATGATTTTTTGTATTAAAAATAAAAACGCTAAGCTGGAGAATAGTGAGAGTTAGTTAGTTAGTTATTTAGTTGGGGCTGGCTCCGGTCGCTACTCTGTAGGAATAGTGAGAGGTCAGGCTTCTTTCTCATCTTTTATTCGACGGTATGGAGGCGGAAAAATTGGCATTATTTTGTTTGTTACCGACCGAGGAGGCATTTCTTAGTAGCATTCGAAAACTAAAACATGAGTGCAAGAGAGAAAACGATTAAAATGGATAGCACATCGTGTTAATAATGTCACACTCGTGTCACTTTACCATGGTTTCAGCATGGTTGATTTTGTCCATGGCCGTATGGTTCAAATTACCTGGAGTAAGAACCAGAACTAGCACCAATCAAAAGAAAAAGAACGCGGTTGATTCCAATGGTTCATATTGCAGAATAACGCAATTAGTATGTATTAGGGTTGAAAGTGTGACAAAAATTTCATAACTTTTGAAACGCTGTGACGATTCTAATCGTGAATGCAGAACAGACTTGGAAAATCGATAGGTCGAGTGATCCTATAATTTTCTATCTCACAATTTTCTGTCTCACAATTATAGAAAGTATATCTGTATAAATCGTATATATTTAGACTGAAAGAATGCTGATTGACTTGTGTCTCCTCTCATCGGTTCACAGCTATAGGAAGACTATCATAATGAATCTTGAATATGATAAATATTTGAATCTAAAGATTTGTGGATGAAACTTTTTTTAAAATTAAAAATGCATATTTTTAATTAAAAATAATTAATTTTTTTTGCTGTGTACCACTCCCGTGTAACGCTTTCAGCCAATTTACGGTGCGATAATTTAAATGAAGAACCAGCACGTTAGTGTGGTTACCACCGATGTCCGTTCCACGTTAAAGAGCTGAAGCTCACCTCGTCCGGATCTAAAAGGCTTAAAAGTAATTCAAACACAAAACGTCCAAATAAATCTTGCACAATTTATTCTACAATATAAAACTTTACAAAATTATTAAAGGATTTAACAAAACTCGAAAATGTCCTTTGAAGGGCTCCGACGCGCGCGACTGTTCGTAAGAATCTGTCTGAGTCTCTTCTAAACTCGCGGGGCCCGCATTATGTCCGTGGATCAGAGGTTACGCCCTTAGCCAATCAACCCTCAGTTTGGCGTGGACGCTCAGCCCCACGCGCGACTGTTCAAAACACTCGCTTCAAGCATCCACGTCGCCGTGAAAGTCGCTTTCTCTAAGTGACTGCTAGTTTAAAACGACATAGCCCTCCGTTGAAGGGCGGTTGGAATTTTCAAGTGCGTCTGGCTGCAAGAGTCGACTTTGTACAATTTACTTTATTTCACTCAGTGCGTGGAAGGCGATTTTATACACGCTTCGCGTGCGTCAAACGTCGTTTACACACCTCGTGAAATAAAATTTTGTACGATACTCATGCGAAAAACGTTTTCTTAACTCGTATGATTGCAACACTCGCCTTCGGCTCGTGCTTCAAATTCACACTCGTCAGAAAAAGTTTTTTCTCACCTCCGGGCCGAAAGCGACAACTTTCGTTCCGCTGCGCGGAACGAAGTTCCCGGTTTTCGGCTCCGTCGATGAGAAAAATCGTATACACTCCTCGGGCAGTAAATAAGAAAGCCTCAGGTCACATGTTTGTCGACCTCGGCTTCGCCTCGGCCGACAATTACATGTGATCTGAGACATTTCTTACTTTACTGCCCTAGGTGTGTAATATACTATTTCGCACTCGTATCGTAATGTACTATTATTTTACTGACTGTGCGTGTGGCAATGCTCTTCTCAAGGATGAGACTTTTTCGCATGTGCTCACCAGTTGACTTGACAGGTCTCGACTTTTACTATTTTAACTGCATTTCAAGGAACGCAGGAAGATTCTTTTACAACAGCACGTTTCGTCACAGAGTGGTATTTCCGTTTAACATACACTACGAATGTTATTATATTTCAGTCTATTTTGTATGAACATATAATATATTTATTATTAATCATACTTCAATATCTCTCTATATTATAAAAAGATCTCGCCGCCGCCGCCGCCGTGTCAAGAATCGAGGGACTTAGAATAATTCGGGCTCAGGGCTTGGCGGAAAGGGGGGAGGGGGGCACCCTTCGGAGGTGGCACCCTTGGGTGGGGGCCGATTGCGAGCGCGCGAGCCACAATAAAATCCTAGTATTTATATAAGTAGGTAGTCAGCTTGCTCCAGCCGTAATGATCAATCTCTCTGCTTTGAGAGTTTTGAATTTACCGCGCTCGGGCACACGGAGTTCCCAGGCAGCACAATTCAAGAAGTTATCCAAAAGTCGTCTAAATGGATACCGAATGACCGCCCATTTAGGCGACTTTTGGATAACTTCGGAAAACGGACTTGTCGAGTGGAGCGGAATTCTTAGTTGACATTTCTGGGATTAAAAAAATATAACCGAGTGTTTTTTCAAATGCTAAAAAACGAGATTTTTCCGAAATTTTAATACGATTTCATACGAGTTCATCGATTTTGTAAAATGTTTGCTAACTTTAATAGTAAAAAAATCATCGTTTCATTCATTCACATACTAAAAATAAAATAAAAAACAAAACTGAGTTATTTTTCTGTTGTTTTTATTAAAATCATTTGAGTTGGCATTTAAATGACTTATTCGTTGGCAATGGTGACCTCAACCTCTACACCAGGTTCAATGGAGATACTGGTGATCTGTTTGACGATTTCGGATGGGGAGTACAGGTCGATGACTCTCTTGTGAATTCGCATTTGGAAGCGATCCCAAGTCTTGGAACCTTCACCACAAGGTGTCTTACGGGTTGTGATCCTCAGAATCTTGGTGGGCATACGCACTGGTCCCTTCACCTTCAGCTTCTGCTTCTTGGCTCCGTTGATCAGCTCCGAGCATACTAAGCAATCAAAGATCGATGATTAGCAAATTGATAATTTTTTAAATACCATCTAAATTGTTTTTCAATTACCAAAAAACGATTTTGAAGAAATATCAATGGTTGACATTTGTCTTCTCTATTAGAGATCAATTACTACAAAATTTATCATTGAAAAAAACTACTCATTTGAATTTTATATTCTTTTTTCTAAACAAAGAAAAATTATTGATATATTTTCCATGTTTGAAAATTTCGAATTTTTAAAAATTGTTCATTAACATTGGATAATCAATTGTCACCCAATTTTTAACATTAGAAAATCTGTTTCCCTATTTCTCAATATCTAAAGATCAATTAATGACTAATTTTAGATGTCTGAAAAACAAATATTTTCCTTTTTTTTAATTTCAAAGGTCAATTACTGAATAAGAAATGTTCAAATAACTTTTTTTTATTAGAATGCAAATATAAATAATTAATGATTTTGAAATGTTTAATCACTTTTCTTTTTCATTGATTTAACAGATAAATTATGAACCAATTCAAAATGTTCTAAAACTGTCTTTCTTCTCATTAATTAACATCCAAGATAAATTGTTATTAAATTAACAATGTATAATTTTTTGTTTTTCTTACCTTTCTCGAGAGGTCGGACATTGCGAGAAGTCAGAGTTATTCTGATACGGTGAATGGGAGCTACCTCCTGTCCGGGTTTCTCAGGATTGTCGGTCTTAAGACTTGCCTGAAAAATTCAAATTGGAATAATTGACTATCAACATTTAAAAAAATTTGAATAATGTTTTTATGAAAATTCCTCTAAATACATGTTTAAATGGTATAATTCAAGTGCATCACAGACATATAGCTCATAACCTCAAAAGAAGCATCTCCACATGAACTTAGTAGAGAAATAAATGTCTTATTATGAAAAAAATTGTTGCCTTAAATAACGACAAATTATGTTAAATTTCTTACCATGATTGTATTATTTTTCTGGTCGAGATGATCAATTTATATCGTCGAAAAACTGATCAGCGCTGAACCAGTATACACACACGTTGCACGTGTCGAGCGTAAGAGAATTGTCGCCGGAAACGTAACTTCCGGTTGGTGTTTTCTCGCCCGCGCACTAGTACATCAGTTACTCGACTATTTCGAAAAATCATCATCACAAACTAATAAATTCTTTCCAAAAACTTGACTTTTCTGTTAGCGATTTTGAGATACTCAAATTGAGCTTAAGATTATTTAAAAACAAAACAGAATTGTTTATGAAACCGGAAGTACACTGTATTTACTAGTGACATCGTAAAAGACGACAATATCAGTGACGCTCATCCAAATGTCACGCTTATATACATAATTATTTACGAAATAGATTATAGTTGACTCTCTTGTATGCATAGTAAGTCTTACGATTTGGTTGAAGTTTTTTTAACTGTAATTTTTATTGAATTCAGAAAAGAAGAGTATATGTCTATATGGTTTTGTTTGTCGCGTTTCGCTGCTTGGTCGATAAAGTAGGTGTGCAAATGTACTTTGGGTTTGGAGACGCGAACACGTCGCTTACTTGAGCTGTCGTTCCTCGTTGCTGTTTCATGCAACGAAAAATATAAAAGCCTATGCAGTGATGTGCAAATTTGAATACTTATGTGCTTCAATTATGTACCACTCAATTCCCAATTCCGAATTGAATGAGTTTGTCTTAATTCATATGATGATTGCAGACGATATATTACTTGATTGAAGTTTTATAAGTAATTCCTATAGTATTTATAATTAATATTTAAATAATCATTCCGGTAGAATTTGTGCTTAAAAGAAAATCCAATAATAATTTCTTCCGGAATTTATACTTAAGAGAAATTAGTTACCATTTTTTTTTAGAATTTGTACTTTATTGTAAATCAAGTATTTGGTATACAAATTCATGGATAAGAAAAACATCTGCATTTCAGAGCTGGACATGAAAAGTACTTGAAGTACTAAGTACTTAAATAGTATATTTTACTATATAAATAGTGAATTGTAAATTAATAGTAAATGGAAATTTGTATCGAACCCAGAGTTGTAAAACTCCATTAATTCATGAAATCTAGTTTACAGTGCAGTTTGTTTTGTAATTATGATTTCATAATAATAATATGTAGTGATTATAAAATAGAGCGTAAACATTTTAATAGCTGCAAAAAAAAATACACATTTTCACTTAAATATTATAAGATATAGGGGTAAAAATCGAAGATATAATTAATGCCCCAGTAAGAAAAACGTGCAGTGCCGGCTGGAACTGCGTGCCGTCAGAAATGAGTTATGTGCTACGGAATGTAACGACACTGTGTCGGCACAGCGTGCTGAAGCCGGCACTCTGCCGGCACCGTTGCAGCACGGCGTGCAGTATAGAGGAACTGCACGATGTGCCGGAACGGTGGTGACACTGTGCCGTTTTTAGCCAGTTGTACCGCCACCGTGACGTTACATTCCGTAGCACATAACTGCACGGTACCGACACGGCGTGCCGTGCCGTGTCGCTACCGTGGAGTCCCCGTGCCGCCATATTTCTATCTGGGGCATTACTTTCTTAATACATTAATTATGTTTCTTCATCTTTTCAAAAAGATTATCATAAAATTTTATTACAAAATAATAATTTTTGCAGGCTATTCGAAAGTTTAGTCATTGTTTTATCATCGCTACATGTTATTGTTATGAAATCATAATTATAGAGCTGATTATATCATCATCTTTATTTCTATAAGTATTAGGCATTTACATCTCTGATCGAACCTTATGCTGACTAATAGTTAAGCAAGGTCAACCCTATCAGCATTGAAAATACTTAGTACTTTGCCTTAGTCATCTGTGGCAGTAGAAGTACTTAGTACTTTTTGTACTTTATGCCCATTTCTGCTGGATTTCAAATACACGATTTTCAACTATTTGTAAATTTCACTTCAGTAACATTTTTTTCTGCATGTACTACATACAGCTGTACTAATTATACACCAGGTAGCGCTCGTGTGTAGCGAATTGAAAACAGCTGGTGCTTTTAAACACCGGCGTACGTGTTTTGACCGCTAAAAAATAAGTAGTGATAAAATTTGTATCTCTCAAAGTTTATTTCATTAATTGACAATTCGTGTTGTTTATAAGTTGCGGTAAATGAGAGATATTCTTGTTGCATGAAGCGCAATATTGCCGCGAGTCATGTTAGTGTCTCGTGAAACGAAAACTCGAGAAAATTTGAATTCTAAATATCCAAAGTTTCGCGTTAAAGGCTTTAAGGTTAATTTTATAAATGGAAAAAGTGGCTGTGGAACTTTCAAACTCACATACGGACAGTGGAGGACAGGCAAATCGGGCAGTCGTGGCAATGTTGTGCAACAATCAAGTCAATGACAATAGCAACAGTAATGAAGCAACTATCCCCTATGGCGAGATTACGCCTCAACACACTTCTGAAAATAGACCCATTGACAACTCCATATTCAATACAATTTCTAAAATTGTCAATCCTGCTGCTAAGGTGAGCTATCAATGGCAATTAAGTCGCTAGAATTGACAATTTACTGGTTTTGAACATTTCATGTTATTTGGTTTTGCTACAACTATTTATCTGATATTTTGGTTTCCTTAAAAGAGGCAATGCGCTTCATACCAGGAAATCAATGCCAAGTTTTTAAAAGTATGTCTATAATTTTTGCTGGATTTATTAACTGTTTTGAAGAATGGCAGATACAGCAGCATATGTTTTTAATATACAAATATACTTTGTATATTAAAAACCATCATCTATATATGCAAAGAAGATCTACAGATATATGATATAATGTAATAATATTTTCTTTCTCAATATATTAAAAGAATAAGCCATTATAAATAGTCTGATTACAATGAGGTATAAATTACTTGAAGATGTTTTATTAATTCACTATTGATATTTTATATATTATTAATCATTGTAAAGTTGTAATTGTTATAATTGTAATAATAGGTATACAAGTGGTTGTAACGGAAATAAAAATATCGTTAAAAATAAAGGTAGCAAATGAAGGAAGCATCTTTCAACAAGTGAAATTTCCTGTTACTCATCATATTCGGAGTAATACTATTGGTTATCCTTTTAAAAACAATGAAATCAAACCAGCTTTTTATTAATAAAAATGTATTTATAAATTGTATATAAATGATATAAAATCATCAATGATCTATGTTAAGACCATACTGTTATGATTTATTTTCCAATACATTAAACTAAAATGCAAAAAATTGTAAAAATTGTTTTATAAAATTAGTGCTGATCTAATTTTTTTTTTCTTTTAAATTGGGAGCCCCTGAAGTTTGCTTTCCATTCTGTTTTGTTTATTTTCTAGATGGTATGTTTGGTTTTTCACTTTTGTTTGTGTAGAAACCCCAATAATACATCACAGTTTTTGCTACTTTCATTCAGCATTAAAAAAAAAATTCGATTTATAATGCAGTTTGTTTTAATTGATTTTCTATTGACACAATTTCCCCACCCCTTTCCAGAAATAAAAATGGCCACAAATTTCCTCTGTACCTGAAACATGATATATTAATTTTTTATTAAATAAAAATATATACAATAAAGAAACCATTTAAAAATTCATCAAACTTTATATTCAAATATATATTTTTCTTGTGCTATTAAAAAAAACATAATTTCCTGAAATTTGTGGAAAAACTAAAGAAATTACAAAAAGTTCAGGTAATAAAAAAATCCAGCTCATTATGAGAAATATTTATGAGATTTTAGGAAAGTATTGCCTTATTAGTTCAAAATGAGTACAAATACCCAATTCTATAAAAATATTTATTTCTGTCTATTCAAGTACAAATTATTATGATTATTTTAGATTATAAATTTCACTCATAAATGAATATTCAGTTACATTGCTTCAAAAATCTTGTCAGATCACATAGTAAATTTCTCATGTTTTTTTTTCTTCCAGGTTCCAGAAATCCAAGATTTCAAGATAGTGAAACCAATAAGCCGAGGTGCCTTTGGCAAGGTATTTCTAGGCTACAAAAAAACAAATCCCGAGCAAGTGTATGCAATAAAAGTGATGAAAAAAAATGAGATGATAAACAAAAATATGGCGTCACAAGTAGTAATAGAGCGGAACGCATTAGCAATTACAAGAAGCCCGTATTGCGTTCAATTATTCTATTCTCTGCAATCAGTAAGCTGCATATATTTAGTAATGGAATACATGGTAGGAGGCGATCTCAAGAGTTTACTAGGTGTTTATGGCTATATGGAAGAGTCCATGGCAGCTTTTTACACCGCCGAAGTTTGTCTAGCTCTGGAATATCTTCATTCCCACGGAATCGTTCACCGTGACCTAAAACCCGACAATATGCTCTTATCACGTGAAGGTCACGTTAAACTAACAGATTTTGGTCTAAGCAAGATTTCAATGTTGCACAGAGACTTAGAAATATCTGATTTAGTAAATTGCACGCCGAGTCTTTGCGCTCGAACACCCGGACAATTATTATCGCTAACCTCGCATCTTTCCTTTGGTTCCGGTCAAAAATCCTCCAGCGAATCGAATCTCTTGGATTCCAGCGAACGAAGTAATCCTGCTGTGAATTTGTTGCCCGCTCTGCAATTAAATTCCAACAAAACGTGTCATTTGTCCTCCGCTTCGTTGGCTTCATCTACCGCAGCGTCTGCTGATTATTCTAGAGTTTCCGGCGTGACTCCCTTTCAATCCGCCGAAGATATTCGCCTCTCGGCATTTTCCGAAAACGAATCTCAAGACGACGAAAATGTTAACAGTTCGGCGAGTTTTCATACGTGCGAGTCTTCCTCGCTTAAGTTAACTAGTCTCACTACGGAAAAACCGGAGGAGGAAGACGAGTCTACATTGGAAGCTGACAATTCTCATCCTCATCTTCATCACACGAGTCCTCTAAGTACATGCGCGAATTCTTTTGCTCGTGGAACTAAAAGAAAAAGAGCTGCGATGTCCGGAGCTACGGGACTGACTCGAGAAATCTGCCTTATGGATTTGGAGGGCGATGTTACACCGAAGAGAAAAAATCGCGGCACGATATTTACTTGCAGGTACTTAGTTATTCGAAATTCTGATTCAATTTTTCGTGAATCGACATTTTTGCTTCCTTGTAGAGACAGTTTTTCTAATGAAAAGAATATAAATTGAATTTTTTATGTCAGGATACTGATAATTGTCTAAGGCATCGCGAAAAGTGATTTGAAGAAAACATAAAAAGTAACCACAGATTTTGCGCACTTTGGGAACAATATTTAGTTATTGAGCTAAATATTTATTTACCAGTAAAAAAAAATGTTCAAGGACTATTCGTATCCAATTGGAGGCGAATTTAGCTTGCCACACAAAAATCCGTCTAGACATTTTTTCTACACTCCTTTAGTCCACGTTTTAGATCATATTGATTACCCTGAAAAGAAAAAAAGTGGTTCGCTTGAAAATAAAGATTTCTTTACGAAGAAACAATGAAAAATGTGTGCCGTCCGACTGCATCGTGTATCCCCATGAGATTAACTCTTACCGAGCCTCTCGGCGATAAACGATCCTCCATAATAACAATTTTGCATCACTACTTGCAGGAGTCCAGCTGGACCTTCGTACATCGCAGCGCTAAGCAGAAAGGAGGAAAAAGCAGGTGAGACCGCAAACGGAACGCAAGATTCCGGCTCGGGTGGTCGCGTGGCATTTAGCACGCCGGTGTCTTCGATAAAGCAGAGAAATCGCGATGAAAAGAAGAAGCTGAAGGAGGAAAAGCCCGTCGTCGTAAAATCAACAAGATTCGATCTCCCGCCGCCTTCCACGTCGCAATCTGCACCCGATTTACATGTCGATAGCGTGAACGGCAAGCATCATTCGCCGCAAGGAATTTCACCAATAAAAACCCCCGCAGCTTCAGCTAATAGCTACACACCTTACAGAACACCGAAATCAGTGAGGCGCGGCGTTCAAGCGATTATAAATCGTTCGGATGATCGAATACTCGGTACGCCGGACTATCTGGCGCCTGAATTACTGCTACGTCAGGGTCATGGACCCGCTGTTGATTGGTGGGCACTCGGCGTTTGCCTTTTTGAATTTTGCACTGGAGCTCCGCCGTTTAATGACGACACACCGCAGGCGGTGTTCGCAAACATTCTAGCGAGGGACGTTCCCTGGCCCGAGGGTGAAGAAGTCATTTCTGCGGCAGCTACACAAGCTATTGACTCGCTTCTTACGCTTGATCAAACGCTTCGACCTTCGGCAAATGAGGTCCGGAATATGAGCTTTTTCAATGATTTTCCGTGGGACGAACCGCAGAAAGTGACGCCGCCGTTTATTCCACAGCCGGACGATAATTACGATACTTGTTATTTCCAAGGTAAACTGCACGAACTACACGATAATTTTTTTCTTCTTTTTTCGTGTGCATATTGTGTTAAGAGATGCTATTAGTTCGAAAATGAAAATTTACCGCGTAGTTAATTTGCATACTTATACGGCAAAGAGGGTTGTTTATTGCAGCATAATTTATCGGTTGGGGCTAATCATTATCATTGCAAAGCGTTTGGATTTTTTAAAAATCGCTTGCTTCTTGAAGGAACTTGTTCGGAGTAACGAAACATAATTTTCACGGTATTAAGTATATGTATAGTTGGTTTATCGATTTAAAAAGTATTCTATGTCGATTGACCAACTTTTTTCATAATTACCCAGATTTTACGACTACTTAAGAGAATTAGTAAAATCTGCCTGGAGCAGTTATTGTGAATTTTTCATAGTCTTAGAACACTCTGAAAACAACACTGGAATCACTGGAGATACTTTCAGGTAGTCGTAAAATCTGGCCCATTATGAGAAAGATAAGATAAGTTTAGGAAAAATATGGGTGAAGTGACAAGTAATGCCTTGTATTTCCCAAATCCTGAGCATAAATCGTATTTCCAATGCAAAATCTACGTTGCAGTATTTTTATGAAATAATTTATTTTACAGCCAGGAACATTCTGCAGCATCTCAACGTCAGCAGCTGCGACACCTAGTCTCCAGGAATTCTTGACGAAAAAGAAAAAAAGGAAGAAGAAACTCGTCGAATCTCTTGAAAGTGATGCGTACGTCTAAAACGGGAGGCATGTAAATGAATGGATCCTCAAAATCGAATTATTTTGGATGTATAATGTTTTTTATATACGCCCGTATGTATAGTAATAATATAATATAATTTCTTACGATTCGTAAAGCAGAGAGTGTTTCGTTTTTTGATCGCAATTTCCTAATTAATCAACACCTTAATATAATGAATGAGTGGCTGTGACGAATGAGGCGATGAGAGAAGCAAGATTTATATGTTGCGCATGATTGTGAAAACCACTTGACAAGCTTAGTTATAAATGTAATTCGTGCCAAGTTTGACTCGTGCATTGAGTTTCAACACACGTCGTTGAGAGGATACTTGGCTTTTTTTTTTTAACGTTCCAACGATTATTTCGTTGTGGAGAATTTCCAAGGTCGGTCGATCACCTCTTGCTCCTTGCAATTATGCTGAACGTGATCGATCTCCGCGCGTTGCGACCGGACATTTACTTCAGATTTTTAGTTATCCATGGCAGGAAGTGCGTGACTCTGGTATAAACACCTGGATACTGGCCCTTACCGCAGCCGATGCCCCAGCTGACAACTCCAACCTGGGTCCATCGTCCGTCGTTCACCATCAATGGGCCGCCACTGTCACCCTGTGGGTTACATATTAAATAGTAAGAATCCAGATTTACAGTTACAAAATTTTTTTGGATATTGGAGAGTAATTTATTGCGTAAGGCTTCAGACATGATGATAGCTGAAAATATCCGTTCCATGAAAAAAATACCATGTATCATATTCGACATTCGATATTTAAATATTAATTTATCATGGTTTTTAGTAATAATAACGAGTAATGGTATCAGTAACTACCCACTCGTATTTGATGTATTTCATAGTTTCGACTATTTTGAAATATTCGATATATTCGATGTATTCGATATATTCGATATATTCGATGTATTCGATATATTCGATATATTCGATGTATTCAATGTATTCGATGTATTCGATGTATTCGATGTATTCGATATATTCGATATATTCGATATATTCGATGTATTCGATGTATTCGGTATATTCGATACATTCGATACATTCGATGTATTCGATATATTCGGTATTTTCGATACATTCGATACATTCGATATATTCGATACATTCGATACGTTCGACACGTTCGACAGATTTGATAAGTTCGAAAGATCCCATCTTTTCTGAATGAAAAAAGCTCTCTTCATGCTGGATTGTATATTTTGGATTTAAATGAAATGCTTACCGAACAAGAGTCTTTAGCAGCGAGGCCTGCACACAGGAAGCTATCGACAATGCCTCCAGGTGCCGCTGCTCCATACTTCGATTTGCATTCTGGGTTCGACCAAATCGGAATTGAAACTTCCTGCAAAATAGCTGGCTGGGGACCGCCTGAAAAAGTAGATAAAAAAACATAAGATTTTCGATCGTCTAAATGTATTGGTAACGTAGGTTTATAAGAATTTAACTCGAGCTAAATTTTCACAATCAAACTTTGCTTTAAGGCAAAAGTAAAGAGGATTATTTCAATGTTTGAACTTATATTCACTTTGTAAAAAAAAAACAGAAAAAAATGTATGAGTACGTATAATCCCCAGTCATGATCTCATGCAAATGTAAGTTGCGTGACTAAAATTTTTGCAGAATTACAAATATTTTTGACTTAAAGAGCCAGTTTTTTTTTCTTCTTTTTATTGCGGTCACTTTGACGGTGCACTTTTTCATTAACATAATATTTAACTCCTAGCTATTCAATACATACGATAAGCTTGGGAATTACAAGGTACTTACTCTCTCTCAGAGAACCCCATCCGATTACAGTCGCGGTCTTTCCAGCATACAATTGTGATCCACTTGGCAAGCAGATCGGTCTTATAGCTTCAGTAAATTGTACCGGTTCGTTCATCGTTAATATAGCGACGTCGTTATAAAGCGTTCTTGCATCGAAGCCTCTATGCCTCACTACGCGTTTCACTCGCCTTTCGACATGGCGAACCTCGGTGTTCGTTTTGATATTGTGGTCACCGAGTCGCACGGTAAGCCTCGCGACATCCCACGAGTTCATGCTAAACAGAAGGAAAAAAAATAAATAAATTTTTTGTTCATTCAACAGCCATTTTATAATCAAATCCGTGTTTTCTTCTTCAATTTAACATTAATAGTTTTAATGCAGCTGATTGTTAAAAATTTTGAAATAAAAAATTGGAGGAAACCAGTCATTATAGATAATCACGAAAATTAGTGATACATTTTTTTATTTTTTAATGTTCAGCTAATTGGATTGAAAACTTTTAAAAAAATAAATTAAAAAATCCAATTATTTCGAATACATATGATTTTTAAAACACACATTAATAATTTTCCTACTCTTATTTTCGAGATTTTTTTAAAAGACTGCTTTCTATGAAACCAATCGTTCAATCATTCGAGAACAGTTTATATTTACCATCCAACTTTTCTATGAATATATATTCGGTACTTTTCACCGTTTATCAAATTACAAGAACTAAATATTGAAAAATGTTAAAACATTTATTTATCATCGTTTGGCATATATCGAGAATTTAATCCCTAAGAAAAAAGAATTTGTCGGTTTCTTGGAATTTTGTTGAAATACTAATTTGCCAATTTTCTAAAAAATGTTATCATAGAAAATTAATGTTTTTGGTCTCCTCAATAACGTTTAAGGGGAGAAAACCCTTTAGACGCGCGAAAATTAGTCATATTGTACAAATTTTTTTAAATGTGTTAAAATAATCCTATGTTTCTGAAACTTTAACCTAATTTTATTAGATCTTTTAATATTTGAAAAACATTTTTTTTTACAACACAAATTGGCGGCGTTGTAAATTTTTCTTTCAGACTTCTTTTCGGCGGCATCCAAAACTGCTGCATTTACAGTATTTTTGCGAGTGATCTGAATCAGAAACTAAATTTTTTTTCGTTTACTGACAATTGTAGGGGAAGGATCAACCTATAAAATTATTTTAAAAGTATAAAATTAAATATTAAATAGACTTTTGAATGAAATGCTCCAATTCTCGGCTGTTGTTTTTTCGACAATTTTCACCCGAAAAAAAAATTTATTTAAGCGATATTCTTAAAACTTTAGATATATCCTTCCGGTAATGATATAGGCGAAAACCTCCCAAAATTTCAGCTCGATCGGTCGATAACTTTTTGAGCTACAGTACGAGCAGTTTTTGAAAATGTAGTTTCGGGATATTCGCGGGATAACGCCGCCATTTTGTGTTGTAAAAAAATAAATGTTTTTCAAATGTTGAAAGATCTAATAAAATTAGGTTAAAATTTTAGAAACATAAGATTATTTTAACACGTTTAAAAAGATTCGTAGAAAATGACTAATTTTCGCGCGTCTAAAGGGTTTTCTCCCTTTAATTTCTCTTAAGGTAGTTCTGTCGGTACGCCGGAGTCATAATTCTCAGAGTCTATATGACATTTAAAAATAATCATACGCATCACTTTGACTGCCTCAATAATAATATAAAAAATAATCGAGAATCCTTCGAAATTATCGTAATCAAATTAAAACGATTATTTGTAAATAGTTGATATGTTTAGTGCGGATTTGACTTCATTTTTACGATAATTAGGTTAGGAAACGTCATTTGGCCCGGTATCGTGCACTTTGACCTTGGTTCAATTAAACATTATTCCGGAGACTTCACCTTTTTTCATGATGCATCAAGTCCTGAATGCTTTGCGAATCCGTAGTACTTTTTATTTTTTCTCTATCTTTGATCTAAGTATGTTAATTTTCGATTTAAAGATCAATTTTTCCAGCCCTCCCATAAGCGCCGTGTAAAAAGATCGATTTTCAAGTTTTAATTGTTCATTCAAATACTCGGTAAAAGCCTTCAAGATTTTGTGCAAGTAAAATTGAATAGCTAAATTACAACATGTCAAAAATTCATGCATATGAGTTTGGATTGCCTTCGCGACAGAACTACCTTAATTTCATGACAACAAGAATTCTAATCAAACCAAACATTAAGTTCGAAAATAACTTAACGTTTGTTTGAATAAAAAATAAAAAATATACATTGGTGTTATAAAACTTTTGAACTTACTGTGCGACGCAGTGAGCTGCAGTTAATATGTGCTTGTCGTCTATGAGGGAACCACCGCAAACTTGTCTTCCAGCGTTGAAGAGGGCGGCTATCCATGGCCATTCGCCAAGATCAGCGCTTTGACCTCCGACAATTCGCTCTTGATCCTGATTACCATTTTTCGACCCACACTCGGCATTACTTATATGAGCAGGAGCTGTGGTTTGCAGAGGTTTTGTGGTGGTTGCACCAGGCCACCAACCTGGTTTCTTTGTCGGCCAGGTCGTGGCACCTGGTCTCTTTGAAGTCGGAATGGCAGGAGGTTTAGAGGTACCATAAGTTGGCCTAACCGGTGTTACAGATGGGTGGGTCGGTAGGGGTGGTATCGTATGATGGGGAGGATGCGTTGGCAATGGTGGTGGCCATGATCCTATTGGTTTTTGTTCCAATAGATTCGGCGGATCCGGATCATCCATCTGTAAATATATTTAAAGAAAAAAGAATGTCAAGGTCACATAATTAATTGGATAAAAGATTTTTTGGAAATATCACATGGAAAAGAATATTATTTAAATGTTACTCAAATTTTGCCGTTACATTGCAAAAACATGTAAACGCTATGTTGAAATTTCAATTCTGGAAAACAAAAAAAAATGAATCACATCGAAAATATATTAGAATCATTATTTTTAAAGATCGCGTTTTTCCTCATCTAAATAATATTTTCAAAGTGTTTGAATAATTCCAGTTCAATATTTCCAAATTTATTTGATGATTTACAATAAAATTTTCTTTGTCTTAGTTTCTAAAATCAGACAACGAGTATTACTGAGATGGCAAATAATGTCGCGGTTTCGATCAATCTTTCTTTTTATCAAAAGTAACTGAATAGATAAAAAAAGTTGTTGAATAAAAAAATCATTGGCGCCAACAAACAACAGCGTGTTTGAAATCACACCTTAACATTTGCAAATCAAGATAAGAACGCTATTAATAAAAACCATATTAATTATATCAATTTTTGGAAAAAAATATGAACATCAACATCGGATTTCAAATCAGATTGATAGATGATTTATTCAACTTGGAGCTGACTAATTTGATGGAAGACTATATTCTATTTATAAAAGTTTTTTTATTCACACTTCAGCAGATTAAACTATAAAAAAATAGTTTTAATGGAAAGTATCTTGTTTCCATTAAAAAACAAAATAGTTATTGGCGATTTTTTCTTATTTATGTTGATATTGAAAATTATATATTTTTTAATTCGCGTTTTTATCTTGAAACGCTTATGCCGATTTTTTTCTTGTGAATTATTGACTTTCATCATAAAATATTTTAATGTAAACTGAGCACCGATAAAGCATGATTATAACATTATTTGGAGTGTATTATAGCATGAAGCTATTAAGGGATACCATTAATCTATAGGCCATTAGTCTTGACCCGTCCAGGATGATGTATACCATAATCAAAAACTAAATGGAAAGTCTTGTAGCCTAGATTACAACTGTAAACATGAGGATCACTTAAGAAATATATTTTCTCAGTTTTGTGTCGCCGCTTTTAGAAACCTATAGAATATGCATGATTCGTGTTATTCGTGTTCGCGTTGTATTATTTATCGACTTTTCATGGCATGGAGAGAGAATTAACGATATATTCACATAAATATCAAACCAATAGTTCCATTGAATTTGAGCAATTTTCAATAAGGGACACAGCGTTTTTATTTATTTATATTTTTTTCCAGGGCATTAAACAAGAATCAAGAATGTACTATACACATAAATATCCCATCAACATTTCCATTGAACTTGAGGTATTTGCAACAAGAGAACAATATGATTTAAAAAATCGCAACTTTGAAGGCCCTAAAAAATAAATAATTAATTGCGTTAATAATAATACCAAAAAGTTGTTAATAAAACGATAAATTTCAACATCAAATATTTCTGTGGGACAGTAATTCTTCGATTTTTCTAAATATATATACATTGTTTTAGTATTGCCGAACTTAGTATCATATTTATGAGTAATATATTTTTCGTTTTAAAAATAATGGAAGGTTAAAATTAATTTACCTGCGAATCCTCGATTATAGGAACATCTCCACCTGAAGACGATGGCGGAGTCGGCAGGGGATTTCCTGCGCAACAAATACCGAAGCCCATTCGACCATCTACACGTATGAAGCTGCAGGTGTCGTAGACACCGAGAACCCAACCATCAAGAGATCCTAGGTCGGGGATCTTGAAGTAAGGATAACACTCCTTGAACGTCGTGCAGTGTCCGACTTCGCCTTTGGATGTGAGGCAAGCTTTGACTCCAGCCTTTTCACCCCACATGAGTTGTCGGCCATCCCTCGATTGGGAAATTAAATCCAAACTCTCGGCAGCTGTAAAATAAATATAGACGGTAATAGTAAACTCCGTTGAAAAAGAACAAAATGTTTGCACATGTTGGATTCTTCTTGAATTAGAGTTATGGAAAACTGGAACTTTGAAACATATTGCTTTTAAAGCTTTGGCTGTGGATGCATTTTTTAAAATCATTCTGAAGTGTCGAATGTCTTTCTAATGTAATTTCACTATTCATTTAACTTTTGTAGAATTTTTTTGCTGAAACTAATAAAGATGTTCTGGAAAAATGGCTCTATCTGCAATTTAGAAAATATGGTACAAATTCAGGTAAAATCTTTTAACGCTTTGATTTATGTTTGCTTTTTCACAAAAGAAACAAACATTTAGATTTATATGTTAGGATACTCACAATGATCTAATATGTTGCCGATAAATCGATTTTTAAATTAATGGGATTTGAAATCCTTGTTTTCTTGAAATTTTTGAAGCTTTTTTTAAATAAAACTACGTTTAACGATCCTGATATATATCATTGAAAATTGTGAACTTTCAACTATATCACAATTTAAAAAATAAACAGAAAATGTAAAGGTTTGGCAATTACGATACGATTATTGAAAAAGTGATGGCTCGAAAAAATTGTTAATTCGATTCATATGAAAAAACAATGAAGCTTTGTAAAAACTCGTCGAATAATCATTATGTTTCTCTTATTTATTAATTAATTCTTAGCGTTCTTTTTATTGACAATCAATGTTCTTAGTATTTTCAATGAAATAGACTTCATTCCGATTTTTCTCTGAGAGGGAAGAAACATTTTATTGGCAATACATGTGTAATGTTTACACGCATATTACTAATAAGTATACTTAAACCGCTAATACTTTATTGTTTATATAAAAATAATATTAATCAACAAGGCCGATAGTTGATCGAAGATTCTCACAGAAACTCTCTACAAAGTGAGAGTACAGATTATGCGCACGCCGCTGTGTTTACCGGTGTCGAATCAGGACGCGTCAGAATTTCGTGCTCCGAATACGTAAGACATGTTCGCATTATTTAGTCGACCTCGGTATTGCGGTGGCGTGTAATGCCTTCTTGACAATGGATAAGCCAAAACGGTAAAAATTTCGCTAATATACTCATGACATTCTTTCAGAAGTGGGTAGCTTAAGAGCTATGGAATAGTTTCTAAGAAATGAGTCATTGACTTAATGACACTAATGTATCTCATAGTATCGATCTGTAAAAATCATTTTCCCTGCCTGTGCTAGTAGCAGCCCACATAGGGTCGAAATATTGAGAAAATATTATAGAAATATTCATTTGAGATATAATAATAATAATAATGCCAGATTATTTTTTAATTCATTAACAATATCGATAAAATATTTTAGTAACATTACAAAAATGTTTGGCAAAAAAAAAATTACATTTGTAATATCATAACATTGCAATTTCATATTGGAAAATATTGCCGAATTATGGGGGATGTAGATTCGGATATTATTTTTGTAACCATCGATCACATATGTAATAAAATTGAGAGATGTCTTATATAAAAATTCACAATAATTTATGGAAAAGTGTGATGTTACAGAATATAAAAAATTTCGATTCATGATTTCCATAGATTGAAAATCAACGGCCTTCAACTTGACAATGACTTGAATAATCGAACTTAAATTAGGCATGGCAGTTGTGCAATAAATCCTCATTAGTAAATGCAACTTGCATTGAAATGTATTAAATACATTTCAATTTTATAGCACTCTCGATTTTTAGACGGCTCGGCGATGCTAATTTCATTAAGCTTCAGTTTCTATAATGTTTTAACACAAAGATGTAAAATAGAGCGTTATTGTTGACTGTTTTCTTATTATTTTTATATCTCACACAGTTTTCTCTATGATAAAGCCAAAATTTATTAACACACTTTCTCATATAGGTGGTTTCGTGAAAAAAAATAAAGTGGTACGGAGACAATGCTCATAATTTTTCATTGCATTTTTATTTCAACGTTACTAAACAAGTTTTGCATAAATCCCCACGATTGATTGTTTGTAATGGTTTTCTGATCGGTTTTCTGTTGTTTTACCGTTATTTTCTATCCAACGAAAAATGGAAATTCTACTCCAATATGGGAATTTTTTTGTACACTATTGAATTTCCGATCATACTAAAATTGTCCACATTCAAAAAAGTGTTGGATCCTATTTTTAATAAGTCTATTATATTTAAAAATTAATGGAATACATTTTCGTTTGTTGATCATGCAGATGGACATTTGTTTACGCACCTTCTAGAACCACAGTGTCATCTTCTTCTTCTGGATCAGCTGAGATCGGTCTGACGATGCAGCCAATAATAAAAAGACAAGTCGTGAGAGTCACCACCAACGTCAACCGATTATGCAGTCGCGCGGCCATCACCTTGGCCAATTAATTCACCGGCACGAGTAGAAGAAGGACGATAAATCGATCATGAATCGAAATGTCAACTGCTCTTGAAAATGCCCCGGTGGCCTCTGACAGACCAACACTAAGCCTTCGAACTGGCGGTGCCCGATCTTATAACGGGCTCGCCCTTCCCCTGGCACCTGTCTTTGCCCCCCAGCAGGTTCAACCAAGACGCTTTGCTTCTTCTTCTTTTTCCGTTGCTTTTTCTTCTTTTACTGTTGCCAAACAAAATACCTTCACTTTTTTCATCTCCCTTAAGAATTACCATATACTCCTCTTAATATTCAGCTTCGTCAGAGAAGCTTTGTTCTCATGAAAAAATATCGAGATTTTTATATCAGGATAGGAGAAATTAGCTAAGAAATAGAGAAAAGTGTTTCAGAAATAATGCCTAAATGTAGGTGAGTGATTGTGTGTCATTTTTGTGAAATTCAATAGCTCAAGGTGAGGGCGTCAGATTTAAATCCGCGATATTCATTGACAAATATCTCATTTGTTTAACTGCTAGTATTGTGTGAATAAATATGTACTTTTGACTCGATAAACAAGGCATTTTCTGCAAGGTGGCAAAAGCACCTGACTATTATGAGTTACTTATATTATTTTTAGGTTTTACAGGTTTACACTCTGCACATTTTATCAGGGAACCGGTAGGCCAAATATCTTTAAATTATTCTCAGCTGTGCGGAAGATTAATTCTTCTTGTATGCATATTTGCTACATTGGAGGAACAGTTATTTTCAAATCATCTTTTGCAATTTACATCCAAAAATTCTGAAAAAATTACATTGTGCAATTCATTTAATCATACATTTTGTCCCTACAAAACAAAAAAACGTTAACATGTAAAAATGTAAACAGTGATTTTTTTTTTTCGAAAGTGTGAATTTTCCACGATTTTCTTTCAGAAAAGTGGCCAACATTAATTTTTTATTTTTACGGCAAAGCTATTTGCCCGTTATAAAGTTACTTAAAATAAATAGAATAAATTTCTTATCGTCTTAATTCTTATAAACGATTATTTTTGCCTTCCGCAGTCCGACCATTATAATTCTCAGAGTGAAGCCATTCAAAGAGGGCAACCACCCCAGTAAGATGCTAAAAGCGTGGGACGACACGAAAATGCTATCAAGGAATTCAAAGTTATCGTTCAATATGCAAATTAAGTAATGGAGATATTTTTGCGGTAGTGGATCACATCGTTTCATGGTATTTAGTGCGAGTTGGAGATCCGATTAATCTCATCGGTTCAGCGGGTCGAAGTTAATGGACTGGCGCGACAGCATTAGAGCTTATAGACAGCAATGACGGACCGCAAAGCTATACTGCGACAGCACTCTGATGCTTGCTTATGTACAGTTGGCGCAGCTCTGTTGGCCTTGGCAATGCCCGGGGAGGTTGCGGACACGTAAGGACGGCCGTGAACTTGCTCCGCATGGCTTTCAACCTGGGGAAGCCGGTTACTCGTGTCGACCGATGGTATACTATATATGAGAAATTCTCTTTTACTTCAGTTATTTTTTTATGTAAAAACATATCCTGAAAAAGCGTAACGGCTCTTCTAGAAAATTTCTAAAAATGCGTAAAATGTTCATAAAATAGCCCTTCCAGAAATTTTGAAAAATGGAGCGAAATGTCCTTAAAACGGCCCGCCTGAAAAATTTGTAAAATGAAGCAATATTCTCCTCGAAAAACATACACGCAGAGAAATTTCTGTGTTGTGACAACATAAAACGAGGACAACAAAAATCGTTACGTTAGGCTGGCAAATCTATTGTTCGGCGGACAAATCAGTTTTGCTATGCTGGCAAATCTTTTCTTCGGCTGACAAATCAGTTTTGCTATGCTGACAAATCTTTTGTTTGGCTGACAAATCTTTTTGCTGGGCTGAGCAATTTTTTTGTAAGCCTAACGTAACGATTTTTGTTGTTCTTGTTTTGTGTTGTCACAACACAGAAATTTCTCTCCGTGTAACGACAGGAAATTGGGGTGTCGATCGATGGTATACTATATATGAGAAATTCTCATTTAGTTCAGTTATTTTTTAATGTGAAAACCTATCCTGAAAATGCGTAACAACCCTTCTGGAAAATTTGTAAAATTAAGCAAAAGTATTCTTAAAACCCGTAACGGTTGTTTTGATAAATTTGCAAAGTGAAACAACGTCCTGAAAAGGTGTAACGGCTCTGCTAGAAAATTTCTAAAAATGCGTAAAATGTTCATAAAATGGCCCTGCTAGAAATTTTGAAAAATGGAGCGAAATGTCCTCAAAAATACCTTTCTGGAAATTTTGAAAAATATATAAAAATGTCCTTAAAACGGCCCGCCTCAAAAATTTGTAAAATTGAGCAAAAGTATTCTTAAAACCTGTAGCGGTTGTTTTGACAAATTTGTAAAATGAAACAGTGTCATGAAAAAGTGTAACGGCTCTTCTAGAGAATTTCTAAAAATGCGTAAAATGTTCATAAAATGGCCCTTCTAGAAATTTTGAAAAATGGAGCAAAATGTCCTCAAAACGACACCTCTGGAAATTTTGAAAAATATATAAAAATGTCCTTAAAACAGACTTCCTGAAAAATTTGTAAAATAGAGCAAAGTGCTTCTAAAAAGTGGGATGGCCCTTTAGGAAAATTTGTAAAATGAATCAAGGATATTCGCATGGCCGAATGTAAAGGATTGTCAGCATTTGCGTTAACAAAACTTTTTTTTTTGCGATCCTCTTACATATTTATAATAATTAGCAAGATTATAAAACTTTATATATATTTTATGATTTCTTAAACATTAGTTTTCCACATAAGCTTGACTATGGTAAATTTAAAAAAAATCGAGTGTACATACAAATAACTTTGAAGACTCATAATAACTCAGAGATGCGGAAATTGTAATGTAAAAATGATGTATTACCAAAAAATAGGTAATGGACTTTTGCTCCATTAATGCATTTATTCTTATGCAACAAAAATCTCTTTGGTTATAATTTAAAAAATTGTCGCGGTATTGCACGAGACGGTGTTGTAATAGAAATGAAGAACAATCACATGTTTTTTTACTTCACTTCATCACTTTCTTTTTACTATACTTACGATGTTTTTGCAGTGCTTGAAATTATCTCCAAAATTGCTTCAATTTATGGTAACTTGCAAAAGAACAATTTTATGCTCAACCAACGACGTTTTCTTGAATATGTTATAATATTAAACATTTTAAGGTGTATATGTCCCCTTAACTTAGTTTGATTTCGTGCCGGACTTTCGTTGTCTGGGCAGACTGTACGTGTTGGATTTAACATCGTGATCGTTCCCGCAGGCACTCGATCCTCGCGAACGATCCGTTGTCGCGTGTGCGGCATCTCGAAAAGAGCTGCGAATACTGCTTTTGTTTATGCTCTCTTGCCCTAAGCAGCAGGGTTCTTACAATATATATATATATAAATATATATATACATGCGATAATCAATAAAGAGAACACAAGTAACTCGTCAAACCGGCCTGAAACCATCCTAAAATATCCTAAAGAACTTGGACATTTTAAGACCGGTTTGGGCTTATTTAAGGGCTCTCGAGGATGCCCACCGCAATTTTCTTTTTCTACAAGAAAACATTTTTTTTTTAAAGTTAAAAACCTAATTATATATTTCAATCGGGAACTACCAGAAAAAGGTAGAACTTTGCACATTGCAACTATTACTTTTCACATTTAACAATGCATCATTTATGATCCAGGAATTGTTTAACTTATAAAAGTAGAAAAAAATGAGAGAGCAATTTGCAAATTTCCACTTGATGAAAAAAAAAATTCCTTCAACATTTAGAAATGTTTGAAGAGACATGAATATTGGATATATATTTTTGGACAAGATTCATATTAAGCAGAATTAATAAGCGAATTTGGAAAAATAATTCAAAATAATTCTTGATATTTACAATCTCCAAAATATTAGACAATCTTTCGGAATATCATAAATTTTCTGAAAAAATAGCTACATGATTAATAAATAAATGCTATTTATGTGTTATTTGTATTATAAATAGTATAGTAAATACAGGATAATATAATATTTATTTATTTATTATACATTTAGGAATTATTTTTGTTGTGAGAATTACATTTGAAGCTTTTTACTTTGCTCTCATCTATATTTATTACAATTAATTCCAGAAACATGGGATAATTTGCCGAATTCATCTGGAGGATAAAGACGAACATTGGATTATCGATGACAGCGAGTGAATCGAAGAGAAATGTGCTACGCGCCGAGTTAGGGGGAGTAGACTATATAGTGCTGAATAAGTAGGGTTGCTGATCGTCCTTCGAGTGTTGGCCAGCATCTTGAGTTCTTTACCCTCTCGCGAGGCGGTCGAGTATTTTGCGATCAGTGACGTCAACAACGAGATCTCGATCACGCGATGATGGTACCTGAATTACAGTAGGTAATAGCAGACTTTTCCGCCTTAATTATACATATGAGACGTTCTCTACCTATCCAAGTACATTTTTTCTCATGTCATAATTCATAATTCGACAGATGCAGAGAAGTGGCAGCGTCTCGAAGCCAAGTACTTAAAAACTCTGAGGTTATAAAATAATTTTGTCATAAAAAGATTTTTGTTTTTATGAAGAAAAAGAAAAAGAGATTTTCACGTTGTAATCGAAATGCAAAAACATGCTGTGAAAAGTATTTTCGGAAAAATAGGTGTGTGATTTTTCAAACATCTATAATTTATTAATCAAGTGTCGAATCGATGATTTTTCGAATAAAATTTATGTCTAATACACACTGAGCTTTTCCGATACGTACGTAAATAATAACGTTAAAGAATAATTCGATTCTAAATTTGGTGAACGACAGAGGTAATCGAATTGTATAGAATATTGCTTAAATTAGTGTCCAGGCTTGCCAAAATATAAGGCATGTAACTTGTAAATGATCAGAGCCATTAAATCTTAACTTTGTCATATCATTTATGCCATGAATTTACTAATTTGTGTAGAGCTTAAAAAATTGTAGGCGACTATTGCCTAAAATTTATTTGAGAAATATTGGCAAGAATTTTTATAAAAATATAGTAGCAACAATTGGTTATAATTTTCATTAAAACATATTGCCAACTTTTTCTAAAAATGTATTAATAGCAATAGTTTGCAATTTTTATTAAAATATGTTACCAAAAATTTTTATCAAAATATATTAATAGGAATTGTTTGCAATTTTTATTAAAATATGTTGCCAACATTTTTTATCAAAATATATTAATAGCAATTGTTTGCAATTTTTATAAAAATATATTAACAGCAATTGTTTGCAATTTGTATTAAAATATATTGCCAACAATTTTTATCAGAATATATTAACAGCAATTGTTTGCAATTTGTATTAAAATATATTGCCAACAATTTTTATCAAAATATATTAACAGCAATTGTATGCAATTTTTATAAAAATATATTGCCAATAGTTACCTTCAATTTATAGCTGCATATATTAGCAACTATTGTTTACAATTTTTATGAAAATATATTGAAGAAATGTTTGTGTACCTATATGGCAGCTTACGTACTTATATGTGGACTGCTTTTTATTTTCAGCTTCTTCTTCTTCAGAGCCGTCTCCCTCTTTCTTTAAGTCGATTGGGCGTCGTTCAAGAACAAAGGGAAATTCCAAGCGTTCGTTAACCACGTTGCTATATCGGTATGGAGTACATATGTATTCGCGCGATCACGACGCTAACGATACGCCGTTAATAAATAAGCAGACGAGATAGATTCAAAGATCTCTCCATCCATATTACGTGCTATAAAAACGCCACTTACGCACATCATTCTACAGACTTTTTGACATGGATGTATAGTATATGTGGTGACTGTATTATGAGGGATCTTTAAAACATGAGTGAAATCATTCGACTGAGTGAGTTGACAATAATCCCTTACTGACACGGCCTCGGGCTTTATTTGGATTATAGAATACTGCACCGTATTAATCGCGACTGATAGTTTTAGTTGTATACATAAAAAAAATTTTAAAACCGCTTTTTTAATCGACTCAAGGAATACGTGTTTTCAAGATTTAAATTCATACTTAAACTCGGATTTGAATTTTTTTTTTTGATAATATTTATTTTTAACATTACGTGTGCGATTTTTTCTTTTGAAGATATGAATAGTTTTTTTTATGAGTCGTTCTGAATTTTTTTTTTTCGAGCGTTATTTTGAATAAATATTAAATAGAAATTTTAGTCAAGGAACAATAAAGAGAAATTCAAATTTCTATAAAATTCAAACCCTTCTACCGATCTTCACCAAATTATATATCTATCATTACTGAACATTATTACGTTTACGTACAAAATTTGGGCTCGTTTGTTCATTTATTGCGAAAGTTACTGCAATAATGTAAGTTTTTCGATAAATTCAAAAGTCCATAAAACTCGAACCGCTTTTCTGATTTCCGCCAAATTCCATTATTTCCAGCACTTAACACATTAATAGCTTCATATTAAAAAAAGTTATATGGGTTCGAAAATGAATCCTCAGTTCCATCGACATTAAATAAAAAATTTGATCACAGAGAAAAAGCTAAATTTCATCCCCCATCCACTTTCAATACAAGATAAATTGCCCATCGTTTCGTAAAACCTGTGGTGAATAAAATTAAGGGGGGGGGGGGGGGGTGGCAAGAAATACAGGCATTTTCGTATTTAATTCATTGATGCACCCCTTCAATTTGGTGGCCCAAATTTTTTTTAATAACAATCAGTGTTGAATATAATTTACAGATACTTGAAAACATCAAGTCTCTGTGAAGAACAAAAATTCATTCTTTTTTTGACAAATCATTTTTTACTGACTTTTGAAGATTAGTCGAACACCTAATATAAAATGTTGTCGTAAATGTGATCTCACGACTCATATGACTCGTTCGATTTATAAAAATGAATCAACCCGACTAAGTACATGACAAATGGGATTGTCAAAAATAAAACATGACACATCCAGAATTAGTTTTTGGTTTTTCGAATCTTATAATCATTCCTTTTTTTACACATAAATTTTTACCGACTTTTGAAAATTAATCAAACACCTTATATCAAATATTCTCGTAAATTTCATCTCACTACTCATGACTCGTTCAATTTATAAGAATGAATCAACCTGACTTCATTGTTAGTGGGATTGTCAAAAATGAATCATGAATCATCAAGTATTGGCAACCCGAATTAGTTGTTGGTTTTTCGAATTTTATTCAGAGTCGATGGAAAGATGAATAACATTATTTTGGTGGATACAGATACCGTGTTGCCGCAGCCAGTTTGCGAAGCTGCGTTTATGGGACATCTCGAAAGACGACCACATTGAACCCAAACAGTTCGTTGAACTCGCCTCATTTGCGAAACCAAGTGAGAATGTTTCTGCCCACATAAGGTCGTTGATTCATGAAAGCATTTTCGTGTTACGAAAAGAGTCGAACATTTGCGATTGGCAAAGAATGATTTTCTAAATGTTTTTTTTCCGTTGTTTCCTGTTCGCGCTATGCAAAGAATGATTTTTTTTTCTTCGTAATAAAAAAATTCTTCATTCTCACTTTTTATCCGACAGATCAAACGTCGCAGTGAAATTTGGATCGCAGTTTTTATTACCGACGAAATTGTATCACTTTACTATAGTGATTGGTTAGCCCTGAATCTATAATAAAAACTGTGTTGTTAGAGAAATTTGTATCACGATTTTGTTTCAAACAAGTATGTAAAGTAGACTCTGGCCAATTGCTTCTGCATTTTTTAAATATTTTTATTTTTTACCCCTGGAAAAAATGTTCCTCTGCCAATTTCTCTGAAAAACTTTAAACGAACCGTTTCAGAATTTCATTGTTATTTGCTGAGCATCTTGGTCATTTTTTCAACGGGCAATTTATTAGATAATTTGATTATATTTGAATATTTTTTCGAAAATATATTGCACAAGTCAGAAAATCAAAATTTGTCCAGAACAAAATTCCGAGATTTTAAAAAGAAATGCCAAATTTTAAAGTTCAAAAAGAAAATGTTGCAATGCGTTGTTATGGAAATGAAGATCGATTCTCAAACTTTTGTCCTACCGTAATTACGATATTTTTCCATTTCTTATAATAATTACTAAAAATTGCGTTATGGCGACACGAAAAATAAAAATGGCTTCAGTAACCACATATTCTTTAATAATTTATTAAACTTTATAATTCGCGTCATATCTGCGAACATAGATGTCGTTTACACTTACCTTCATTAATTTCTAAGCTCTAAGTACATTCTTCTCTATCCAGGATGCAGCGAATATCAAAACTGCCTTAAAATTGAATTCGGGTTCGATGAAAATATTTCATTAATGTATGAAGAAAAAAAAAACAATTTTCATCTTGTGTCGTATATTACATGTCACTTAACAAATTTTAACATCATGCCTACCTATCCTTGCTTACTTACGGTAAAGCAATTATTTCAGGTACTTATTTGTATTTTTTAAAAATCCAATCAACAATAATATCTTTAGCAGTATAATTATATCGTTCTTTGTTCTTTTTCCGCTTCAACTTTCATTTACATAATCTAATTTTTTTATTTACCGCATCTTTGTCGATATCTGATCAGTGGCTTTTCCTCCACTACCAGTGTTTTTAAAATTATTTTTTGTTCCGCTTGCACAGTACACGTTGACGCTGATTGTATCAGCTTAACACTGTCTGATTTTTGTAATCATTGCACGTACCACGTGCACGTGAGACGCGAGGAAATACGTGCATACAGTGGACGTGAAATGCCATATACCTCGGGTAATGTACTATTGGTTACCTATGTACTTCTCAACGACTCGAACTATAAATACCCAGGGAAAAGGAACTAAAAAAAAATTACTACGTTGATTTTATTAGTTCCTTCTCCTCGTGTATCCGCGTGGAGCATTAATGAAATTTATTCTCGATAAATGACACGAGTAATGTAAATAATGATTTTGTGAAGAATTAATAAGACTTCGTTTCCTATAGTATTATTAGAAACCGAGTTGTAAGCATCATTACTTATTTTGTTTATCGATAAAAGATTATGGGAAAATTATTTTCATCTATTATTATTTCATAATAATAAACTGCAGTTTTGATAAAATGATTTTTTTATAACTAGAAATTCGTCTTCAAGAAAAAATTACTAAAAAAAAAAATAAGAATTTCTTGGCAATTATTAAAGATCTTTATATAAAAGTTGTAGATAATAATTATTTGTTTGAATGAACCGTTTTTTGAAGCCGACTGATTTCTTTTATCATTTGACGTCGAGATGCTACCACATCTCTTGATTAAGACAATTGTACGATAAATGTTGACGAATTGAAATAATAGAGGTTTAGAACCCCGATTTTAAGTGTCATCTGTCCACGCGACGCTACGATTAATCAAATGTGTGAATATGGCCAACGGAAAGTTTTGATTCGATAGCTCAGAATTTTAGTAACCCATAAAAAGTAATTGATATGGTTTAAGTCAGTGATAGGCATCATTGTAATAAGACAAAATTGTAGGTATTCCGTTTTCGTAAATAAAGACAATATCAGAAAAAATATATTCAGGGAAATGAAATTTTGCAATTTGTTACAACTGAAACCATCGAAACCATTTTTTAAAAGATCTTTACAAACAGTCAACCACATGAGATGTTTATACAATTTTTACTGAAAACTAAAAAGCCATTTTTGTGACTGGGATCGGCGGCGCATCCCCCAAAAAATCCATAATCACTTAGTCAACAAAGTATTTAAATTGAATGACTTGTGATGTTGAAAAAAATGTATTTTATTTTATCCACATTAGGTGACAATAAAACCCTTGATAATCTAATTTTTACTTTTCACCCTTTTTAATTTGCTGCTTTATAAAAAATGTTTGATATCATTACAATTGTTTAGAACGGAGATCAGGAGCCATTATAGCTTTTTTTTCAGTCTTGGCCATCACTATTCGCAAATTTACTCGGTCTTCACAAAAAAACGTCTATGCGAAAAAGATATTCGAAAATATATAATTACATGTGAAAAAGTATATTTCCGTAATATGTTTCACGTATAAACTGTAAAATAAGAGTTTTACCATTTTTGTGTTTATTAAAATTGTAGAAAATTCATTTGTTGCTCTATTAGAAAATTGTTTGTCATTCACGTATATGTAGATAAAAATTAAATTTACTCGGTCTTCACAAAAAAACGTCTATGCGAAAAAGATATTCGAAAATATATAATTATATGTGAAAAAGTATATTTCCGTAATATATTTCACGTATAAACTGTAAAATAAGAGTTTTATCATTTTTTTGTTTATTAAAATTGTGGAAAATTCATTTGTTGCTCTCTTAGAAAATTGTTTGTCATTCACGTATATGTAGATAAAAATCAAATTGTGTACGATAATTTGTTACCATGAGAAACATCTATCTCTCCGTCGCAAAATGTAGCGATAGTATCAATGACTAATGGCCATTATGAATTCCTCGATATTTTCCTTACATTGTCGTTACCCAATTAGCGCGCTTATATTTTCGCGTCATTAATTTTCTAAAGACTTCATGAGTATTTAACACTTTCTCTCTGCCGAGATCATCTTTTCTATGCACTCAGCGCAGAATAGATTTGTTATCATCCCGTTACTTTTGAACTCACAATATTTGTTTATTCTTTCCACAAATAAATCAGTATTAATTATTTTGCACAAATATCATACCATAACAGACAGTAAGTTTGTGGACTTTTTATAGAAACAGTTTTTTTTCCACAAATCTCCAAGGAATTCCTCGTGAAATGCGTGATTAATTAATCTGGAATAATTAATATATTTTCTTGACACTCCAAA
Organism: Ephialtes manifestator; assembly: GCA_963970395.1. Taxonomy (NCBI): domain Eukaryota; kingdom Metazoa; phylum Arthropoda; class Insecta; order Hymenoptera; family Ichneumonidae; genus Ephialtes; species Ephialtes manifestator. Next base: position 24,937,926 of record OZ019972.1, read on the forward strand.
CAACTTTAAAAAAAATTTATTTCCCGTTTTCAGTATTTTTTTGTTAATTTTCTTTTTACCGTATGTGTATTGTGTATACATTTTAATACCAATGTTGTAGGTAATTGTAGAAAACAAAAATTATATGAAATTATTCACAGAATAAATAAACAAATACCGTGAATTTGAAATCAACAGAATGTTTACAACTCTATCGTCAAGAAATGCTCAAACTTGATAAATTTAACAGACATACAGGATGAGATAGGCCTGACGATTATAAATGAACCTAACTTTAACTTGTGTGCTTGAGAACAACGATAATAATTAATTCATACAGATTCTATTACAAACTAATTAATAATAATAATGGTAATTTATAAAACGTACTAATATAATATTTATTGTAGTAATAAACATCGTAATAATATAATATCACCTCTGGCACAATCTCACGATGGCAAGACGTCGCGACAAAAAAAAAGAAACATTCGAAACACTTTCATCTCTCTCTCTCTCTTTCTCTCTCTATTTTTTTATAATTCTTGTTTCCTTCGTCATTTAAATACGCTCGCCGTATTACAACGTTCGCCCAAATTGCGAACGGAAGGAAAAATCGATATGTTTTGTGGGTGGGGGATTTAATAAAATCTAAAAAAAAAGTTCTAAGCTACGTGGGTTTGCGTTTATCCTTCACGTACCGTTCTTGGATCGCACTGGTTGGATTAACGGTAAAGGGAATCGCTCGCGGAGTCGCCACGACGACGCTGAGCGCCTCGATGCATTGAAATCGAGAATTCCTCATTTCCACGAAATTTTAGACTCGCGCCGAGTCAAACGACAACAATTTCAAGTCGAGTCATCGAGTGGCGAATCCGTGAGCGTATTTTACAAGTAAAATGTTAATTCCATCAACTTCCTGGCTCACAATCGCGCAACACGAAGTGGGATTGGCGGAACACTCTGTGTTTGTAATTTTTTGTCAGTTAGTCCACTTTTCTTTCTTAAGCCTCTTTAATGACTCTTACACTGAGAGAAATTGAGATGGTACTGTTAACTAATCAGTGATAATTATATTTTATTAGTCCAGGTGACTATTTTTGTAGTTACATTAACTACGTTATTGTTAATGTGACTATTTTCGTAGTTACATTAACTACGTTACTATTAACGTAACTACGAAAATAGTCACCTCGATTAATAAAATATAATTATCACTGAATAGTTATCAGGACCATCTTAATTTCTCTCAGTGTATATTTAGACAGTAAACTCCTTGCTTGTGATTTTTTCGAATTGTTTTTCTTAAGACTTGAGGAGTTACATTTTTGCTCCGTTATTTATGTGTTGTAACGAAAAATTGTTTTATTTTATTTCTTTGAGCAAATTGGACATTTCTTCCTCCATTGTGACATCTTTTTTACTTCAAAATGGGCAGAATTTTCAGGACTGTTTGTAGAATCTAGTGAAAAAATTGTTATTGTAGAACTCGAACATTTACGCAGTCGAAAAAATTGTGATCATCTAAAGTAATCACCAGACAAGTCATCATAAAGTTTCCTTTTTTACAAATTATGCAAAAATTTTTGTGAGTAGTATACATTTTTAAATAAACCTTACTTTTTTATTGTGTGATGTATTTAGAAAAAAATTTGAAGATATCAACAATTTTTTTTTACAGTTTGCCTAATTATAGGAATTATTATAGAGGTTGAGCAAAAAAGTAGAAGAACTGACAGAAATCGTTTCGTGTACCGAACTTTAGAAAAAATTCTTATGCTTAAAAAAAATTAATCTCTCGCTTTTTTTTTTTATACTTTCGCACTGTCGTGACTTTCAATCCTCGCGTTCGTCCGCACGGTATAAAAATAACAATATACGTACTATTACCTAGTCAATAGAATCAAATATAATAATATTAATAATAATAATAATATCTATATGCTGTCTGCAATAAATGTAACAAGATATAGTTATAATCAATAATAATATGCATTTTACAAGCGTATTTTGATCGTTGCTTTGATATCGGTACGGTGTCGCTTAAAAATTATGACCAACCCGAATAATGGGAGTCCACTTTTTTTGTCAATATTTTTGCTTTTTTTTTCTTCTTATTAACAACTAGGCTACACTACCGGTATCTAAATACGTTTGTAACGACGCGTAATTTTTTTTGTAAAGGCAAGTCGTGGCATTTGCCAGTAAAGTTATCGTCGTGAAAACTAATCATCGTTTCTTTTTCAGTATATAAATCCTTTCTGTCCTATCTTATAGATAAAGCACGTTGTAACGACGAGGAATAAAATCATTTCGTCGAATACGACAATCGTACGGTAATTATGGCAATCGCTGAGAAAATCTTAAATGCTTTTTAACGACGTTTGGCCTAAACGATCTTTCTTTTTTTTTTTACTAACTTTATACTTTCAAACATTTTTTGTTGCTGTAAATCACTTCAAAAGTCACATTTCTGTGAATCGTCGATCCTTAAATCGTATGTTGCTTTCGATTGCACTACATCGACTTCACTCGGTGTATATTTTCTTTACAATCATATGAGAACGAAAAAGCAGAATTGTGAATTTTCATTACTTTATAAAACAAACATTCATGGTATTGCTCATGGGATATTTATTATTTTATAATAATAATCAGCAGTACTTTTGTAAAATAAAGATAAAAAATTACAATAGCTCCAGAGAAAAGTATTTTCCACAAAGTTACGAAAAACGGCTTCATTGATTTTTCATTTATTTTTCAATGGTTTGACCTGGTTATCGCATTTTTCAAATAAAGTTAACGTGAAATTATATAAAGATAACATTTTCATTAATAACAGACATTATATCAATTATATAATAAATGTTTGTCTGTCAAAGTAATAAAACCTTACAAAACAGCGAGAAGATTGAAATATACAGAGTGCAGTCGGCGTAATCGCTACAGCTGATATTAAATTATAATCGACTGATAGATTTTATTTTATAACACTGGGATTAATATCGCAAAAAAATCGATTAAAACATTGCAGCATTTAGTTCATATTTTTAATGAATTTTCAGTCCCACATTAAAAAATTTATTAAAAAAAATGCTCGACATGAAATCTACCACGAAATTATAATTTAATCTCAGGAAATTCAATCGAAAGGCGTTATAACTTTTCTCTTTCACACCTTCTGTTAAAACAGTTTTAAACTCTAAAATGAGGGACAAAAAGATCTGAAATAAGTATAATATATATGTATCTATGTATAAATGTCATTATGTATGGTTATAGAGGGAAATAACGATGAACTTAAATCAATTTTGATTGATTTACCTAGATGATCATTGATGATCGTTCTAAACGATCGAGGCGCTCGCATTTGATGCCGCCGAGGTAACGACGACTATCAAACGCCACGATTAAGTAGCTTCGCTTTCTATATAATATTACAAGTACCAGTTCGCCTTGGAGCCTCCATTTCAAAAGCTCTTTATACTCTCATTCTTTCGTAGAATTCACAATCCTCTATTAATAAAAAAAAACAAAAGGCTCTTTTTAAAAAAAATGCTCTCGCCTACCGGTAATTCTAATTACCCTCTTAATACCCGCACTTTTCGCAAATCTATTCGCAATCCTGCGGCTCCATACAAGTTAACTATCTAACTAATTTCTAGACAATCTAAACACGACGAAGCGATCAACGAACGCAAGCAAAATTCTTACTTTTTAATTTTAATCATTTCAACTTTTGTTGCCTAAATTTTTTCAACACTTTTCGCTGGCAAATAGAAGCTTCTTATTGGAAAAAACGTTTTTCAATTCACAGTGAATGACTAACGACAAATTTGAGGGAAGTTGGCCAACTAAGTGGCTTAAAATTCACAACAATTTCTTCCCGTCTACTTTTTTTTGCATATTCCAAAAGTTTTTTTCCGGAACGAAACGAGCTTATCAGCCGTTATCTGTAAGCTTGTAAGTTTCAACGTTCTATTTACTTATCGAAAATTACAAACGTGATGGATACACGTTTTTATGTAATTAAAAATGTTTAATTACAATTATAATTATCTAGAATAGGACGGTTTTCCGATATATAATTTTCGGCATTTTTCTTGAGCCAGAAAATTAGAGAAATAGATAAAAATTACATTTTTATCAAATAACTAGAAACTTTTAATCCATCTCTACTTTGACGTCATTGTGAAACGTAGTGTTTTGCATTCCGGAAATACAACGTTTGATTTTTTTACGCTTTATTAAGATGTGTTCAATATCGTTAAAAATAAGGCGGATTTCAAATTTGAAAAAAAAAAACTAAATTTCAAGGTTCAGTTTAAAATCTTCTAGAATATTTTGTATGAAAATCAAGAGAGTCTTTTTTTGTTTTGTTACAATACTTAAAATTCTAAGCGTATTTTTCTAAAAACGCTTCTTATTTATTTGATTACAGCATGACTGAAAAAATATTCAATCGTTCGACTTTTTTGCCTCTGCAATAAAGTAGATAAATACATTCTTCTCTGTATGAACCAGTACTTTTAATGATTTAATCAAATTCCATTCTTTTTAATTGCATAATTAAAACGAACATTTTCCGTCATAATCGCAATTTCTTTTTCCATGAAAGTGCTTGCCATTCCCTGCATTATGCACTTTTTGTGTACATTGTGATTCAACCATTTAAAAAAAACATTCTTTAACATTTTGTAACAAAAAAATGTATTCGTTTTAATGCATAACAAAAAAAAAGTTAAAAACGAACCATTGAAACGTTTCTTAAAATTTTCTTTTTAAAAAGCCTTAAGTAGAGGACTTATTTTTTAAAACCTATCGACATCTATAGACATCTTTCAAGCTCAACTTTTAATACCAGCAAAAAGGTTTAAAAAAATCATTAAAAATAAAGATTTAAGGGAATTATTCCCTAAATTTTGCTCGAGCTTTTTATCAAGTTGTGACAGAATTTAAAGTAAAAGTGCTCGAATTCGTTCATCGCTTATATCTTATCCTATTTACAACCGAGTTATCGCGACTGATCGCGTAAACGGCGAGAAGGGAGGACGTTCACGTGTTGGCGACTTCGTGAACATGTTGCGAGTGCCCGTGAACGTGGGAATGCGAGTGGGAATGGGAATGAGTTACCGCGATCGGTGACGGTGGCAATTGTGGTTGTGCAGAGGGCAACTCGATGAGCGTGACGTCGTATCCCATCGTTACGGTGTCGTTGGCATCATCAGCATCACCGGGCGAGCCTGGATTACTCGAGTTTCTGTCGATGCTCTGCTCTGGATTCGATCTCGAGTGGCTCACCTCCAGTAGAAAGAGATCCTCATCCACGTAATAACGAATCATGTCGTCGTCAATTTTCGCTGTAATTCTGAAACATCGTTCGAGCAAAAAATTCACATTTTATTCTCGAATATCGCAATAACGATTATTGACTAAAATGATAATCATAATATAACGAGTGTTGCACAGAAATATTATTTTTAACGAGATACACTTTTTTTTAAACGTAAAACATAATTTTAAGTTTGTGTTATGTTGCAAATGTAATTTTGATATTTTGTGAATTATTAACAGTTTTTTTGTAATAATAATTCATATTTGGTAATTGTACTCAGTGTTGAGGAAAAAAATTATGGCGTTAATCGAATTACCTGTGTATAGTTTGAGTTTTATCAATCTACATTAAAATTACTGGATGAAATGTGTAATTTACAGAAATTTGAATGACAATCACGAAATGTAATTGTAATTCTTTGGCTGCAATTATAATTTCTTTGAAGAACAATGCAAATTTTTATATATACAGTGGAACCTCTCATAGCTTTCTTAATGAGGTGACATGTAAACTAAGTGAAGGTAATCAACGAGAAATTCTAGTGCAATTTAAAATGATAGTAAAATATTTCAATGCATATTATAATCGTCACATAAAATTGTCATTTCTTGGCTGCTAATTACATTTACTAGAAATTATTGCAATTTCATTCCTTAAAGTTAGAATTACTTACGGTAATTTAAATTACTTGCTAAACATCGTATTTACTGGAAATTATACGCATTCCAGACAGACTAGGGTGTCTGAAATTCGTATTAGAATTAATTGAAAGTATTCGTAATACAGTAGAATTCTATTACAATTAGTGGAGATGAACGTAATTTAATTGAATGCCATTACAATTATTTTCAGTAATTGTAATTGAATACGTTGTCAATTGAAACAATTGGCATTTGAGAGAAATTATAATTTGTATAATTTTAAACGCATTTAGATAATGCTCAGTTCTTTCAATTAATTTTTTGTTTCAAATTTTGCTCAATACTGAAAAATTAGAAATTTGTCTCCGAGGCTGGGCATCGAAAATATAATAATTGTATTTCGTGATTGTAATTTACAGCGAAAAATATACAATTACAATTTTTAATGTAATGGGGAACGTTAAGTAATTGTATTAAACGCTAAACGATGTGTTATACCAGGTCATGTAATCGATGGATTAATAGACAGAATTAGTTAAACATTGAATAAGGATGAAACGATTAGCTTAAGCAAGCGTGCACGGTATGAATGAAGGAGAGCTGCGTTACGGAATATTAGAATGACAAAACAAACAAAAAAGCAAATATTCGTAGAATGATTATCGTATAAATGTCAGTGTTTTTCATCCCTAACTGATAGAAGCACTAAAAACGTTACGTTCGTTTGTTCGTTTTTGGTTCGAGGAAAAAAATAGAAAGAGTATATACTTCTTAATGTATACAGTATATACTCTTAATCGCGCTTAAGAGGCAAATGTAGTAAATGTACCATCCAGCAACGATAGAGAGACCGGCCAATGTCACCGTTATTGTCATGCACTAACACGGGTGTGCATGCGAGTAAAGATGACACTCTACTAAACTTACCCCTTTGTGTTTTTGCGATAGAGGTTATTAATACTCGAGGATGCAATTTTGTACTTTGACTCAATCTGTAAAATAAGAAAAAAGTAGAACATTAGAATTTTGACAGTGGTTTTTTAACGGCTTTATCGCTCTCTTTTTTTTTCTTATTTTTAAAAGTAAATTCTCTTGTTCTATTTGAGATTAATTAGGTTCCTCGTGCATTAAGGAGGATCAAATGATGCAAATGAATAAAAATACTAAATTGAATGAAAATTTACACTGGCTTATTTAAAAAAAAACCAATGATATTAAAAGTGTCGCGTTTGAGAAATGAATGCCTCTTCAAAATGAAAGAAAATAATTTTATTCAGTGAGGATTTAACTACTTCCTCACAAGGAAATGAAATCAAATCAACCTCACAATCTGAAATCAAATCAACGTCGATCAAAGAACATTTATTTTGAATGATAAGAATGCTGAAGAGTTATTAATAAATAATTTTTAAATATATATTATCGCTGAATTTGTTTTAACCTTTATTTTTCTTTTTCTTTAATGAATTCGTTCATCTTTCCAAATATATACGATATGTTTTTTTCATCAGTTTTAAGAAATTATTGGAACATCGCGAAAAGTTGACATTTATTCGTAGCTACTCATAAGAATTTTAAGGGTTATTTAACGCAAAGTTAACAAAAACAGCAAATATGTATATTCCATGAGAAAATGAGAGAGTTTCTCGAAAATGTTTTTCCAGACAAATTTAGTAATAACCTGTTGGCTTTAATATCATAAAATATGTATTTTATCAGTATGAATGACGTTGATTTTTTTTCAGATTTACGCAAAGTACAACAATTCTAATTAAATCAAACTTTTATTTGGGAATGTATGTGTGGAGATTTATTAATATTTTTCGTGCGATCGAAGCATTCCTCATTTCAAACGCTTATGCATTAATGTCCATTTGTTTATGCAACCTAATTTGACTGATATATACTTCTAAAATGTCCTAAAAAAACCGACCGTTTTACTGATATAAAAACAATAATATTTTTTCTGATCAAAATGCTCGCAACCGTTTTTAATACAAATGCAAACGATGTATTGACGAAGTTACACGATGTTTTGACGGTTTCGAAAAAAAAACGATCGTTATTGACGTTAAAAAAAAAGCACGTGTCACGTCAACAATATTCGCTTTTGTTTTTCCACTTTTTTCTCTGCCTCATTAAGTGCATTAATGCACTTTGCCAGCACTTAGCGTCTATGTATCTTAGTGTCCATCGAAGCTAATAAAAATTCGTTTGATTTGCAACATTAATAATTGATCGCATTCGCCAGTCCATGTGATAAATATATATATATATTTGAATATATATTACGGTCGAAGGACGATGGGGGTGGATTGTGAGACGGACATGCGCATTAATATTAATAACCCAATGAAAAAGTGCACGGATATTAATCATGGTATACGTTACGCCAATGCATGCATGTGAACGTATATACATATATGGTTATGCATATGTATATATACGACAAAGTTTAATTCCATTTTGCAACGTGTGAATTATGCCGCACACCCAATGAATATACAATAACAATAATAATGAACTTGCATTAACGCACATTGATGATGTTTGTTTACCGCAGAATTATGCAAAAAAAATTGTATGCTTTTTCTTATTAAGGGAAAATATAAACCTTAAACTCTAAAAAATTGCTAAAATATTCAAGGATGTCGTTAAAAAAACATTTTTATTGTGTTTCAGCATAACTTTGAACTATCTTTGGGGATAATTTTAAATACTGGAGAAATATCGTACGTTGAGTGTTAAAGAAATTATGAGATTTTAAAAAATGATCCTCAATTCCATTACTGGATCAAATTGCGCATGATTCCATTATTTTTCATCGGAACCGAATTTTAATACCCGCTGCAATTTAAATACTAATTCCGGTGAAATTTGTAATTTACTTAGATTCAAAAATAAATTCCGATGGAATTGGTAATTATTTTTAATTACAATAATAATTTCGGTAAAAGTATTAAAAATAATCGTTAAATATGGCTCAAGCTGAAGTTGGGTAAAAATAAAAGTTTTTCAACGACGTCTCCTTGAATATTGTTATTGAGTTTAATAGTTTACGGTGTATATTATCCCTTAAATTTGTATGCTTATGCGACGACTTACCGTGTCGTACAGAGGAAAGTGGAGTTTGGCTAAAGTTGCGAAGGTACCTAAATGAAATAGCCAGCAAACTATATAGAATATACCATACCGTGTGAAGAACTTGACGATACGAGTCGGTGACACAAGGCTACATTCTCAATTAATTTGTCAATTTGTTAAAAACATCTACGTCACACGACCTTAGTAATTAGATGGTTCATTCAGAGAGCATTTTTAAAGAAAGAGAATGAACCGTCTTGTGTTAAATTCGATACAGAATTACGTATTAGTCTTGAAAAAAAATTCAGCAAAAACGTATCTTCTTGAAATTTAAAGTTAACTAGTCAATTTTTTGACAAGTGAATTACTGTTTCTCTTCACTATAACTTAATGTATATGAAAGTTAAGTATATTATCCTCCACTATTCTTATTTGTTGCCAAAAACTTATCAGAAACGCAAAAATTAGACATTGACCCGTTATTAGAAAAAGTGTTTACAAAAATATTTGGCTATTGTAAGTAATTTATAATTATTTATTCAGTCCTCTGTTCAGGAATGTGCACTTCGTAAGTTGTTGTTAGTTAGTGTTGAAATGTACTATTTTTAGTTTTTACACTGTGCACACTTTTATACACAATTGGTTCAATCATTTTCATGTGCGTAGCTTTATCCTTTCCTTCAATTTATGAAGATATCGTTTGTTTAAGAAATTTTATTCTAAAATTCAGTATTTAAGTCTATGTTACTTCTCCGATATATCCTAAATCGCTGAACTCATCTTATAAGGGTTCATTTCTATAGAACAGATAATTATTTACGAAAGTTTGGCCTAATGGCTATTATGAAAGCGTGCAAAGTGTTAAGAAAAGTGTAAAATTCTTGCAAGTGACCCATAATAGCCTTCTAGCAAAAGAAATATTTTTTCAATGGTTCAAAATTACAAATTTTTAATATAATGAACGGAAGATAAACAAGTGAGATATCGATGAATTTTATCAGTTTTCCCTCCCCTTAAGGGCAATACTTTGCAGCAGAAATGATCCCCCACTATCGTAATCTATTGCCTAAAACTGTAGTGAAACACTTTCAAAAATGTTAGCACTAGTTTAACGAGTGTGAAGCCCCCGTAATTGCGAAAGCTTCTAAAAATCTGTCTGTGATATATTGTGTAAGAACGATTAAAAACCGAATAGAAGAAAAAACAAATGAGCCCTTAAAAGTAGTTACAAGGTCGCTTTTAAAAAAAATTGATAAAGCAAATAACAGAAATATCCACTTTGCTCTGCTCTCGACACGACGAGATTATCCTTAAGGTCATCCGTGGCGTTAGTTCATTACGAGTAAGCATTATAACATAAGAAAAACTTACAGCATTGAGCAATCCTTGTACTGTCGGTGGCGCGACGTGAAGGGGAGTATAGACGTCCTCGGATTCTTGTCTGACGTAAAGCATTACACGTTCCTCGGCATCAGTACCACGGAGATGTTGCTGCTGCAGGTGAAGTCTGTTACCGACACTGGAAACGACAGTTCCAGCGCCAAGATTGTTTTGCTGAACTCCCTGCAACACTGAGCCTTGAAGTTCTTGAACCTGCATCAATAACGAGTCCTTCTTGTCGTGGAGTGAGCTCAGATTGTCTGGTGGAAAGTGATTGTGAAACTTTAACGCAGGAAGACTCGGCCTCCCGCAGGCTGGATAAGGGCTGCTTCCTCCTGTCTTTATTCCACCACCTTCACCGTTACTCAGCGACGACGTGTCTGTGTCACCACCGCCTCCGCCGCCACCACCTCCGTAAAAGCCCGACAATTCCATTGTCGAGAACTGAAATTAAAGTTTTCGAATTTATTAATTTTTCATCTCTTACACATAAAACTTTTGTTTTCATGAAGAAAAAATTGAAATTTTCATTATCAGGATACTCAAAATAGCCTATAAAGTTTTTCAGCTCAATTGGATTTGAGCTGAATCTATAAGAAATCTAAGAAGAGAAATGCTAATCTTCTTCTACAAAGAAGCCAAAATCGATTATATCTTATCTCAGAAAAATCACGTTGGCAATTTATGTTATAGAAATTATAATTTATAATGGACAGATAAAATTTATTATGTATATATTGTTAATAAATTAAGATTACGATTACCAAAATCGATCAACGTATATTTTCACACGGTGAACAGATGTTAGGGTTGAAGAGTAAATAAAAATGTACTCACTTTATCGATGGCATGTTCGGCAGGCGGTGAGAAAAGTACGGGAGGTTTGTGAAGATCTGCCATCGAATAAAATTCGCTTCTCTCGGTAACCGAGTGGTAGAGTTCATCGAGCTTCTTTCTTCCCGTTGCTGTCATTTTTCTTTTTGCCGCTCGTCTCTCTTCATCGCGCGTCTTTCGTTCGGCACCCTGAAACAGGAAACATCATTTTTATGAGCGCTCGTTCTACCAATAGACAAGAAATAAGCAGCTTATCATTATGGCCAATGATTTCTTACCTTGTCGCAAAAGACTTTAATCTGACAGTAACCGCGATGTGACGGTGGTGTGTAAGAATGAGTATGTGGTGGCGGTTCTTCGTACGTGTCGACTTGAATGTGTAGAGGCAAACCCTTTACGCCCTTTTGGCTAGAGAAGTCTGTACTTAAACATTGCACTGCCACATTTATCTGTAAAATTGAATAGGAATTAGTAAAGCACACAATGATCAGTTTACAAAAAAGCTTTCTTCATAGGGAAGCCAAATTTTATGGATGTTGATGTTGCTTCACATTTAATAAAAACACTGCTAACATTTTGTAATCGTTTTTGTCACATTTCATCCATTGAGTAGCAGTAATGGAGAATTATTTGTATTACTGCATTATGTATTTTTAATACAGAAAAACGTTGATTATGATGGATTAATAGAAACATTGACTAATTTATTGATTACCGAGAAGGTACTTTTTGTCGATTTTTTGTTTTAGCAAAAGATAAATGCAAAAAAGTAACGATTTTGATACGAGTTGGCTTATTCTCTTTTTTTGAAAAATGCACTACGAATTAAATAGTGGAAACCGTTTAAAAATGACAGTCTGTTTTTCATCGAGTGACAAAACTCATTTATAAACCAACGGCTGTAATTCTCAAGTGGTATACGCTATAAAATGTCTAGAGGTTTGATTCGTAAAGCGTCTTTTAGGCAACGATATTAGCCACCTTGCATTAAAATCGATAAAGAATTACGGATTATTCTTGAAAAGAATACATCAAAAACGTACCTTGTGGGAAATAACCGTTAATTAGTCAATCTTTTTACAAATCTATCAATATAAATATTTCTTTGGATTAAGGACATATCATGAAACACAAATTACCCTCCACTCCTCTTATTTACATAAAACTCGATAGAACTGTTTGAAATGATTTAATACTGATCGAAGGTAATTACTATACACGTTTATTTGAAAATTCAATATTTAATATACAAATGTAATTATGTCAATAAATAAAATCTATGATTACGTTACATGTGTGGAAAATTCTTTAATCGTCTTTTAATACTCTATTCCGTGTATATTGAATTCCACATCAATGGATCGAAATGAATGGTCGATTATCGATGTAGCCATAAAATGTGCATGAATTTTCTTATACATACTTCGTTTGCAAATTTTATGTTAGCGACCATGATATTGTACATTTTACGACATTTCTAACATTGCAATTATAGTTTTACAATCAGCAAAATAGTGTTATTAGTCTTACTTTTGCCGAAGACTCAAGAGGATTCCAGTAAACAGCAATCGCGTTGTGAGCGACCTCTTCGATGCAGCCCACTAATCCCACGCTGTTCTTAGTATCTGAAAGTATCGAAAGAATTCTTTAATATCCTAATATAAATAGAATTATTAAATAATATACTTATATTTTTATTAACGGGTTTCCCATTTCTATCTCTCTAATAATATTGATTTACATTTAGGCATATTGAAAAATACGAAAACATGTAAGAAAAAGATCGCATTTATTTACTATGATTATTGGCGATAATAATAAAACAGTGATAATCAGTGATTTGTAACTTTTTGCCATTTCATGTATTTCAGTTGTGCGGTTGTTTTAGGAGTAAAGATTTTACGTACTATGTGATCAGTATAGAAAAAAAATGTAACGACAATTATAATTAAATTGCAGTTTTTCCATATATGCCGATGGCTTGGGATAATATTATGATCCGGTGCATTTTAGAGTCATTTACATATTTTTTCTCAGCGGAAGTCCGTGTAATTTTTATTTTTTTTTTTTACTTTTTGAAATTGTGTTTGTAGGTTTATGTGTAAATTTTCTATGCAATTAGTATGACACAACACATTTCTCATGCCTTACCAAATTTCCGGCGTCGTTAAGTCAAGATGAAACTTCGACAGCGTGCGCAAAAAGTACACAATAAAGTATAATGAACCGACGATTAATGTGTCGCTGATTGTGCAGAATTGTAACCATGACATTATTTTTTAATTTTATTTTTACTTTATTTGTTGATTTATTCTATATTGACTATTTTCTCAAACATTGATAACAAAATATACAAACATGAACGTGAAACAATTTAAAAAAGATAAAAATGTTATACGTCTTTTCACCAGTAAATTCAGATATTTAAAAAAAATATATGTATGGTTTTTGTAATGAAATAAATAAGCAAATAGGGATAAAGTTATTTTTTGAGAATATTGATTATAAAAATATATGAAGCTTTTATTTTTTTTAAATAGTAATCAAACAATTATTAGAAAGCACGTATAAATTGACGTAACGGCATAGGCGATATGGCTATTATTGTCCCCAGTAACAGAGTTGTAAATCTCTAATTCTTCTAGATGTATAGTTGATGATATAATTGACTTTATGATTACGTTTCCATAAAATGAACATGTGACAATTATAATATGATGATTAAACTTTTGAATAGCTGCAAAAAATATTAATTTGCAGTTCAATGTCATGGTAATCTTCTTGAAAAAATGAAAAAAAAACAGTTAATGCATTACGAAAATAATGGAGTGTTGTACTCCTCCATTTTTTCCGCATTTTTTCCGAAGCCTTGATTGAAAATGAGATTTCTTTTCAGATGTATAAAAGTTCACATATAATTTCATTAAAACTGCAGGTTATTTTTGCGAAATCATTACTGCAAAACTAATTGTACTTTAAACTTTATTTCTTAAGGTAATGGGGCTTTACAATACTGCCCAGTAGCCATTATTTTTTAAAAAATATTTATTTATAGGTTTTTGGACTTATATAGTCGGATATTATAAAAAAAAAAGAATATATCATTTTCAATGGAATAATTAAACGAATCGAGTCGTGTGATTCATTGAACTACATTTCAAAATGAAGTTTAAAAATGTTCTCTTCTTGAATGAGAAATATACGGATATGGAGGTAAGTTTGGTCTGTGAATCACTATTTATTGTACACACAGTGTGTCAAGTCCCGAGCAATGGATCGTGTCGCGAATGAATCTCACAAAGTCAGCGTAACTCCGGAGAATTTACCAAGAATCTCATTAGCGAATGTTAACGAGCTTGACTCACCAGCATCAAGGATGCGTTGCTTGACGGAGTGTTGTCTGCCGTGCCAGAATTGCCACGCTTTAATCTCGTCCTCCGGACTCTTTTCCTCTCGGAACATCAGCATAACAACGCTCTGAAAAAAGTTTGAAAAATTCTTAATTAAAATTTTTTTTTTTAAATATACAAAAATTAATTGAACCGTTCGATGTACGATATATTGTATGAAATGATTGAGGAATAAGCAAAAATGAATTATTTATCGAAATACGTGACAGAAAAAAAAACAGAACGACTTATTTCGATCTCAATTGCCTCTCAAGAGAAATCGTCGTTATCAATAAAATTATTGAAACAATAATTATTTCTTAATGGAAATATGTCTTGTACCAATATTTCCGAAAAATAGTACGCCTCCTTTCGATTCAAGATAAATCGTTTTAATTATTTAAATTATTTGAAAAAAAAGAAAAATTATTTTTTAAACGAATAAAATTTCGTGACAATTTTTCCAAAAAATTGGAACGACTCTTTTCGATTCGAGACGCATCGTTGCAATTAATCAAATTATCGTCGGGCAACAAAACTTTCACCGCAAACTTTCAACGCTCGCCACATACATTTCGTTTTACGGAGATCAATTTATTTGATGTAAAATATCGTTGGACGTCGCGCTTCGTAACACTTTCGAAAGTATGGAGATAAAAGAGAAGGAAGAAAAAAAATGAATTCACCAGCTCGAGCGCAGCAATTATAACATTTATAACGGGTGCTCATACTTCGGGGCACAGCCATGTGAGTGATATAACGTCTCTCGGTGTATGAGTTCAACACCCGCAGCAATCTGAGACAAGTTTGCTGCAGCTAGAGCGAGTGTGTAGTTATAATCTCGGTTTACTGTCTGAGAATGGCGATATAGTGCAGAGAGAACGCGATAGAGAAATGAATTTTTCGTGATTCGGGTGAATGGGCGTCGATCTATATATAGAACTTGGTCCACGTGTACCGTTTTGTTTAATGTGCACGCTCTTTTTGCAGTACCATTTAATGTCCCTAATATGGTAACAATATTTATTTTAAAAATGATAATTTTTTTTTGTTAGATAATCTCAGTAATGTTTGTAAACACCACGAAAATTTTACTGAAAATCTGAGTAATGTTTGTAAACATCCCGAAAATTTTACTGAAAATCTCAGTAATGTTTATAAACATCATGAAAATTTTACTGCAAATCTCAGTAACGTTTGTAAACATAAGAAAATTTTACTGAAAATTTCTGTATTGTTTGTAAACATCACGAAAATTTTACTGAAAATCTCAGTAATGTTTGTAAACATCACAAAAATTTTAGTGAAAATTTCTGTATTGTTTGTAAACATCACGAAAATTTTACTGAAAATCTCAGTAACGTTTGTAAACATCACAAAAATTTTACTGAAAATCTCAGTAATGTTTGTAAACATCACGAAAATTTTACTGAAAATTTCTGTATTGTTTGTAAACATCACGAAAATATTACTGAAAATCTCAGTAATGTTTATAAACATCACGAAAATTTTACTGAAAATCTCTGTATTGTTTGTAAACATCACGACAATTGTACTGAAAATCTCTGTATTGTTTGTAAACATAATGAAAATTGTACTGAAAACCTCAGTAATGTTTGTAAATATCACGTAAGTTTTACTGAAAATCTCAGTAATGCTTGTAAACATGACGAAAATTTAACTGAAAATTTCTGTATTGTTTGTAAACATCACGAAAATTTTACTGAAAAAATCTCAGTAATGTTTGTAAACATCACGGAAATTTTACTGAAAATCTCAGTAACGGTTATAAACATCACGAAAATTTTACTGAAAATCTCTGTATTGTTTGTAAACATCATGAAAATTGTACTGAAAATCTCAGTAACGTTTGTAAACATCACGAACATTTTACTGAAAATCTCAGTAATGTTTATAAAAATCACGAAAATTTAATTGAAAATCTCAGTAATGTTTGTAAACATCACGAAAATTTTACTGAAAATCTCTGTATTGTTTGTAAATATCATGAAAATTTTACTGAAAATCTCAGTAATGTTTGTAAACATCACGAAAATTTTATTGATTATTTTTTCCACTCGGTTGTCGGCCAATCAGAGCGCAGTATTTGAAGCTACCCAACAATTTTATATCGGAAATTTCTTAAAAATTTCCGATGAGCTTTCATATGTTTCTCCTCATTTACGGCGCATTTTACACTAACTATTCTATGTGACATCAAAAAAGTGGGTTACTTTAAACGTAATTGAAAAATGAGTCGCTTTGGAAAAGTTTCTCTAAAAAATATCCAGATGCTGTTTCCTCCACTCTGATTGACCGAAGTCCGAAAGGAAAAAATAATCCGTCAAATACCACTCGTGCTTCAAAATTAATCGTGCTTCAAAAAAATGCTTCAAAATTATTTTCCTCAAGCTTCCCTGCCTAGGAACGAGTATGCCAAATTTTGCAGAAAAATCCCTCATGCTTCGCACTCGGGATTTTAAGCCTGCAAAATTTGACACAATCGTTCCTAGGCAACGAAGCTATCGGAAAATATCCGATAATTTTGAAGCACTAGTGGTATTACTACTGAAAATCTCAGTAATGTTTATAAACATCACGTAAGTTTTACTGAAAATTTCAGTAATGTTTGTAAACATCACGAAAATTTGACTGAAAATCTCAGTGATGTTTGCAAAACATCACGAAAATTTAATTGAAAATCTCAGAAATGCTTGTAAACATGACGGAATTTAAAAAAAAATTTCAATGCTTCTTCTAAACATCTCGAAAAATTATCTTACATTATCTAAGCTGCACAAAAAATGCTTAAAACTTTGGACATTAATTAGAAAATGTAAGTACGAATTACAAAAAGAATTCTATAGAAATATTGAAACAATAATTTAATTTTTTTTCTTAGGATTCTCGAATAAATTAATATTTCAAATTTTTCTTGCAATCCCGTGAATTTCTTGAGCACGAGATAAGACAATAAGGTCGATATTACCATGGATGAAATTATGTAAAAAGATTGATCGGAATCAAATCAATTCTTTTTGCAATATCAAGTGGAATCTTAAATTCATTTTGTTAATGTTTACGTCGACGTTGCCATTGATTATCCTAAGACAGATTGGAATTCAGGCGCGTTACATCGTGGAGCATGCATTGGGCGTTCGATTAGTAATTAAGAGGAAGTCGTAACTCGTTCGTTCTCGGTAAAGAAAAAAATAAAAGTCTGCGGACTTTATCAAAATGGCTGCAGTAGATGCAAGACGACGGCGCTGGTTATGCTGTACCATAACGGTACTTATCGGTCAATGAGAGGCGTGCCGCGAAAGAGAGATGACCTGGTTTTCTTCGTCTTTCACTGTATCTTGTTTCCCAATGAATGAAAGAAGACGATGCGTGTAGTTATTGATACGTTCCCGATTGCCAGACGTCGAGAAGTTGCTAAATTATTACCTTGACAGTCTGGCCAGCCTTGAGCAGAGGTTTGTCCGGGTCCGGGACATAGTCCAGCGTTATCCCGTAGAACTGACCCTTGTTTATGTAAGTTATTCTATCGTCTTCCCGACGTTGCGATGTGCTGATTGGTGATTCCAAATGATACTTGAAACCGTACGCCGAATAGCTGTGAAAAAAGAAAAGAAAATTATCATAAATGCAACTAAATAATAGCGATTAAAATATTTAGATATTTAAAAAAAAAGTTGGCCGTGCATAATATAGTTTTTTCTACACCTTAACCTAATTAAATATTCTTCAAGGAATTTTTTTGCTTGCACATAACAAAATTCCGGTTTCATGAGATGAAACATTGAGAATTTCATGTCGGGATGCTTGAAATGGTCTAGAATGTCTGTTAAAGTGGTTTCGAATAAATGTCGCTCAGAGATATTTGCTAAAAATCGATAGAGGTGTTCGAATTTTATAAATATTGACATTTTATAATGCATTATTTAAATGCGTTTGTTTGGTAATTTTTAAATTGAAGGCAGATTTGGAAAATTTACTAATAATCAGGCAGAAATGTACTTTGGGATAAGATTGAATGTATAAACAAGAGGCATAGAAATTTAGTGAAATAAAAACCAAATACCGATAGGTACAAAATAGAGTCTTAGGGATTTTGACAAAAATATATATATATATTCCTTCGAAATTAAAAGTCATTTTTTCTTGTTTATTATAATTTAAAAGCTCGTATGACATTGCGTTTGATAATAACAAAATGAATTCAATCAGAGCTCGTTTAAGCTACAAGTATGCGAGATATGTCCGTCTCGATATAGCGTTTCTTATAATATTGTTTTTCTTGTAATTAGTCTATCGCACCGAGGGCGCAAATTGCGAAAGACTATTGCGTGTAGACGATAGATCGGCGGTATATCATCGTATCGTGAATACGTAACGTACAGACGTACATAGATACACTCAACAGGAACAAGGAGTTAAAAGGTGCGTGACAAAAAGCGTTTGCGAACGCGACGATGGTGGCACGCTATCTGAAGGAAGTCGTCGTATCTATCAGTGCACGCGGTCCCCTCGTCAGCATAATACACCGCCTCTTGCGGCGTCGAGGCGCACACGTGCATTATCCACTTGTTGGTGTACTCGTCGCAACGCTTAAGGATGTATCGCATATACATTCCCAACCAAAAGTTAAATTGTATTAAGATTTTAGTAAATTCGAAAAATTTCTGGACATAGCTTGTAAATAAATTATCTTGAATTTTTTTTTATTTCGTAATTTTTATTCAAAATTTCAAAGAATTACTAAAAATATTGAAGCTTATCTGGAAATCTCAACACTTTTCTGAAAACTGTCGAAAAATTGAAATCTCAGAAAATTTGCTGTTAATTCGGAAATTGCTTATTCAAATACGGAATTTTTTTTAATTCGTAAGTTTTTTATAATTCCGGACCTTCGGAATTTTACGGTCAAATTTTACACCCTTTGCTTCTTGCGGTGGCGAGGCGCAAATGTGCCTTATCCACTTGTTGGTGTACTCGTCGCAATGCTTAAGGATGTATCGCATATACATTCCCAACCAAAAGTTAAATTGTATTAAGATTTTAGTAAATTCGAAAAATTTCTGGACATAGCTTGTAAATAAATTATCTTGAATTTTTTTTTATTTCGTAATTTTTATTCAAAATTTCAAAGAATTACTAAAAATATTGAAGCTTATCTGGAAATCTCAACACTTTTCTGAAAACTGTCGAAAAATTGAAATCTCAGAAAATTTGCTGTTAATTCGGAAATTGCTTATTCAAATACGGAATTTTTTTTAATTCGTAAGTTTTTTATAATTCCGGACCTTCGGAATTTTACGGTCAAATTTTACACCCTTTGCTTCTTGCGGTGGCGAGGCGCAAATGTGCCTTATCCACTTGTTGGTGTACTCGTCGCAATGCTTAAGGATGTATCGCATATACATTCCCAACCAAAAGTTAAATTGTATTAAGATTTTAATAAATTCGAAAAATTTCTGGACATAGCTTGTAAATAAAAATAAATTATCTTGAATTTTTTTTATTTCGTTATTTTTATTCAAAATTTCAAAGAATTACTAAAAATATTGAAGCTTATCTGGAAATCTCAACACTTTTCTGAAAAATGTCGAAAAATTGAAATCTCAGAAAATTTGCTGTTAATTCGGAAATTGCTTATTCAAATACGGAATTTTTTTTTAATTCGTAAGTTTTTTATAATTCCGCACCTTCGGAATTTTACGGTCAAATTTTACACCCTTTGCTTCTTGCGGTGGCGAGGCGCACATGTGCCTTATCCACTTGTTGGTGTACTCGTCGCAACGCTTAAGGATGTATCGCATATACATTCCCAACTAAAAGTTAAATTGTATTAAGATTTTAATAAATTCGAAAAATTTCTGGACATAGCTTGTAAATAAAAATAAATTATCTTGAATTTTTTTTTATTTCGCAATTTTTATTTAAAATTTCAAAGAATTACGGAAAATATTGAAGCTTATCTGGAAATCTCAACACTTTTCTGAAAAATGTCGAAAAATTGAAATCTCAGAAAATTTGCTGTTAATTCGGAAATTGCTTATTCAAATACGGATTTTTTTTAAATTCGTAAGTTTTTTATAATTCCGGTCCTTCGGAATTTTACGGTCAAATTTTACACCCTTTGCTTCTTGCGGTAGCGAGGCGCACATGTGCCTTATCCACTTTTTGGTGTACTCGTCGCAACGCTTAAGGATGTATCGCATATACATTCCCAATCAAAAGTTAAATTGTATTAAAATTTTAGTAAATTCGCAAAATTTCGGGACATAGCTTGTAAATAAAAATAAATTATCTTGAATTTTTTTTATTTCGTAATTTTTATTCAAAATTTCGAAGTATTACTAAAAATATTGAAGCTTATCTGGAAATCTCAACACTTTTCTGAAAAATGTCGAAAAATTGAAATCTCAGAAAATTTGCTGTTAATTCGGAAATTGCTTATTCAAATACGGATTTTTTTTTTAATTCATAAGTTTTTTATAATTCCGGACCTTCGGAATTTTACGGTCAAATTTTACACCCTTTGCTTCTTGCGGTGGCGAGGCGCACATGTGCCTTATCCACTTGTTGGTGTACTCGTCGCAACGCTTAAGGATGTATCGCATGTACATTCCGAACCAAAAGTGAAATTGTATAAAAATTTTAGTAAATTCGCAAAAATTCGGGACATATCTTGTAAATTAAAATAAATTATCTTAAATTTTTTTTATTCCGCAATTTTTATTTAAAATTTCAAAGAATTACGGAAAATATTGAAGCTTATCTGGAAATCTCAACACTTTTCTGAAAAATGTCGGAAAATCGA
Organism: Ephialtes manifestator; assembly: GCA_963970395.1. Taxonomy (NCBI): domain Eukaryota; kingdom Metazoa; phylum Arthropoda; class Insecta; order Hymenoptera; family Ichneumonidae; genus Ephialtes; species Ephialtes manifestator. The sequence goes on from OZ019972.1 coordinate 24,959,394, forward strand.
AATCTCAGAAAATTTGCTGTTAATTTGGAAATTGCTTATTCAAATACGGAATTTTTTTTTAACTCGACAGTTTTTCTAACAGCGTTGTAAATGCCTAATACTTATGGAAACAATGATGATTATACGATCAGCTCTATGATTATGATTTTACAATAATAACATGTAGCGATTGTAATACGATGCTTAAACTTTGGAATGGCTGCAAAAATTATTATTTTTCAATAAAATTTCACGGTAATCCTTTTGAAAAATGGAAAAAAAAGTAATGCATTAAGAAAATAATGAATTACTTAATATTAAAGCGAAAATTAGTATTTTTTTCAGCTATTCAAATGTTTAAACTCTATTTTATAATCACCACATATTATTATTATGAAATCATAATTACAAAACAAATTATACTGTAAACTGTATCTCATGAATTAATGGGGATTTACAACTCTGTTTTCTAATAATTCCGGACCTTTGGAATTTTACGTTCAACTTTTTACACCCTTTGCCTCATGCGGTGACGAGGCGCACACGTGCATTATTCACTTGTTGGTGTACTTGTCGCAATGCTTAAGGGTGTATCGCATATACATTCCCAACCAAAATTTGAATTGTATTAAAATTTCAATAAACCGGAAAATTTCTGGACATGTTTGGTACATTTAAAAAAAATTATCTTGGATTCTTGTTTTATTTCGTAATTTTTACATAAAATTCGAAAGTATTTCTGGAAATATCGAAGCTTATCTGAAAATCTCGAAACTTTTATGAAAAATGTCGAAAAATTTTCTAATGCGAAATGATCTAGAAATCTACGAAAATTTACTGTTAATATGGAAATTGCTTATTCAAACTCGGATTTTTTTTAAATTTCAGAAGTTTTTCTAATAATACCGAATCTACGACCAAAAGTTGAATTGTATTAAAATGAATTTTAATTTTTTTACATATTGACAATTTTTTTTACATATTTTGTAAATAAAAAAAAAAAAATCTTGCATTTTTGATTTATTTCGTCATTTTTATATAAAACCCCAAAGTATTTCTGGAAATATCGAAGCTTATCTAGAAATCTCGATATTTTTCTGAAAAAGTCGAAAAATTTCATAACGCGAAATGTTCTGGAAATCTCAGAAAATTTGTTATTAATTTGGAAATTGTTTATTCAATCTAGAATTTTGATTTTTTAATTCAAAAGTTTTTTCAATATTTCCGGGCCTTTGGGATTTTAGGTTGAAATGTCTGTAAATTCCTGAAACGTTCTAATCGTTTTGATTTTTTTTTTCCTCAATTGATTATTATTAAAACATATGAAAAATTTTGAATCGTGCGATTCTCAATTCCCTCCAGAAAAAAATGGCGTAGAAAACACAATTCCTCTTTCTTGTGAAATAAATTTGCTGATATCTCCAAATAATAATTTCAGTTTTTTAAAGAATTTCCTTACGATGGACTTTTTTTGTAAATGATTAAAAATTCGCATGATACCGTAAAAATTGTTCATATTACACATAAGAAAACACTTTCATGAAAACAGCTTCAACATATTTTCGTGAACAGATTTTCAAAATGACCCAAAAAGTTTTTGAAAAATATTATGAATTCGAAATAATCAGCGAAATCATTACATAAGAAAAAAAATTGAAACGTTTCTTCAGCTTCTTAAAAACTTTATCAATTTATTACATCAATAATAATACATAATTATTGATAATGAATGTTCGTTTCATTTTCAATAACGTCCATTTTTTATCTGATCTTTTTCTCGTTGTGAAAAAATAAAAAGACAAGATAGAGAGAAGAGAAAAATCGTCGAACGAAGGCGACATGAATTTCTTTTTTAATACTTGGCATCGAGACGCTACCGCGTTTTTTCATACTAATTAAGTAAAACTTTTTGTTGCGAATAACGTTGATTTTTTAATGGATCTTTCTCTCATTGGGGTATAATAAAATACTAATTAAATAAAACTTTTCGTTGGGAATGTATGTGTGAAACATCCTTAATCTCGAGCAGCGACTTCAGCCGTCTAGTTAGCCTATCGCAATCGCGTTGCAAACTTTTAACAATATCGCCATGTGTATCGGTAACTGGAGGGCGGGTGCGAGCATTTGGTATGTTACAATTTTAATGCGCTCGCCTCTTAAACTCGACGTTGATAACGGCTCGAGTTGGTGAGCATGCAGAAGCATTGAGTGTTTCGCCGGTTTCACTCGACTCGGAACGGGTTAACGCCCTACCATTGCCTCTCGCCTACCAACACTTTTTCATGTAATAAAGATATGTATATACATAAATGTTTTTATATATAGAGCATTTCATACCAACTTGCGACTCCAACGCCTCCGGAATTTCAATAATTATTTTTTATATCTTTATACTCTTGCTAAAACAAAACTCCAATTTTTTTATGATTTTTATCTCGAGCCTCAATTTAAAAAATTTTTTTGAAGCAAAAAAAACTCAATTCTTTCATCTGAATTTTTATTTGAAAATTTGTTATTCTGTATGAAATTTTTTAAGCTGATGTAAAGAGAGCGTCGCTTTTCTCTTAAATAAAAACAAACTGTGCAATGATTTTAAAGTATTTTACTTCACTCAGTGCGTAGAACGCGGTTTTACGCACGCTTCGCGTGCGTCAAACGTCGTTTACACACCTCGTGAAATAAAATTTTGTACGATACTCATGCGAAAAACGTTTTCTTAACTCGTGTGATTGCAACACTCGCCTTCGGCTCGTGCTGCAAATTCACACTCGTCAGAAAAAGTTTTTACGCACTCGTATCGTAATGTACTATTTTGTGTTTCAAAAATTTTCGCCAACTTAAAAAAAAATGTTGGAGATCCTAATTAGTATTAGAACAATGATTTAAATAAACGATTATCTTTGGTCGTAAGGATTTTGATCATTGGTTCACTTGACATGGAACCTCCCGTATGTGCAAATATAATACAGTATGCTCTCCGAATTCTCGGCGGTTATATTTAACCTGGCATTTCGATTTCACAGACTCGAGACTTTAAATCCGATATCTTTTCGGTCGGCCCTCGACAGATTTATAATATTGCGCGGGTTTCTTGACACACTATATAACGCTCGATGCAGCGAACGGTCGATTTTTTTTTTATTACGATTGTGACTAGCGTAAATATCCTCGGTCCTATATATACGCTCGAATGTAAAATTAAATAAATGATTGCGTCGAATATACCGAGTTTATTTGTCGAATCGGATCGAAGAAGTGAACGTTACAAAGTAATGGGTTTGAATGCAAAAATGGAACGATCGTGAAAGAAGTTGGGCCACGACTGCAGCGAATTTAGTCGTCAACGAGCTGGTCTTATGTGACATTGTTATGCCAAAGATAACGCGAACGTCGCGTGCCCAAATGCAGATCGCCTGTTTTTTTCCCTGGCGTCAAATCACATCGAGAGAAAAAGTTTCCTTCATTCAAAGAAATTTCATTCAAATACCAACCTGTGAAACATTTCTTTGAAATCAACGAAATAATATACTTAAGCTAATATTATATTTTCTTTGAATGAAAAAGTTTCCTATATTCAAAGAAATTTCTTTAAAATACCAACCTATGAAACATTTCTTTGAAATCAACGAAATAATATACTTAAGCTAATATTATATTTTCTTTGAATGAAAAAATGTCCTTTATTCAAAGAAATTTCTTTAAAACCCCAATCTATGAAACATTTCTTTAAAAACAACGAAATAATATGCTTAAGCTAATATTATATTTTCTTTGAATGAAAAAGTTTCCTTTATTCAAAGAAATTTCTTTAAAATACCAACCTGTGAAACATTTCTTTGAAAACAACGAAATAATATACTTAAGCTAATATTACATTTTCTTTGAATGAAAAAGTTTCCTTTATTCAAAGAAATTTCTTTAAAATCCCAATCTATGAAACATTTCTTTGAAATCAACGAAATAATATACTTAACCTAATATTATATTTTCTATGAATGAAAAAATGTCCTTTATTCAAAGAAATTTCTTTAAAATACCAACCTATGAAACATTTCTTTAAAATCAACGAAATAATATACTTCAGCTAATATTATATTTTCTTTCAATGAAAAAGTTTCCTTTATTCAAAGAAATTTCTTTAAAATCCCAACCTATGAAACATTTCTTTGAAATCAACGAAATAATACACTTAAGCTAATATTATATTTTCTTTGAATGAAAAAAATGTCCTTTATTCAAAGAAATTTCTTTAAAATCCCAACCTATGAAACATTTCTTTGAAATCAACGAAATAATATACTGAAGCTAATATTATATTCTCTTTGAATGATCAGAAATTCAATAAAATGTAGTGACATTGAATTAAGGAAAATTTTCTTCAAAGCGAAGAACCGTTTTTCAACATGCTGAAACAATGAAACCTTTTATTTGAATCAATGAAAATGTTTCCTTGATTGTGCTCATCAAGCAAATGTTTCTTTAAAGTTAATGAAATGTTCTCATTGAAATTCAAACGCAACATTTCATTGGAAGCAAGTGAATATATCATTGAAATCAAAGAAAAAAATTAATCTACCTATTTCTTCAAATCAATGAAACTTTTTCTTTCGGTGCATAAAATCATTAAAATAACTTGTGATAAAGATTTTTTCAAGTGTACTGAGGCAGTGGAATAGCCGCGAAAAAATAATTTAAAACTTTCTTGAAGTTTCGACTTTTGTCAGAGTCTGAAAGACTTTTCGTCGGAATTTATGTAAATGAAAAAGATTCAGCAAGTGCATATTTATTATTTATAAATAGAATTTCATGACATGTCGCGTCCAAATGTCAAAAAAGTTTTTAATTACTTTTACTTGATCATTCTATCGCTGTTCTTATCTTAACAAATTTATTGTAACTTGTGATAAAGATGTTATTATAGATCTGTTGCAAGAAATATTTTGACTGAGATATTCATCAAAGCGTATATTCGTTCCATGACGCAAGCATCCTCTAAGAAAGGATTTTTTTTAAAAGTTTATCCCTAAGGATATAAAAAAGTCAAATGGATTTTCACGGCTTAATTAATATCTCTTAAGCTGGATGAGATATTGTTTTGGTTTTTAGTTACAAACATGCAATTGCTTAAAAACATAATTTAGGATTTTGTCCTAAACCATCCTTAAAGGAGCTTATCATATTTTGGGCGTGGATTATAGAACTTTTCGTATTCCCTGCACGGAGAGAAGGATCTGATACTTTTTACCATATTTCTAGTAAAAAGTATCGTAAATTCCTAGTACAAGGAGCCATGACGCCACCTATCAAGAAGCACGAGAACTATGAGAATTTTTACCACGAAATATAGTAAGAAATTCTATGTATATGGTAGAAATTCTCATAGTTTTCGTACTTTTCGTCAGGTGGAGGCTATGGCTTCCTAACACCAGGCACGTTTGATAATTTTCACCATAGTGTCTGGTAAATTTTATCAGATCCTTCTTTCCGTGTGTCTTTGTTGAGTTAGAACAGTTTTTACATACACCTGCGTTTTTCAATTTTTATGAAGTACTTTAAGACAAAAAATGTATCTCGGCAGGTATAAACAGGGACTAAAAGTGAAAAGGATTTTAACAACTGTCTGCATGATTATTGAGCTTCCAGCTAAAGTTCTAAATATCAAATTTCAGGTAAATCATAATTTCATCCTTGCCAAGGACAAGTAAAATTGCTAGTTTGCGATTTGGATTCTACGAATTATTATAAGGCGATGCATTTACATGCCGTTACATGCTGGCAATATCAATCACAATTACATTACGCTGACAATTATATTATCACGTTCTCGATCTTTCACGCTGTATTTTAATGTCCAGGATATATATTGTAGTATAGTTGCACTGCAGTGACTTACATTTTTGGTATCTGTATCTTGTCGGCGTCGTTCTGTCGACCAAAGTCGTGCCATGGACGAGATCTCGGCGGATTCGGACTTGGATTTGCATTGGCTGCACCTCCAGTCACGATACCGCCACGTTGTACTTGTGCCTGCGCGTGACCCTGCTGCAACTGCAGTTGCAAGGGCTGATGGTGAATGACGGCGCCACTCTCAAGGACCACTGCTGTTCCCGTACTCGTTCCACCCGGGCAAAGTTCCGTGTAGTCAAAAGACGACTGAAATCATGATTTTGTAATACATTTTATTTTTAGTATTTATTATTGTCCTCTATATTATAAATATATTTAATATTGAAATTAATTAATAGTTAAAACACGACTGAAATCATGATTTTTAAATACACTTTTATTATTTATTATTAATTATTGCACTCTATATTACAAATATATTTAATATAGAAATTAATTAATAGTCAAAACACGGCTGAAATCATGATTTTGTAATACATTTTATTTTTAGTATTTATTATTGTCCTCTATATTATAAATATATTTAATATTGAAATTAATTAATAGTCAAAACACGACTGAAATCATGATTTTTAAATACACTTTTATTATTTATTATTAATTATTGCACTCTATATTACAAATATATTTAATATAGAAATTAATTAATAGTCAAAACACGACTGAAATCATGATTTTTAAATACATTTTATTTTTAGTATTTATTATTGTCCTCTATATTATAAATATATTTAATATTGAAATTAATTAATAGTCAAAACACGGCTGAAATCATGATTTTGTAATACATTTTATTTTTAGTATTTATTATTGTCCTCAATATTATAAATATATTTAATATTGAGATTAATTAACGGTCAAAACACGACTGAAATCATGATTTTTAAATACACTTTATTTTTATTATTTATTATTGCACTCTATATTATAAATATATTTAATATTGAAATTAATTAATAGTCAAAACACGACTGAAATCATGATTTTTAAATACATTTTATTTTTAGTATTTATTATTGTCCTCTATATTATAAATATATTTAATATTGAAATTAATTAATAGTCAAAACACGGCTGAAATCATGATTTTGTAATACATTTTATTTTTAGTATTTATTATTGTCCTCAATATTATAAATATATTTAATATTGAAATTAATTAATAGTCAAAACACGACTGAAATCATGATTTTTAAATACACTTTATTTTTATTATTTATTATTCCACTCTATATTACAAATATATTTAATATAGAAATTAATTAATAGTCAAAACACGACGGAAATCATGATTTTTAAATACACTTTATTTTTATTATTTATTATTGTCCTCTATATTATAAATATATTTAATATTGAAATTAATTAATAGTCAAAACACGACTGAAATCATGATTTTTAAATACACTTTTATTATTTATTATTAATTATTGCACTCTATATTACAAATATATTTAATATAGAAATTAATTAATAGTCAAAACACGACTGAAATCATGATTTTTAAATACACTTTATTTTTATTATTTATTATTGCACTCTATATTATAAACATATTCAATATTGAAATTCGTATACTGTAATTTTTAATTCTAAATTTTGTATATTGATGCGCAAATTTTGAAATTTGATTTTTTATTTTATTTCCAAATTTTGGAAATTGTGCGTCTGAATTATAAACTGCACGTTTTGGAATGTGTGCTTTTATTTTTAAAGCAGAAATTTGTGTTTCAATTTTTAGTTCCAATTTTTTAAAACTGTGATTTGATTTTCAAAAATAGAATTCGATTTTTAAGTTTAATATTCACGATTCCGAATTTTCAATAATGAATTTTGAGTTTTTATTTCGGTGTTTTGGGATCAGGGTTGTCGAGTTGGTCATGAAACTGAAGAGCGAAGGCATCTAACTAAGTAACGGTGTAAAAAAAAAATCTGCGTGAAATTTAATGAACAGGTACCGGATGTTTTTTGCATAATCTGACACTTGAAGTCTTTTGCATAATATTAAATCTGATATGCAAGTGTGACGGAAAATTAATGTACCGTGTACTAAAAATGTAAAAATCGTCACGTTTAATAAAAATATCCATAAATTTTACATCATACTTATATATTAAACTGAATTCACCTTATTATGCATAAAAACTTTGAATACTTGTACATTAATTTGCCGATTTTTAACTTCTGAAATGCTAGTTATATATATTTCGATTTATCGTTAAATATTATATAAAATCTATAATATTAGAGAGTTGAAATGACACAAAACACGGTAGCCATCTTTGGTTGCTTCTTCTATACGTTTAAAATCATAAACTAAAAAAAATGTGACAATAACTTGTTCGTTAACAAGTTGAACATTTTACGGATTGGCCAGAAGTGAAAATAAAAAAAATAAAAGTATATAAAGAAGTCAAGCGTCAAGGCGAGGTTTTTGCGGTCTCGTAAATTCGATCGCTTGTGCCTCTTCCGTTGCCTGAAGCCAACCGCCGTGCCAAACGAAACCACCATTGTTAATAAGTAACTGGCTGCTGGCGTGGTACGCACGGGACTTCCTATTTCTTTACATCTTTATGCGGTCTTCTCGAAGGCCACACTCGTAAACAAATGTCCGGGACAAGCGACAAGGCTCGCATACCTCAACGGGTGGGAGCAGAACAATATAACTTTCTCTGTATCTCTTCTTCTCTGATTTTCATCGGTATCCTCAAAATAATTCGCATTACCATACGTGCGAATCAACTTGTATATGAATGTTCAATCATTTTTCTTTTTAGAAACTTAATAACTAATTTCTAAAAATAAAAGTAAACCCTAAGAAAAAAGCTTGGTTGAGCTTATTAAGATCTTCATTCAAAATTTTACCAAGAAAAATTTGGGAAGCGCAATCAAGTTATTGGTTAGGCGTAATAAATACTCGTTTGCCTTACCAAATTCTTGGTTGTTCCTACCAAGTCTTCTTGGTAATATTTTCAACCAAATTTTTGGTAGTTTTAACCAAGCCTTTTTCTCAATGAATCTTAAGACTCAATTGAAGACTTTCTTATTCAACAATTTCCATAAATGATAAACAAGAATAATAAAGTAGATGTGTTTTAATCACTTTACAGTATTTCCAGTTGTTTATTTGGTAATTCGCTTTTTCGAAGGTTCGGTAGTTTATTAGTTTGTTGATTTTTCTTATTGTCCGTTTGTTTGGTTTGTTTGGAAATTGTGATTTTTAGAGTTAGTGGGTAATGAAATGGGATTAAAAGCACTTGACTAACCTGATGAAGTGCAGTTGGAGGATGATGATCCTGTCGTGGTGTGACGGCATCAGCTCCAATACCCGAGTCGGGACTGGGAAGATCAACGGTCAAAACTTTGCTACTGCTGGATGACGAGCGTATTGCGTGTGTCGTAGCGTATGAGCTTGGAACAACCTCGTACCTCGTGTACGAAGCGGTCGTCGTCGGTAGCGATGAACCACTCGATGAGGATAATGGCGGTAGCGTGTCACCGGTGACATAGACCGCCGTTGATTCCTGATGCAGACCGGTCTGATTCGCTGCATTTGCCGCGGCATTCGCTGCCGTCGAGGTGTAAGCCGCCGATTGTAATCTCGGACTGCAAGACGAGTAGGGATCGTAGGGGCTGCCGTATTGCTGCACCTTCAAAAAGAAAAGTATAATCCGATGGTAAATATGATTAAGAGTACGTGGTAAAGTAATTTTTAGTCACTACTGCATCAAATATTTTTTATTTGAATTTTCAATTGAATTTTTGGTGACGTTTCCTGATTCCACAAAAGATGTGATAATTAACAGTAGAGTTCAATCAAGTTCAGTTCTTAATAGGTCTTGATCCCAGCTTAATAATCATGGACAGAAATTTTATATTTTGCCAATATTGACAAAATGTGTCTAATTATTTATCAATTTCTCTAAATTTCGATTATTTTAGATTTTTTATTCTAGAAATTAACACCAAAATTGAGTTTTTTATTTTAAAATGAAGGAGGATCTTCTGTTACTTGTGGTGGGGAGGCCGAAGAGCGGTGAGACGTGAGACGGAGGTAGCTAGCCGTGCAACAATGTTGCGTCGGAGGCGGCAAACTCGTGTAACACGAGTTATACTTATCACTTTAATTTCAACAAAACGATACAGACGAATGTTTCGAAAATTGGATATGTAGTTCTGGAAAGTACGTCGTTTCAAGCGGTATACGTTTCCAAAAGATGACATCACTCCTTCTATTTATTTTACACGATCGAAAATGCACTATTTTCCATAAGCCCAATGTTAAATCTCTTAACTTTGAGAATTAATATCTTTAAAACGGTGCTGACAACGTCATGAAAACTCCACAGTTTGATGAGAGGATTGTGAACATGCTGTCCAAATTTCAAAACGCTGGCATCACTTCGAGATAACAGAAGACCCTCCTTAAGGGACGTTCCATCTTTAATGGTACAAACTTAGACTTATGCACAGCCGGTTGTAGCGTAAGTAAAAAGTTTCAAGCTTACAGCAATATTTTCTAATTCAAAAGCTCGTAATAACAGGCTTAGAGGATGTAGAATAGGATTGGTGGCATTCATCGCGAAAAGATCTAGCCAATATTAACAAAATCTGGATTCTCCAAAAAAGGTACAAACTCAGTATAATATTCTGAGTAACCAATTATCAATTTCTCTAAATTCCGATTATTTTAGATTTCTGATCCTACAAGGTAACACTAAAATTTATTTTTTCATTTAAAAATTAAGAGACGTTCCATCTTCAATGGTACCAACTTAGCCTTAACATTGCAAAGCCAGTCTAAACAAAAATTTTCAAGATTACAGTAATATTTTCCTATTCCAAAGCCCTTAGGAATATGACTTAAATCTAAACCCTCCAAAAAAGGTACAAGCTCAGGGTAATATTATCAGCAACCGATTATCAATTTTTCTAAATTCCGATTATTTTAGATTTTTGATCCTGGAAAGCTAAAACACCAAATCTGATTTTTTCATTAAAAAATTAAGGCCGTTCCATCTTCAATAGTGCAAACTTAGACTTAACATTGCAAAACATATATAAAAGGGTGTAAACATGTATAAAAAATTTCAAGATTACAGTAATATTTTCCAATTCAAAAGCCCTTAATGACAGGCCTGGAGGATATAGGATGAGATTGGTGGCATCCATCGCGAAAAGGACGAGCCCGTTACCTGTAGCTGGTGCTGATGATGGTGGTACATTCCTGGCGGCGTTGGGCTATCCGGTTGTGCCTGTTTGTGCCGTTTGCTGGACTGCTGACCTCCACGGGATGAGCTAAGATCTTCCGGCTCCCTCTTGACCCCAGTTATGCCACCGCCGCCTCCTCCTCCTCCTCCACCTCCTCCTCCACCACCCGAAGAGCCGTCGTGGCGCAACGATTGAGGACTTAAGGGAAGTGGAAGACTACCCTGAAGATTCTGTCCCGGACTGTGCGACTGTTGGTTGTACTGATGAAGGAAATGATGGAGTTCCCCACTTCCTGTACTCTCGCCACTCTCCATGCGATTCGATCCGCCTGAACCCGGTGCCTCTTGTACCAGGAGCTTCTGGCCCATCACACCCCTTTAACAGAAGAGAATTGAAATTTACATTAAATCGAAGGCAGCAAACGAACAACGGATAATGGAAATCGATCGATGTGTGAAGAGGCTAAAGAGGCGCGACGAATTAATCGCGTCAACGCCACATGTGGAATATCTCCTTTCCAGGGGTCCTTTTCATCTGTATTACCTTTGGAAAATTCAGGGTCTCACTGAATTTTTAACAGAGTTCTGTAAGGCAAACGAATTATGTGTTGGATCAATGAATAATGTGGAGTATCTTTGTGTATCATGTAATTCAAAGTTTTCGGTCCGTCTGACACGATATTTTCCGTTGTTGAAAGTTACCTGACTCGAAAATTTCAATTGTGTCATTATATTTACAGTACACTTTTAAATCTTTACCAATTTTTCGACTCACGTGAAGTTTTTCAATCTTTACCAATTTTTTCGGATTATGTGAAATTTGTCAATCTTTGCCAGTTTTTCGGTTGACGTGAAATTTTTGAATTGAGGCAATTTTACGCCTCGCCGGAAATTTTGTGCCTAATGTAAAATTTTGTGTTAACATTTTTCGCCTGATCCGAAATTTTCATTCTTTACCAATTAGCCGTATCGTGCGAAATTGTCAGTTTGTTCGAATTTTGCGCATAAACCATTATTTTTTTCTTTCATTACTTAAAATTAGCGCTTGACACAAACATGTTCCTTTGTCAAATTTTCGCTATCAGATAAAAAAAAATGCCCTCAGTGTAAAATAAATAATAATACTGCAATTGAATAAATAAATCCATTAACATCTTCTACAATGTTTCATCAAATTTAATCTTTAAAAAATGTACATATCCCCTTAATATGATCCGAAGGTATGCAATGGATGAATCCCTAAGCTGCGGAAATTCCCACAGTCTCACATATAAATCCAGAGTGTGTATCACGCGCCATAACTCTCTACACATACAATTCGTACACAGTGAAACATACATATATTTACAATTTTATATTATTCGCATAGCCAAAGCGGCAAAGGTTCTTTCCGAGTCTCGCGTTACATCAAGCGACACAATATCGCGCCGGTGGCAATAAACTTTTCGTACTTCTCGCGTTCCTCTCGCGCCATCGTGAAGAAGCACCAGCATCAGCAAAAGTAAAAAAAACGAGGAAGAAGAAATAAGAAAAAAGCAGGCAAATGAAACGCACGAGGCTCATAGCCGCGTCGTACGAGGCATCAAAAGCAACGCGTCTCTCGGCATTATGTGAAGTAGTTAACATGTTATATTTAGCATGATAATGCGTATCCACAAAGACGTCTACCCTTATAAACTGCCAACGCTTTCGGTATATGTGATCTTTTCTCATTCGCTTCCCTCTTCTATCTCGAGTCCCTGGCTGAAATCTACCCCTTCTCAGTCCATCGTTATTTTTTATTTCTTTCACTCTTTGCTTCATTTTTTTTCTTCATCCTCTCTGTCCTTCGGCACTCGTCGCTTCTTTCTCTCGTGCTCGAGCCAACGCGCCTGTTGCCTTTCCTACCTACGGTCAGATGCATCGAGACAATAAAACTTTTTTCTTCCTTCTGTCCCCCTTTCGATACCTGATCTCCGCTTTCGTTTCTATCTCGCCACATACACGAGAGAGTCCACGTTTCTTCCTTTCAGTGTCTCCCTTTTTCTCCCCGGTGAATATAAGTGCAGACTCCGAGTAAGTGTACACAAAGTGCGTGTAGGCAAGAAGAATGAAAGATAAAAGCGAGAAGGAAAAAGAGATATTGCGGACGGTTCGAGAGACCGTCATAACCCGGGGCTATGGGGTTGCCCTATGAATTCGGCTTAAATGAAATGGATCCGTATTACAACCCCGACGACGAGGGGGGGAAGCTGCATTGCACGCTCGATCGAGTAATGCGATGCTAATCCGCATCGGCGTTGACGATCTTCTTCGAGAATTCGCGTTGCCGTCGGTCGGAACTTTGCTCGCTGCTCTGTCTCCAATCCCATTGAATATCAAGATGTACAGCAAATAACAATTATATTTCGCGCCTTCGAGTGATGGCAGAAAAAACGACAATATTACGGTTTAATATAAGAGAGAAGTTAATTGTGTGACGTTTTTATGCTAAACGCGTAATTGTGGTAGGCCTTGCCATAGTTGCAATAGTTGTAACAGTTGGGATGAATGCAGTAGGAATAATAATTATCTTAGTTTGAATGGTTCCATTGTCAGTGATAGTTTTTGTACTTTTGAATATTGTAATAGTTACAATAGTTGTAATAGTTGCTATGGCAGTAATAATTCACTCAGAGAAGTCGTAGTAGTACAGTCAACTATAAAGTGACAACTATTAAGTTTTAGTCCATCCAACTATTTTCATAGTTACAATAACTGTGAAAATAGTTATGGTAACTATTTGGTAGTTATAGCAACTATTTGGTAGTTGTGGCAACTATTTGGTAGTTATGCAACTATTAAAAAATTGCTTGTATGAACTAAAAATGAATAGTTGTCACTTTATAGTTACAAATACCATAATTTTCTCTCAGTGTTATCTTAGTTTGAATGATTCTATAGTCACTGAGGTTACCCGTGTAGAAAAATAGTTGGGGCTCTGACTTGGCCTTTTCTAGTTTGTCCCACTTCTATTAGGGGCCCTACTATGTTAGTCACGCTTGAAGTACGGGGCCTTTAGGGGCTGAATATGGGCGATCCTAGTGAGGGTTCCACATTTAAACCTGATTAGGCCCCGAAGTTTGTCGTGGCCGTCTCTGTTGAGCCTAGTCGGGTTCTAGGATAGATTCCCTATTGTGGATGCCACGTTTATACCTAAAAAGGCCCCTTATTTAATCACGGCTGCCCGAACTAATTTCTGCACGGGATCTCTGAGGCGCGACACACGGAGAGAAAAATTCTGTTGCATCAGCAAATCGGTTGCTAATATTGTGATATTAATATTAATTTTTCGTCGTATGCGACTATTCTCGGTGAATATTTTTGAATCGGTTTTGTATTTTTGAACATTGCTGCCAAAAAATTGATAGTTGTAATAGTTGCAATATTTAATTAATAATAAATACATAAATAAATAATAAATTAAAGTGGTCATAGTTGCGATCAATGTTACCAAAGTATTAATAGTTTTTTTATTTTTATTAGAATAATGATACTTGCAATAGTTGCAGTTAAGCAATAACAGTAATAATTGCATTATGCCCTATGTTAATAGAATTAATGACTATTAAGTAACAGCTATTGACTATGAGGTAATATGCAACGATTTTTATATTTATATAAATTTTTTCAGTGTTACCATAATTACTTAAAATTAATTGCAGTCGTGTGGTGATTGTGAAAAAATAAACGTTAATTTTTAATTACTCATGTAATGCTAGTATATTTATTAGATCGTTGACCAATCTTTAAAATATTATTTACCGCAACATGTATACAAGGGGTTTAAAAATTGAATTACGTTACATGAGTCTTCTTTACTTTTTCTACGACACTAAGATTTCCTAATGTGTGTTTTCATAATTATTTTCAATAAATGGAAATATTATTAGTTCGAATAAATTTATGATGACTTCGGACCGATGAGTCCGGGCTGTGATTAGCAAGAGATGCTTAAGATGGTTTAATAATTTCCGTTAGATCCTCGTTGTAACGGGCAGATCTTTAAGCTGACTAATTATGAAGAAAATCGACGTGGAGGGAATATTTTTGAAAAAAAAAGGAAAACGCTAAGTGACGTGCGAGGGAGATGCAATGAGGGGTCACTAAGGGGTCATTGTACGAGCCACACAGCATACATTCGATAAAATGGCATGTCTTCCACCTGCAGCAGGTAAACGAATGTGAGGGTACTCTGAGATGAGGTACCATGAAGAATTTCTATTGCTGCATATATTACAAATTCATTGGACATTGCACGTACGGTAATCGAGTATTTACGCCTATTTACATCTAATACGCGATGTTGCAGTCGAACTTCTCTTCAGTTATCTACTACTCTTCCTGAGTTTGAGATCCAACATGCCTTAACTTTGAACTTTCCCTAATTAAGGGTCGACAAGATATGCACTATATTTAACAAAATATATTTGCTTAAACTGAGAGAATTTCTGAATATTGCAGATTTTTCGTTTAATTATGAAACGAAGAATCCAAAATTATTAGCCGGAAGAAAAAGCCATTATGAAATGACGTTTGGTAGAACCGTGATGTAAAACGAAGAATCACTTCAGAAATATTGCATAATTATTCTGTTGGATAATTACGATTTTTTTTCTAATAAAAATAATAGTTTTATAAGTTTCGTATTAACGGTTATTTGTTCACATTTCTCTGTAATCATAATGTATTTTTAAGAAAATCTTTAAAATATAAGTATTAAATACTAATGGACAGAAGTTATGGGTAGCAACACTCGGACAACGAATGTGAAGCTGATAACGTATTGCGAGTTAAAGAGAATAAGCGATACTCCACAACAGGTCGCATGTGGTCGTCGGCGAGGTCATACACACAGCCACGTGCAAAAATGATTTGGAAATATTTAAAAATATATATATATATTTCGGTATTTCGGTGGTACTTGCATCGCGCCTGCGCAAAGAAACTGTAAAGTGACAACTTTTTCCCTGACGGAAATGTCCGATAGAAGATCATCAATAACAACGTTAAACACATTGCAGGTTCAATGGTAATACGCCAGGGTCAATACGGAAATCTTAAAAACCCAAGTATTAAATACTAATGGACAGAAATTACGGGTAACACAACTCGGACAACGAATGCGAGGCTTATAACTTCTTGCGAGTTGAAGCGAATAAACGATACACTATAAGTAAAAAAAATCTACTTGAAATTTAGTGTACTTTTACTGGAAGTTTTTATTCATAAACTAGTATATTAAATTTAGTATACAAGTGTAATGTAAAATCAGAGTTGTAAATGTCTAATACTTATAGAAATAATGATGATGATACGATCAGCTCTATAATTATGATTTTATAATAATAACATGTAGCGATTGTAATACGATGATTAAACTTTGGGATAGCTGCAAAAATTATTATTTTTCAATAAAAATTCACGGTAATCCTTTTAAAAAATGGAAGAAAATAAGTAATGCATTACTTATTTCTTCCATTTTTTCCACTATTTCTTGCAATATTAAAGCGAAAATTAGTATTTTTTTCAGCTATTCAAATGTTTGCACTCTATTTTATAATCACTACATATTATTACTATGAAATCATAATTACAAAACAAATTGTACTGTAAACTATATCTCATGAATTAATGGGGATTTACAACTCTGTGTAAAATTAATATATGGTACAGCACATTCAATAATTTACTTCAATTCTACAGTAAAAGTACTTGAATTTTGATAATTCACTTTAATTTTACAGTAAAATTACTTGAATTTTAATAATTTACTTTAATTTTACTGGAAAAGTACATGAATTTTATACCACAATTGTATATTAAATTTCGATGACGAGTTTATGAATAAAACTTCCAATCTTTTCTGACAGTCTATTCCACAACAGGTCACGTGGAGTCATCGACGAGGTCATGTACACAAGCACATGCAAAAATAATTTGGAAATATTTAAAAAAATTCCACGAAAACAAAGCTTCCTCTATGAGGAAGCAAAAAAAAAATAAAGAAACTGTAAAGTCACAACTTTTTCCCTGACGGAAATGTCCAATAGAAGATGATCAATAATAACGTAAAACACATAGCAGGTTCAATGGTAATACGCCAGGGTCAACACG
The DNA here is from genome assembly GCA_963970395.1 of Ephialtes manifestator. Taxonomy (NCBI): domain Eukaryota; kingdom Metazoa; phylum Arthropoda; class Insecta; order Hymenoptera; family Ichneumonidae; genus Ephialtes; species Ephialtes manifestator. The sequence goes on from OZ019972.1 coordinate 24,976,625, forward strand.
GAAAATCTTAAAAATCCAAGTATTAAATACTAATGGACAGAAATTATGAGTAACACAACTCGGACAAGGAAGGAGAGGCTCATAACGTGTTGCGAGTTGAAGAGTATAAACGATACACTGTAAAAAAAATCTACTTGAAATTTCGTGTACTTTTACTGGAAGTTTTTATTCATAAACTAGTATATTAAATTTAGTATACAAGTGTAATGTAAAATTTATGTATGGTACAGCGCATTCAATAATTTACTTTAATTTTGCAGTAAAAGTAGTTGAATTTTAATAATTTACTTCAATTTTACTGAAAAAGTACATGAATTTTATAATACAAACAAATGTATATTAAATTTCGATGACGAGTTTATGAATAAAACTTCCAATCTTTTCTGACAGTCTATTCCACAACAGGTCGCATGGGGTCGTCGACGAGGTCATGTACACAACCACGTGCAAAAATAATTTTTTAACATACAAAAAAATTTCACGAAAACAAAGATTCCTCTATGAGAAAGCAAAAAAAAATAAAGAAACTGTAAAGTGACAACTTTTTCCCTGACGGAAATGTCCAATAGAATATCATCAATAACAACGTTAAACACATTTCAGGTTCGATGGTAATACGCCAGGGTCAATACGGAAAATCTTAAAAATCCAAGTATTAAATACTAATGGATAGAAGTTATGGGTAACACAACTCGGACAACGAATGAGAGGCTTATAATGTATTGCGAGTTGAAGAGAATAAGCGATATTCTACAACAGGTCGCATGGGGTCGTCGACGAGGTCATATGCACAGCCACGTGCAACCTGTTGCTGCTGCTGCCCATGCGGAGAGCCCAGCGTGACGATTTAAGGAAATATCACGACAAGGTAAAGGAATATGCGAAAGTGAATGAAGAAGAGAGAAGTAAAAGACGCGCGCTATTCGTTCCGGAAAGCCGGATCCGCACGTTGAGAGCAAACCGGAAATCAGGCTCCCGTCGGCGGTCAGCAAGTTGTTATACCTGCGAGACGGCGCGACGTGTACGAATCGTCGTCAGTAAAGAAAAAAAAAAAAAAAAAAAAAAAGACTGGGTATGGTATTTTATCCACGCACATTCCGCAGGATGAGTGCTCTCTTACTCGATTGTACTACAGGTTCGAGTGCGTATACAAATACATAACGATATAGATATACTTGCTTAAGTAAGAGGCGCAGGCAATAACAAAACTCGAAATACAGGTCCAGCAAAGTGTGCCTTGTGACCACGAGGTGTGTACCGCTCACTTGTCCGGGTCACTTCTCCGGATGACTTCTTTATTGTTACTTATTTCCACGCGTTTTTTTCTTCTTCCCTTTTTTTTTGGGCCTTCTTCCCATTTTTCCTTCCACTTCCTTTTCGTTTTTAACATTCCCGTTCGCTTTTTATTATTTTTTATTTTCCTTTTTTTATTTCGGTTTCTACTTATTTCGCATTCGCTGGCCGCTTCATTTCTTTTTATTTCTTCCGCGTTTGCGGAGCCACCTGCGTGTAGCACGTGCGTTTTAGTTCGCTTCGCATTCGTCGCGGCACACACGACTAATTCGTCGGTTATATAGCTACATACCTCGAAAGTTACGTTCAGAGCTTACGGATGAGATATATTATGTGGTTACTGTATGTATGAAATGTAGATGAAACGGCGAAGCGGGAGGAAAAACGTAAAAGACTGTTTCTTTTGCTAGGCTGAGAGGAAGTTTCTGCGGACGAGTGTGGATTGCGCGTGGCGTGCGTAACGAGGCAACGTGACCCCCAACGAGCGCACGCTCCGCTTGTGACCTCACGGTGAACGCTCCGGTTCCACTGCGACTCGATATGCCCCCCCGTTCCCCGTTTTTCCCCTCGGGGACGGAACTGTTTCCGAGGATTCGAGTCGAGCTGTAAACGAGACTTGATGTGGACTCAACTGAGCCTTTTTTTGTCTCTGTGTGTCTCAGTACTTGTGTCATTGTCACTATTGCAGCAGTGGTAGTTAGTATAGTGCCGCCAAGGTAGTTACTTTTTTTTTCTTTTTTTTTTATGGCGATATAACCTCTCACGTCGTGTGCGTAACGATTGCGTACGATAACCAAGACTGTCAGCTCGAGGGTTCGTCAGACTTTAACGACGTGAACGTTTCAGTGCACGGGTTCTGATACGAAGAGTCCTGAGGATTCTCGTTAACTGCCGTCGTTTCCACTTCTCGGTAAGACATGTTTCGTCCCATTGCCCAGTGTGAACAAGAGGTCAATCGTATCAGTCGTTTGAGCGAATGGTGAGAGAGAACTGGGGGAGAGAGTAACCATTGAGGGTACTTTTGAGGAGTTGGGATGCTAGGCACGACTTGGATCCTATAATTCCAGGAATCGTTGCGGGTAGGACGAATGTTCGACGTTGGGTTGGTTCTTTAATTTGTAGTTGGTACTGGGGAGGTGATCAGTATATAGTTCAAATCAATGAAACAACTATCGCTTCGTTGTTCATGGAGCAATCGTATATTATGCTACAAGGGAGGAAAGTGCGTGTTTTTAGCCGACGCAGAAGTTTGCTGAAATCGCACGAGGTGAAAAACCGCTTGTTATCGAGTAGCATACTAAACTTTCTTTCCGGCTAATAAATGTCCTGCAACGTTAGTAAAAAAAAGTACTTTTCTTCCCGCTGGTCAAGAATCGGTAACTTTCCACCCGCGTTGCAGGCATGGAATATGATCATTTTAGCGTAGTCGGGATAAATTAATTAACTACAATAATCAATGGACTTTATCACGGAACAATTAATGATTAGACCAACAATACTTGGTTTTTCTTATAGTTGATTTGAAATTATTCAACTGATTAGCTAGACATTGTTGGGTGGAATAACAACTGATTATTTGGGCTAACGATTAATTCAAAATTAATATAATAAAATCGTGTATAATAAACATACAATTAGGCATTACACTGAAAGAAAATTATGGTATTAGTAACTATAAAGTGACAACTATTCATTTATGGTTGGTACAACAATTTTTTTGTGGTTGACACAACTATCAAATAGTTACTATAACTAAGAAATAGTTACCATAACTATTTTCGTAGTTATTGTAACTATAAAAATAGTGCAACTATTTTTATAGTTACAATTAATAAATTGTAATAAAAATGAATAGTTGTCACTTTATAGTTGACTGTGCTATTACGATTTCTCTGAGTGTATAACCATTGACAAGTTCCGACTACCAAATAATTAAGAGGTCCACGTAATTAGTTGTTAAACCAACGAACCAGCCAGCAAATCATTTTGCTGGATAAGAAATAAGGCTTAATATCACAATCATAGTGTATTATAGACAGCGACCGTGTCTTGTTAATATTCATTTTTCATCGTATGCGACTATTGTCGGTCAATAGTTCGAATGATGGAATTTTGCGAAGCACATCTCGGGTCTAAGCCAGTAATCGCTAGATTCAAAGCGCGCGAAACCGAAACACAATTCAAAATTTCACTAATGCGAATCTTTTAATATAAATTAAATTAATTCATCAAGCAGCCACAATCGACAAATTTTAATCTGAAACAAATTTCATCATTAAAAATATTCACCGAGAATAGTCGCATACGACGAAAAATGAATATTAATATCACAATATCAGCAACCGATTTGCTGATGCAACAGAATTTTTCTCTCCGTGTGTCGCGCCTCAGAGATCCCGTGCAGAAATTAGTTCGGGCAGTCGCGATTAAATAAGGGGCCTTTTTAGGTATAAACGTGGCATCCTCAATAGGGAATCTACTCTAGAATCCTACTCAGCTCAACAGAGGCGGCCACGACAAACTTCGGAGCCTAATCAGGCTTAAATGTGGAACCCTCACTACGGTCGCCCATATTGAGCCTCTAAAGGCCCCATACTTCAAGCGTGACTAGCCTAGTAGGGCCCCTAGTAGAACTGGGGCAACCTAGAAAGGGCCAAGTCAGAGCCCCAACTATTTATTTCTACACGGGATAGTTCAATAGCCTATATTCTCACTGCTCGTGATTTCAAAGTTTAGAACGCACGATAAAGTCTCAGCAATTTGTTGCAGCCTTACAGTTGACAATTACAGCAAAGATCATCGTTGGTCGTGTGAATCAACCTTGTCAAAGTGTTTTCATCGAGTCAAATGTCTCGCGCGATTACGGAACAGGAGCAATTTCGAAAATGACACAACACGCACGTACAAAAGTCACGATAATAAGTGCTCCAACCTCGAGTTGCTCTACAGCGTAACGAGAATAACGGAGACGACCCCGTGAGTCCCGAGGTCTCACTGGGTGTGACCTCGCTCCGTAGTAGTCGCTACAACAAGTTACAAATGCACTTATGGCACATGTACACGGCATTGTCAACGCGCGCGCGCCGGACTGTAATAAAATTATGATCGTAAATTTGAATAAACGAGAACGTGAGCTCGTCGTGATGCCCTCTACGTGTCGAGCATAAGACCAAGTCGTACCGAGTCGGTGTGGCCCGAGCGTTTCTTGGTCTTTCTTATTCCCTCGTTTGCTCACGCTTGTAATAATATGCACCGGTAGCCCCCGTACCTTCAACTCTAAGCATTCTTCTCGCTCTGTGTCAAGAAGACGTATAAGCGGGGAAGAAAAAAGAAGAAGAAGAATCGTACGTCTTTGGTTTTTATGACGTGATACCGGTGGTCATCGCTAGGTCAGAGGCTACGGACACAGCTCAGCCACAGCACATCAACGAGACGGAGCAATCGTCCGTTCTTCTCAAGCTCAGCACTCGCAGATCTCTGCGTAACGATAAAGCGGGAAACGAGACCTGTATAACGCAGCACGCGAGCTCGCTTGTACTAGCGTTGAGCTCTCGTTCTCGCAGTCCGTGAAATATCGTTGGAAATGGAGATTTACTACTGGGGGTCATAGACTTATGTCACGATTGTAGAATTTTTTGGAAATGTTTTTTTTTTACGGAAACGAAGATGTGGAGCAGGTAGGCAGATCTTTTTTATTCGTTATGTGACCAATTTTATGTAAGGTCGAAAGGACATTTTATAAATTTGTCTTTGACATACGTTTTTAATGAAACACGGAGAGAAAACTCAGTCGCTAATATAGTGACAGCAAAGCCTTATTTCTTAGCCTAACAAAAATTATTTGTTAGGCTTGTCAAAAAATTTGCTAGACTAGCAAAATTATTTGTTAGGCCTGCAAATACATTTTCTAGGCCAACAAATAAAGTTTGCTGTCACTATGCTAGCAAATGATTTTTCTCCGTGAATTATGAAAATAATTCTGTCGTTCATGATACATTTTTAAAAAAGCCAATTTTTTAGAATAGTGACTAATTTTGTAATTACTGAAAAAGTAAAAAGAATTGATTTTAATCAATATGTGAAGACTGAAGTGAAAAACAAAGATTCCAATGGCTTAATTTGAAGATTGTAAAATTAGATGTAACGATGTAAATTGTAATTAGTAACTAGATTGTAACGAAAAATATTTATTTATTTGCTCGCGTAACGATAAAGCGGGAAAGGAGATCTGTATAATGTAGCACGCGAGCTTGCTTGTGCTAACGTTGAGCTCTCGTTCGCGCAGTCGTGAAATATCTTTGAAAATGGAGATTTACTACTGGGGGTCATAGACTTATGTCACGATTGTAGAATTTTTTGGGAATGTTTTTTTTTTACGGAAACGAAGATGTGGAGCAGGTAGGCAGATCTTTTTTATTCATTATGTGACCAATTTTATGTAAGGTCGAAAGGACATTTTATAAATTTGTCTTTGACATACGTTTTTAATGAAACACGGAGAGAAAACTCAGTTGCTAATATAGTGACAGCAAAGCCTTATTTCTTAGCCTAACAAAAATTATTTGTTAGGCTTGTCAAAAAATTTGCTAGACTAGCAAAATTATTTGTTAGGCCAGCAAATACATTTTCTAGGCCAACAAATAAAGTTTATTGTCACTATGCTAGCAAATGATTTTTCTCCGTGAATTATGAAAATAATTCTGTCGTTCATGATACATTTTTAAAAAAGGCAATTTTTTAGAATAGTGACTAATTTTGTAATTACTGAAAAAGTAAAAAGAATTGATTTTAATCAATATCTGAAGACTGAAGTGAAAAACGAAGATTCCAATGGCTTAATTTGAAGATTGTAAAATTAGATGTAACGATGTAACTTGTAATTAGTAACTACCCAATGGGCACACTTGTCACAATGATGTCCTAAAGGTGTCTTTTGGACATCACATGTTACAATGATGTCCTAAAGACGTCTATAGGACATCATTGTAACAAGTGTGCCCATTGGGTAGATTGTAACGAAAAATATTTATTTATTTGCTCGCGTAACGATAAAGCGGGAAATGAGATCTGTATAATGTAGCACGCGAGCTTGCTTGTGCTAACGTTGAGCTCTCGTTCGCGCAGTCGTGAAATATCTTTGAAAATGGAGATTTACTACTGGAGGTCATAGAAGTATGTCACGATTGTGAATTTATTTGGGAATCTTTTTTTTACGGAATATATTGAGCAGGTGGGCAGATTTTTTTTATTCGTTATGTGACCAATTTTATGAAAGGTCGAAAGGGCATTTTATAAATTTGTCTTTGACATACATTTTGAATGAAATTATGAAAAAAATTCTGTCGTTCATGATACATTTTTTAAAAACACCAGCATTTTAGTATAGTGACTGATTTTGTAATTACTGAAAAAAAATTGATTTCAACTAATATCTCAAGACTGAATTGAACAATAGGATTTGTCGACGGCTTATTCTGAAGCTATCTTAGATTGACAAACTTTTCGCGTTCACAATTTAAAAGTCGTATGCAATTTTTCCATTTTTTAAGTTTGTCAACTTGACATAAAAAATATCGATCATGTTGCCTATATTATTTTTATTAATTCTGTTCAATTTACAAATTTTTCAATTTCAAACTAAAGACACTGAAAAAAAATTGTAGACTTGATTTTGAAAAAATATTATTATGTTTTTATTAAAAATAATTATATATAATTTCATTCAATCTCGAATTGAACCGATTTTTATTTAGGTGTTATTGAAGAAAGATGAGAGATTTTTATTTTTAGGCTACTGAATCTCCTCAATGTTTCGATTATTGCCATTGTAAATAAAATAAAAATACATAATTTGTATGAGAATTTGTTGATAAACTGCGCAGTACAAATATTTTGCAGAAGAAACATACTATACAGTGCTGAAGAATTTTTCGGTCATCTTATTTACGTGCCGAGAATGTTCGCTCGAATAACCTTGGAATAAGAGAGACAAGTCGATCAACTGTCTACTTTTCAAGCTGTTGGATGGACTGGAATTAATGACGTGTTTGAGCGCCACATCAAGTCCATTACGCAGCCGCATTCGAAAGTGATAAAAATAAAATATTATTGTTTCACGACCTATTCAACTATCACTCACTTGACAGGCACTTAAAAAAAAACATCATTAGCATCGATGCAAGTATTTTTGGGTCAGGTGCAATGGCGAGCTTCAGGATCGATATGTAGAGTAGAACATGATTATATCATTAATAATTGAGAAAGTTTTACACATACATTTTTAAACTAAAATGTCTATCTATATATGATTTACTATAATAATTGGTTTAAGAAATTGGATCGAAATTATTTTCTTCCCATGAAATTCATTTTCTCATTTTTCTGGATGTATATGATTTTTTGAAAAGTTATTCAATCATTTTTTAATTTCTATTATTGTGAATTTCGTCAGCCTGTTTTTTTTCTAAAACAGTTCGTTTAACGCTTGAATCTTCTTATATATAAAATTTAATTTTTATTAAAATATATCTAACTTTCTTTTGAAAATTATCTGCGTTTGGAACAGAATGGTTCTTTATGAACCGAGTTTTATAATTAATACTCCAATGCAATGAAATACAAAATGTGTATTCGGAAAAATAAAACATTAATTACATAAGTGAAAAAAAATAAAGTTTTCAACGGATTTTGATAAACAATTTTTTTAAAACTAATTGATTAATAACTTTCCTGCATTATCAAGATTCAAAATCAATGTTTCAAGTATCTTTATTCACATAAATTTTTTTCAGATCTATATAAGATTTACGATAATAATGGGTTTAAGAAATTGGATAGAAATTGTTTTCGTCCCATGAAATTAATTTTCTCATTTTTCTGGATGTATATGATTTTTTGAAAAGTTATTCAATCATTTTTTAATTTCTATTATTGTGAATTTCTTCAGCCTGTTTTTTTTCTAAAACAGTTCGTTTAACGCTTGAATCTTCTTATATATAAAATTTAATTTTTATTAAAATATATCTAACTTTCTTTTGAAAATTATCTGCGTTTGGAACAGAATGGTTCTTTATGAACCGAGTTTTATAATTAATACTCCAATGCAATGAAATACAAAATGTGTATTCGGAAAAATAAAACATTAATTACATAAGTGAAAAAAATTAAGTTTTCAACGGATTTTGGTAAACAATTTTTTTTAAAACTAATTGATTAATAACTTTTCTGCATTATCAATATTCAAAATCAATGTTTCAAGTATCTTTATTCACATAACTTTTTTTCAGATCTGTATAAGATTTACGATAATAATGGGTTTAAGAAATTGGATAGAAATTGTTTTCGTCCCATGAAATTAATTTTCTCATTTTTTTGGATGTATATGATTTTTTTAAAAATCATTTAATAATTTGTTAATTTCTATTATCGTGAATTTCTTAAGCCTATTTTTTTTTCTAAAACAGTTCGTTTAACGCTTGAATCTCTTCTTATATATAAAATTTAATTTTTATTAAAATATATCTAACTTTCTTTTGAAAATTATCTGCGTTTGGAACAGAATGGTTCTTTATGAACCGAGTTTTATAATTAATACTCCAATGCAATGAAATACAAAATGTGTATTCGGAAAAATAAAACATTAATTACATAAGTGAAAAAAATAAAGTTTTCAACGGATTTTGGTAAACAATTTTTTTTAAAACTAATTGATTAATAACTTTCCTGCATTATCAAGATTCAAAATCAATGTTTCAAGTATCTTTATTCACATAACTTTTTTTCAGATCTATATAAGATTTACGATAATAATGGGTTTAAGAAATTGGATAGAAATTGTTTTCGTCCCATGAAATTAATTTTCTCATTTTTCTGGACGTATATGATTTTTTGAAAAATCATTCAATAATTTGTTAATTTCTATTATCGTGAATTTCTTAAGCCTATTTTTTTCTAAAACAGTTCGTTTAACGCTTGAATCTCTTCTTATATATAAAATTTAATTTTTATTAAAATATATCTAACTTTCTTTTGAAAATTATCTGCATTTGGAACAGAATGGTTCTTTATGAACCGAGTTTTATAATTAATACTCCAATGCAATGAAATACAAAATGTGTATTTGGAAAAATAAAACATTAATTACATAAGTGAAAAAAATAAAGTTTTCAACGGATTTTGGTAAACAATTTTTTTAAAACTAATTGATTAATATCTTTTCTGCATTATCAATATTCAAAATCAATGGATCAAGTATCTTCATTCACATACATTTTTTCAGATATTTATTGTTGGTACTAAAATTTTCATCGCATAAAACTGTTGATTGGAGATGCATGTGTGAAAGATTTTTAACATATAAGCATATTAAACATATCTATATCGTTGAAAATGATCTCATCCTGGATACATTTTATACGAAAACACGAATAAATTTGCCATTTGAAGGTTAAAACACTATGAATGTTACAAGCAGCAATGAACGATTCATCGAAAAATGAAGCTATAGCCAAAAAGGTCTATACTGTCGTAATTAATTAACGTTTGCGGCCAACGACTGCAGCACGTATTGAGTTTTTGTCATCGCGGAATGGAATTCTCCAAGATTCCTGACTGTAACGTAAAAGAAACAAGAGAATCGACGACGACGACCACGACGAAATAACGAAATTATTCGACTGTCGAGCTGACTCGACGACGTTCAAGAGGCTTTTTCATTTATATCGACGATGAGAAACCGCGATTACGAAGAATCTTGGGTATCGCACTGCGGGATATCATTTCCGAAGCTTTATTCGTCTTAGTCTCCCATGTAATCGTAAAAATGATGGCAGCACTTACGGATGAAGAGTTGGTAATAAAAATTTACGTGTTTCCCGTTGCGACCGTTTTCTCCAACGAGTAGACAAAAAGAAAAAATAAAAAAGAACAGATCCTCTTTCAAAAATAAAGGATGCGCCGAATAGGAAATTTCTGTTTTAAAAGTTTGGCAAAAGTTATCTATGGAAAAGAAGTATATGCGAAGATATATTTTTACGTATATTAAAAATATATTTTTTAAATGTAACCTATTTTAAACACGGAGAGAAATTTCTATGTTGTGACAACATAAAACGAGGACAACAAAAATCGTTACGTTAGGCTTACAAAAAAATAACTCAGCATAGCAAAATTGATTTGTCAGCCGTACAAAAAATTCGCCAGCCTAAAGTAACGATTTTTGTTGTCCTCGTTTTATGTTGTCACAACACAGAAATTTCTCTCGGTGAATGTTCTGAAATATATCCGATGGATGGAAAAAATATGAAAAATATATATTCGCATATATTCCATAATATCTGCAAAATTTATAATATACAAAAAAAAATTTTACAACTAATTTGATACTTTGCAATATATTTTCAATATTTTTTTCTGAATATACTTTTTTTTTTGTGGATAATAGGTTTAAAACGGGGGAATACGAGTGATACACATGAGAGACTGGTGGTATTTTTGACTCTATGATATTTTATTGGACTCTTTTTAACCAGGGTTCGATTCGGGGAGTGACTGGACATCGTACGATCACATGACTGTGATCCGTAGGCTCGAAGAAGACGGGACACTTAACTTAAACCGGTTGCTGCAATGTTATTATGAAACCCACATCGCCACGAATTTTTTCCCAACAAGCTTAGGATGTTTACTAACAGATTGCACAGTTACGCTTGCCAGAGATTTGCAGTGTGCAAACAGTGAAAAAAAATAAAAGAAATAGATTCACAAAATCGGTGTTTAACGTTGCGTCAATATTATTTTGATGAACGAGTTTGTTATTCGACTCACAAAATTATTTTCCGCTTGTAACTTAGGAAACACTAAATTTTTGACTGCACAATGCAACAATTTCAATTAATAAATAGATGCAAAGAAAAGAATCTTTTTTTTTCTCTACAACTAAAAAAAAAAGTAGATTTGGAAAAAAGTCATAAAAATACTCTCAGAAATATCGGATATATTCGTGAGAAAAATATTGTTTTGATGTTTATCATATAGTTTATACTTAATATACAATATATGTAAATAATTATATTTGATATGTGTAAAAATTTATTTTCACGTAGATTCTTTTCTATGGGGGTCTCGCCCCTATAATCATGGTTTACGTTTGTGTATACGAATTGCGAATCCGACAAAAACTATCTACAAGACATTCCTTCCCTTTCCATACGTATCTCGACGGGATCTTTGAAAAATAAAAGAGGGACAGGGAGATAGAATGAATGGGCTGCCTTAGCTTCTCTAATCGTGCCGCGCATCTCTAACTCACGAAATTGCAACGCGATAACATCTCAACAATTTGTACGAGGCCGGATCGTTAAAACTCTCATACCGCAAGATCCTTTTTGATGCATACCTGCGTAACATGCATGCCATACAATGAGTGCCGTTCACTCAGGCGAGAACAACGAATTTAATCCAATTTCACTGTTGCGCCTTCGTGTTTCGTATTTACGAACAGTCTAATTTATTTTTATTTTTTTAAACGGATCGTTCGGCTGGAATAATCCGAAATGGGTATCGAAAAATGGATCAATACGAACTTGATGACGTTTTTGGTACAATGATAATATATATTTAAGGTAGTTCTGTCGGTACGCCGGAGTCATAAATCTCAGAGTCTATATGACATTAAAAAATAATCATACGCATCACTTTGACTGCCTCAATAATAATATCAAAAATAATCGAGAATCCTTCGAAATTGTCGTTATCAAATTAAAACGATTATTTGTAAATAGTTGATATGTTTAGTTCGGATTTGACTTCATTTTTACGATAATTAGGTTAGGAAACCTCATTTGGCCCGGTATCGTGCACTTTGACTTTGATTCAATTAAACATTATTCCGGAGACTTTATCTTTTTTCATGATGCATCTATTCCTGAATGATTTGCGAATCCGTAGTACTTTTTATTTTTTTTCTATCTTTGATCTAAGTATGTTAATTTTCGATTTAAAGATCAATTTTTCCAGCCCTCCCGTGAACGCCGTGTAAAAAGATCGATTTTCAAGTTTTAATTTTTCATTCAAATACTCGGTAAAAGCCTTAAAGATTTTGTGCAAGTAAAACTGAATAGCTAAATTACAACATGTCAAAAATTCATGCATATGACTTTGAATTGCCTTCACGACAGAACTACCTTAATAGAATTTAAAAAAAGGTAATTCAAACGGTTATCATGACACATATTAAATCTTTAGTGATTGAAACTGCATTTTCAGTCCAATTTTGTTTCCCATTCACATATGGAAAAAATAGCGCCAATCGATTAATTGGTTAGACCAACTAAGTTCGTCACACTAACCAAGTTTTTGATTGTAGTACAATCAACTTGGTTGTGCTAACCAATTAATTGGCTGGCGTATATTGAACCAAGTCTTTTTTTCATGCAGTAAAATATATTATTTTTCTATATATATATTTTATTATATATATATTTTTTTTTGTCGTGCTTGTAAAATGTATTATTTTTTTTGTCGTTGGTTATTGTAGTAATAATAATAATTTGTAAATTATAATCGATTTTCCTTTAGAGTGACAAATTGATGTGTCGCTAATTTAACCAAACTGATGTAACTGCAATTTATATTTTTTTAGTAAATCATGTTTTACTCTATGAAATTGGCAAATTAGCCGGAAAGCTTGAAAAATAGAATTCAAGAGAAAAAAGTATGTGACTGCCACGGCGCATAGCAACACGTTCGAGAACCGCGAGAATGCAGTAAAATATATTATTTTTCTATATATATATTTTATTATATATATATTTTTTTTCGTGCTTGTAAAATGTATTATTTTTTTTATCGTTGATTATTGTAGTAATAATAATAATTTGCAAATAATAATCGATTTTCCTTTAGAGTGACAAATTGATGTGTCGCTAATTTATCCAAACTGATGTAACTGCAATTGATATTTTTTTAATAAATCGTGTTTTACTCTATGAAATTGGCACATTAGCCAGAAAGCTTGAGAAATAGAATTCAAGAGAAAAAAGTATGCGACTGCCACGGCGCATAGCAACACGTTCGAGAACCGCGAGAACGAACCAACGAAACGATCTTTTAAATTCGTACGTTAAGGATTTCTCAACAGTAAATTACAAAATATGCTAAGCGGCCGATATAAATCAAAAGTGGGTCTGAGAAGCGCAACGTATAGGGGGTTAAGGGCCACCCCTGTTACTGAAAATCGTGGATGGGAGCGAGGGTTGTAGTGGATAGTTGAAGTTATATGTGGTGGGAAGGGGTTGGCAAAGACCGAGCCCAAAATATAGAGGAAGTGGAGCCCTCACGCTACTAGGGTGAGGCCGTTTCACGAAGATACATTGCACAAGTGTACGTGGGTTTTGAAAGACACCGAACATCAACTATTCTATACCAACGATCGTATAGTTTGCAAACCCAGCAAATGGAGCGGAAGCGAATTCATTCTCATCTACGTAGCGTCACTGCGAAGGCGTGTTTGCTCCAATTTTAAAGAAAAAAATTGAATTTCACTATCTAAGGCAGTCTCAGACTAAAGTATGTACGAAAATTCATTTTTGGGTGCACCCAGAAAAATTTATGGTCAATTATTCTGCTATATGTATATACATATATTTCCCTGAGAGGACAACAATGTTTTTATGGTTGCTGTAACAATAAATAACATAACAAGCAACTAAACTATGGCACGAGTCATTATTTTTCCTTCTCTAAAAAGTATGTTGCGAGATTTTATCGAATTGCGAGTTGGTCCATTGTTGTCACGTTATTCGCGCTGTGATTGGTCCAAATTGGCGCGAGATCAGATCGAGACCGAGACCGAGTTCGTGTTTAACACGTTTGACAGTTGCAATTCTGACAGTTTTGTCAAGCATATCGGGCGCGCGAGGTTTGAATTCCCAAGTTGGTTGACTTTACAATATTTCGGGGTTTCCGGATTATGTGTTAATTGCGAATATTAAACTAGGCTTAAGATGTTGAACGACAAAGTGCGACGTAGTCTCTATGGCAGCAACAAAACCAGGCGTACGCGGAGTCACTACATGCGGATCAACAGAACAATCGTGAATAAGATGATAAGCGAAGAGATCGGGGAGAATTGAAATTCTGCAGTCAAGTAAATCAGACCTCTTTGTTCACTGTTACTTTTACCAAAATCCATGCCAGGTTTCCAGAATTGGAAATCCTGTATTTATTTCATTGGGCAAAGCGGTCGTACTGCTTTACTAAAAATGTAAAGCTCCATATAATGATGGAACTTTACATTTTTTTCTAAAGTCTGGAAATGCTCCAGACCTCGCAAATTTGAAGTTATCAAGGTAAATACTAATTTATAATTGAAAGAATGTTAAAGGACAATTGGTAATCAATTTGAGTCAAATCTATAAAGAGTTTCCGATTCGATAAGATTTGGAATTATTGGAAAAATTCGTTAGATCTCTTAATTTTTGGGAATTCTGATTATATATATTATATGTATTAAATAAGATTGCTGCACCGACACACGATCTCTACTCGCGCGCGCAGCGCGCGGAAGTTTTCTAGTATAGTAAAACTCACTAGATTGAACAATCTGTCACATTCATTTTTCTCAGTGTGGAAGAGACATTTTTTTTTCTTAAAACAACTAACAAATGCGAGACATTAAAAAAAGGATTTATAAAATAGAACATAATCAATTTGACATACAGTTTTTTTGTGTACAATTGTAGATGGGTAGAGCTTCTAGCGTAATTTCACCAAAAAAAATCGAAAATCGAAGTGTTAAGGAAATTTTATAAAAATATTATATTAAACAAGTTCTTATCCTTCTCTAAAAAGTATGTTGCGAGATTTTATCGAATTGCGAGTTGGTCCATTGTTGTCATGTTATTCGCGCTGTGATTGGTCCAAATTGGCGGGAGATCAGATCGAGACCGCAACCGAGTTCGTGTTTAACACGTTTGACAGTGGCAATTCTGACAGTTTTGTCAAGCATATCGGGCGCGCAAGGTTTGAATTCCCAAGTTGGTTGACTTTACAATATTTCGGGGTTTCCGGATTATGTGTTAATTGCGAATATTAAACTAGGCTTAAGATGTTGAACGACAAAGTGCGACGTAGTCTCTATGGCAGCAACAAAACCAGGCGTACGCGGAGTCACTACATGCGGAGCAACAGAACAATCGTGAATAAGATGATAAGCGAAGAGATCGGGGAGAATTGAAATTCTGCAGTCAAGTAAATCAGACCTCTTTGTTCACTGTTACTTTTACCAAAATCCATGCCAGGTTTCCAGAATTGGAAATCCTGTATTCATTTCATTGGGCAAAGCGGTCGTACTGCTTTACTAAAAATATAAAGCCCCATATAATGATGGGACTTTACATTTTTTTCTAAAGTCTGGAAATGCTCCAAACCTCGCAAATTTGAAGTTATCAAAGTAAATACTAATTTATAATTGAAAGAATGTTAAAGGACAATTGGTAATCAATTTGAGTCAAATCTATAAAGACTTTCCGATTCGATAAGATTTGGAATTATTGGAAAAATTCGTTAGATCTCTTAATTTCTGGGAATTCTGATTATATATATTATATGTATTAAATAAGATTGCTGCACCGACACACGATCTTTATTCGCGCGCGCAGCGCGCGGAAGTTTTCTGGTATAGTAAAACTCACTAGATTTAGCAATCTGTCACATTTATTTTTCTCAGTGTGGAAGAGACATTTTTTTTCTTAAAAAAACTAACAAATGCGAGACATTGAAAAAAGGATTTATAAAATAGAACATAATCAATTTGACATACAGTTTTTTTTGTGTACAATTGTAGATGGGTAGAGCTTCTAGCGTAATATCACAAAAAAAATCGAAAATCGAAGTGTTAAGGAAATTTTATAAAAATATTATATTAAACAAGTTCTTAAAGAACGCAATTTATGCAAACAACTAAGGGTTTGACATACGGCGATTCAATTATTGATACTCTGAGCAGAGTTAAGTCATAGCTACAATGTAGTTATATCCCTGGTAAAAATAAATTATAGTGACTGATACAGATCGATAGAATTTGAATGGGATTTAATTAATCGTATGTTATCATCTCTATCTATTAGGACTTTGATCAATTTATACAAATTAAATCGTTGTTATTAGTTTCCTGAAGCTTTCGTTTTCTATGTGCTAAATACGATATACACGTTATCAGTATGTATAGTTCACCAACGGATTTATAATATTTTATATTGAATTTACGTTTCGCCACTTGTACATTTTTATCCATTTGTGGTGTATCGTGTTATATCGTAAATATATAATTCAACATTAATCGTTTGCAATCAAAGAGGCATCAATAGAGTGATCCTATAATTTTCTATAGTCTCAGAATTATAAAAAGTATATCGGAATAAATCATACGTGTTTAGACTGAAAAAATTATCATGATCTATCGTAAAATCCTGATATAAATGAAACAATTTTCTATCATTTGCACAATAATTTCACGCTAATTGACTTGTTTCTCTTCTCATTATTTTACAGCTATAGGAAGTCTATCATAATGAATCTTGAATATGGTAAATATTTAAATCCAAAGATTTTGTTTGTATGAAACTTTATTTTAATGAAAAATGTAATATTACTCATATTGCTCCTACGATCGTATATTTGTATCATTAAATTTAATACAAAAATTATATTATTTATAATAATGTTATAGGATATGGAAGAAACATATAGGATTTCGATTGCACCCGCGTAAAAATAATTATGTAAAAAAAAAATTGTGATCATAAATTGACATATCTCAAAAAGTGCCATTTTTAAGACGTATTAAGACGAAAAATCTTAGAAAAATTCAAAGCGATTTTGAGATCGATTCGATACCAAGTTTTTTTTACTAATTTGAGAGCAATTATTTCGCTGATTTAAATTGAACATTTGAAAGATCAAAATCAATTGTACATGTCACGTTTACTGATATCAAATCGCCTTGAAATTTTTAAAGATATTTCGTCTCAATATTGCATCTCAAAAATGGCACCGTTTGACATATGACAATTTTTTATCTCAATTTGACATAATTATTGTTTCGCGGGTAAATTTATGATAGTACTTCGTAAATTCCAAAAACCATATTAGGAACGCAAGGAACCTTTTTAAAATGATCTTCTATAATTTATTTTTACCAGGGGATTCAATTATTGATACTCTGAGCACAGTAAAGTCATATCTACAATGTAGTTATACAGCTACATTGAGAAATATATATACGGCAAAGATCAGAAATATTTTTCCATTGCCACATTAAGAATCGAGATTATTCCAATATTCTTCTCGCCGTGTATATAAATAGAAGTGAAGAAGAAAAAAAAATGGATAATAAATACTTACGCGGACCAAAGCTCGTGCGGAGGTGGCAACTTTACATCCGAGGTTTTCTCCGGTATCTTGTAGTACTCGTATACGTAGGAGGCTGCAGGATCGTCGGCGTGAGACGTCACCGCCGATACCTGATGTTGCTGCTGAAGGTTGAGCATTGCCGCGGTAGCTACCGACAGAGGGTGCTCGCAGTATGCACGCCAGTCGCCCTCCATACCCTGTACCTGCACCTGCACGGCAGCAACCCTCTTGTGTACGTCACCGGGATCCTCGCCGCCGGTTGCCGATCCGTCGTTTCCTGATCCCTGGACAACGCTACCAGAACTCTGGAGCGATTGTTGCTGTTGTTGACGTCTCTCGTCCTCCTCGTCCTCCTCCACGGCCTCCCGTCCACCGCCGGACACTCCACCGTAGGCCTGCTGTTGGCCCTCGTCGGCCACTCCAGCCGCCTCCTCCTCTCCTCGACTTCGTCTTCTGTAATCAAAAAAGAAAAAAAAATAATTAAGTTATTAAAAAAAAAATTCTTCGATATGGTTAATCATCATAATGTTATTGTGCACAGTATAAAATTATTTTTTAAACACATAGAAAAAAAAGATTAGTTGCCATAACCAAGAAATGAGTTGACACAACCAATCGATTATTCTATTTCCCTTACAACTCAAATGGTAATATCAACGATTCGAATGGTAATACCGACGATTCCAATGATAATACCGACGATCATGGAGCCTAGAGGTAAGGAGTACGAACTCCTATGGAAATCGCGGTTGAGAATAGTTCGCCAAACCGTGGAAAATTCTTTTGGCGGAAACCGAAGTGAAGTGAGCGACAAATTGGCGGGAACCGAAGTGAAGTAAGCGACAAGTTGGCGGAGACCGAAGTGAAGTGGTCATGTTGTTGAACGCAGCCCTGCGATTTCTGACGACGACGCGTTGTTCCCGCTTAATAATTAATAATAATTTTTGTTAATTTTCCGCCATTCATATCATCGCCAATATGGCGTCACTTTGGGGTGCGTTCGCTTCATTTTTATCGGGGACTAACTTCATCTCGGTTCCCGTTGATATTCAGTGGTGCTCAGTCCGCTAAAATTTTACACAATTTCGCGAACGTTTTTTCAGCCTGAGTTCGTACTCCTTACCTCTAGGCTCCATGCCGATGATTCTAATGGTAGTCCCAACTATTGAAATGGTAGTCCCAACGAATGGATTAGTTAACCTAACTAATCCCGCGAGAACTAATCGTGAATAGTTGAGGTTACTATTCGATATGGTTGAGGCAACTAATTTTTTAGACATTGTGTACAGCAAAACGAAAACGTAGTTGCCACAACCAAACATTTATTTCCGTGCACTTCGGACGTAAGAAAGCTATTCTGTAAATTTGGCGAATTTACAAATATTTTACCCTTTTTTCTGATTATTTGGGAATTAAATAAATATTTTGTAGTATATACATATTTTTATCTGTTGGATTAGATGTGGCATAAAAACGTTCGTAAAATTTAGATTATTTTTCTGTAAATGTTGTAAATATACCAAAAGGCTTGTAAACTGTGTTTTCTGTTATAGAATATGCGACTTGAGAATGATAGTGGAGGCCAAAAATCGATATCTTAAAGAAAAAAAATTTAGGTTGGATTTTCCGACCGGAAGTCGGATCTGTGAATTCTGGAATCACAAACGGAAAAAAGTCACTTTTTTTTTTTAATTGTGGTAAAAAAGCTTGTAACCGATATTTTCTGTGATAAAATATGCGACTTGAGAACGATAGTGGAGGCCAAAAATCGATATCTTAAAGAAACAAAAATTAGGTTAGATTTTCCGACCGGAAGTCGGATCTGTGAATTCTGGAATCAAAATCTGAAAAAAGTAACTTTTTTTAAAATGATGGTAAAAAGGCTTGTAACCGGTGTTTTCGGTGATAGAATATGCGATGTGAGAATGATACTAAAGGCTAAAATTCGGTATCTTAAAGAAAAAAAATCTAGATTGGATTTTCCGACCGGAAATCGGATCTGTAAATTCTGGCATCAGAACCGGAAAAAAGTCATATTTCAGTTAAATCGTGGTAAAAAGGCTTGTAACTGGTGTTTTCTGTGATAGAATATACAGCTTGAGAACAATAGTGAAAATCAAAATTCAATATCTTAAAGAAATATTAACATTTTATATATAATTAACATAATATTTTTTGTGCTTTAATATCCTGGCACATTCGCATCCATCTATTTTTTCCAATACACTTTTCTCAACTTTTTCGACAGTTTTCATTATCCTATCATGGGAATATCAATATTTTTTTTTCGAACCAAAGGATCCTCTATGACGAAGCAAAATTTGGCATTAATATGGCTAGTGTAAGGTGTAGCTACTTTAAGACCGTAGAGTGAATCAATGACATTCATGACTCCTCTGTGTCTACAGATTTAGCATATGAAGAATATAAAAAAACCCAGAATGTGATGCTACTGATGGTAACATTGAAAATTAAATAAACAAAAAAATATTAAAGCAGATGCCGGATGGCTAGGGTCAGGTATGTAATATCATGACTCATGTTAAGTCTTTAGTAATTGAAGCTACATTTCCAGTCTATGTTTCTTTCCCAATCACATACGGAAAAGAAGGTTTGAGTAAATATGCGCCAGTTGAAAAAGTGTATTTTTATTATATTATCGTCCGGAAAGTTCTATATGTCAGATATATTTTCAGTAGTAATACCACTAGTGCTTCAAAATTATCGGATATTTTCCGATAGCTTCGTTGCCTAGGAACGATTGTGTCAAATTTCGCAGGTTTAAAATCCCGAATGCGAAGCACGACGGATTTTTCTGCAAAATTTGACACACTCGTTCCTAGGCAGGGAAGCTTGAGGAAAATATCCGATTAATTTTAAAGCACGAGTGGTATTTGACGGATTATTTTTTCCTCTCGGACTTCGGTCAATCAGAGTGCAGGAAACAGCATCTAGATATTTTTTTAGAGAAAATTTTCCACAGCGACTCATTTTTCAATCACGTTTAAAGTAACCAAATGTTTTTATGTCACATAGAATAGTTAGTGTGAAATGCGCCGAAAATGAAATGAAAATGAAAATGAGGAAATTTTTAAGAAATTTCCGATATAAAACTGTTGGGTAGCTTCAAACACTGCGCTCTGATTGGCCGAAAACCGAGTGGAAAAAATAATCGTATATATTTCTTTTCCGTGGGGGTAAAGTGCAGTAGCTACTTTACGACCGTAGAGTAAATCAATGACATTCATGATAGTGATACTATTCGACTTCACTCTCTCTCCCTCCTCTGTGTCTACAGATTTAGCATATGAAGAAATAAAAAAAAGTCCAGAATGTGATGCTACTGGTAGCATTGAAAATTAAATAAATAAAAAAATGTTAAAGCAGATGCCGGATGGCGAGGGTCAGGTATGTAATATCTGATGCACGCACGCATGTGTCCCGAAGTGCTGCTACTGCTGGTGGTAGCTCTGAGCCAAGGTAGAGCAGCGTATCTACACGACCGGAGATTAATTATTATAGACCCCTGCCTTTTGCCTACAGTCATCAATTTATATCCCTCTCCGCCCGTTCTCCCTCCCTTCTCGTACGCCTGTATGTGCACACGCATCCCAATTTCAATCCCAATCCGAGTCCCTGCCACGTACATGGAATAAAGGCTTATCCTCTCTAATTTATGCATGTCGAATCAATCTCCCTTCATTCTCTAGCTCCATCTTCGTTAATCTTTAGCCTTCAAAAATCTGTTTCACTCGCTTCGTCGTTCCACATCTCGTAATATCTGCACCTGGATAACCGTTGACTGAGTATAGCTGAGCACAGCAAAGCATCAGTCAGCAACCCCGATAATGAGGGCTCGAGTTATCCTGTGCAAATATTTTTCCCTTTGCTGTTTGCATAGGTTCGTACCGATAGATTTGAAGCCATGGCAAAAAGATTCATATGCTATATGTTATCGTCGTGAAGCTCCTCATCGTTTATGAGATGCGAAGCGGAAGAATCTTGACGAGAGAGAGAAGCATCGGCAAATGTGTTCATCAGTCTGGTTTCTCATCGTGTATAGTTTCATTCAACTTCAGAGCCACGAGACGATCATTCGTCATCAGGGAGTCTGTGATATTATGTTGACTCTTTGCAAATATTGTCTGTTAGCCGCTGCGCGAGCTTCTGTGATACGCATTTCTTCATATAAACGCAGTTATTTATTCAGGAATTTGCCGTTAAATAAATAACATAATTATGCCATATTTTGTTGGGAAGAAATTTGTGAATCTGAAATTAGCATGATGAAAAATTGAAATATCGACGATTCAAATTCTATCGTTAGGGAGTCGTATTGTAGTAGAGTTTTCGGTGGACAGATTTTTAGTGTGGTAGAGTTATCATCTGATTTTCGATCTGGTAGTTTTGTGAAATGCTGATGTGTCGAGTAGAGTTATTATATTATAGAGTTGTGAAATGATTAAATTTCGGATATGGCTGGTTTTCTGGTAGAATTATTATTTAGTAGAGTTGTACAATGGTCGAGTTTCGGCTATGGTTCGTTTTCTGGTAGAATTATTATTTAGTAGAGTTGTACAATGTTCGAATTCCGGCTATGGTTCGTTGTCTTTTAGAATTATTATTTATTATGATTCGATTTCTGATAGAATTATTACTTGGTAGAATTTCCAGTACGTTTTGATTTTGTAATAGACATGTAACTGTAGAATGGTAAATTTAAGGCAGAGTTATATTATTTTGGCATTTGGATAGAAGTTATATTATGGTAGAGTTTCCGTAGAGTTGCTATCTGATAGAACGGGTGTGGTAGATTTGTTAACGTGGAATTTAGATACAGGCTAATTTGTTATGTTCTAGATTTTAGGCGCAAAGAATTTGTATTTTGGTGGATTTGCAATTCCGTAGAGATATAAACTGGTACATCTATATTTCTGCATTAGGAATAACAGCTATTAAAATTCTAAAAACACGCATTAGTCACTCGTGCCAAGAATATTAAAAAAAAAAATGATCGCTTTTCCGAAAAGCCATACGAAATGTTTTTTCATGAATTTCGTTCATTCATCTTACGGTTTAGCAAAACTATTGTCGAAAGTCACATCGTCATACTTTTTCCATACTTTTATCGTCTTATCCCACACTAATGATATGCATTTTTTGTAACCCAGCATCTGTAGTACTACAAGAGATCGCTTATACTACCAAATAACTCGCGTACAACTTTCCGCTTCGGCTCATTCGAGAGACTCGATTTACGAACCCGCGGTACTCTCGACATGATGTGAGAGACGTTTTTTGCCACATGAACACAGAATTGATCTTACCCGCTTCGAGAACGATCTCGCGTTCCGCGCAGCACATAGATTTTCGATTGTACCAGAGTGGAATAGCGGGGTGAGTCAAAGTCGCGTTGTATTGCGTTGCTTTGCTGATCTCTCGACTCTCTCTCTCGCGATTGCGGAAAAAGTCGGGTAGCCGTCCGCTCGCTCCCGTATGGACGAGACTCTTCTGGTGGATGCGTGCAAATAAAAAAAACGTCTCATGCCTTGCGGACGATCGTTGCGAGCAGAGCAGAGCAAACGCAGACGATTCGATTACGGCGAACCGCTTCGTTCGCCGCCGCTGCCGCTGCCGCCGCCGCCGCCGATGCTTATGAATTTTGGAATAATGCGAGCACGTATACATTACGTGCGGATGGGATGCGTATACGTGACCAGTGTACCGAGCCACGCGTGATACACATACGCACACGTACAGTCTTTTCGTTCTACGTAGTGAACTTGGGGCGTTTGTTTAAATATTTTTTCTAAACTATTTTTTTATCTTTCTGTTTTCTATTCTATTTATGGACGTATTGAACATACTAAGGAAATATGTAATTTAGTTAGAATTTTGGTGACATCTAGGCTCGAAATATTTTGCAATTTTTTAATAGTGGATTATTATTGCAATATTGCCGAAAAAAATATATGTTTTCTCTTTACAATTATTTTGAAACAAGAGCGGAAAATGTTTGTGGACCTTGTTCTTTAAAAATAATGGTAAATTTTGATATTCTAGTAAATTTGGTAAATTTTTTAATTATAGTAAATTTTATAAATTGTGCCATTTTGGGAAAATTGGTAAATTTTGACATTTTCAGTAAAAATGGCATATTTTGCCAGGTTTGCGAAATACACATACTCACACGTACGTCTTTACGTTCTACGTGGTGAACTTGGGGCGTTTGTTTAAATTTTTTTTTTTAACTATTTTTTTATGTTTCTGTTTTCTATTCTATTTAAGGATGTATTAAACATACGTTACTAAGGAAAAGTGTAATTTTATTAGAATTTTTGTAGCATGTAGGCTCGAAATATTTTGCAATTTTTTAATAGTGGATTATTATTGCAATATTGCCGAAAAAAATATATGTTTTCTCTTTACAATTATTTTGAAACAAGAGCGGAAAATGTTTGTGGACCTTGTGCTTTAAAAATAATGGTAAATTTCGATATTCTAGTAAATTTGGTAAATTTTTTAATTGTAATAAATTTGGTAAATTTTTTAATTGTAATAAATTTTATAAATTGGGCCATTTTGGAAAAAAATGGTAAATTTTGACATTTTCAGTAAAATTGGCATATTTTGACAATTTCGCGAAATACACATACTCACACGTACAGTCTTTGCGTTCCACGTAGAGAACTTGGAGCGTTTGCTTAAATATTTTTTTTTAAACTATTTTTCTGTTTTCTATTCTATTTAAAGATCTATTGAACATACATTACTAAGGAAAAATGTAATTTTATTAGAATTTTTGTAGCATGTAGGCTCGAAATATTTCGCAATTTTTTAATAATAGATTATTATTGCAATTATTATTGTCGGAAATTTATAGCCAAAGGTTGCAAAATATCTAATCGCAGAATCATTATTTCAATCTATTGAGTTATTGTTGAAAACAAATGAATTCAGGGAATGTAATATTTTCTTTTTTAAGTTCCATTGGTTTTGTTGAACAATTTATTTCTTCTACTATTTTCTTAATATTGTGACATTGTTTTTCAAAATCGTCGTAACTGTCTGTTCAAATATTGGAAAACGTAATCGCGAAGTCACTATTTCAATTTTTTGAAGTATTGTTAGAAATGAGAGAATCTAAACTCATTGGAATAAATTAATTTAAACAAGTCTCGTAAATTTTCGTTTATCAATTTTTTAAATCGATATGCTAGTTTCTTAATATCTTTTTGCTCTCATTATTATTTTAAATCAACGAGCTTATCACAATTAAGGTAATGTCTTAAATTATGATTTTCTCTTACAGCAAAGTATTAAAATTCTAATAGAATAAAACTTTTGGTTGGGAATGTATGTGTGATGTATCCTTAACTGCTGCTATCCGGCCCTTTATTTGCTGCGTTCGTAATGCTCACATCGGCGTACCACGCTGAGTTTTGCTCGCAAACTCTCCAGCATCTTTCCCGCTGTCGCAATGATGCTGCACGCTACTCGTGTTGTCCGCAGAAAAGCCGCGCACGCAAGAAACCCCGCGAGACGATGGAGGATACATATATATGTAAATTCAGCCCGGGGCAACCCCCGTTTCTAGCTATATATACAAGGTAACGAGTGCGAGAGGGAAACCTAGTAGTTCACCTGCGCATCCGGTTTTCGTACATGTTGCAGCTCTTTTCATTCCGCGAGGTGACGAGCATTGAGTTTTGCCAAGCGGTACCGACTATCAATAGGATCAAGTATCACAAGGGTTTTTAAAAATAAATGCACCGAGGCGTGTGAGAGTTGTGCAACAGAAAAGTTTCATAAAATTTACATTTTTTCTTTAAACGAAATAAGAAATTGTATGTGAAAAAAATATATATATATTTCCTCTTTACAATTATTTTGAAATAAGAGCAGAAAATGTTTGTAAATCTTGAATTTTAAAAAGATTGGTAAATTAAAATATTTTAGACAATTTGGTAAGTTTTGAAATTGTAGTAAATTTTGCAATTTTAATAAAATTTGTCAATTTTGTCATTTTAGCAAAATTGGTGAATTTCGAAAATGCAGTAAAAAATGCAAAGATCAAAATCAGTTCTGAAATAAAGGTTCTCAAAAAAGTAAGGATTTTTTAAAAAGAATTTTAAGTTATCCTTAAAAAAACCGTTACGATCACTATGGACGTAAAAATTGATTAACATTATGAGCCCACGAGCTTAATGCCTTATTAATTTCGTAATGAGAAATTACTTGTACAGCGAGTGGCAATCCAGTTTCATCCACTTTCAGATTTCGGGTAACAAACTACCTGGCACAGGCATTTCTCGTCAGACAGGAAATAAGCACAACCAGGTGTGTTTGATTGGAGCCAATCAAGCACGGAAATGTGCACTGCACCATTCAGAGATAAGAATTAAATCAAGAAGGAAAACCGTAAATCATAAGTATCTCATGAAAACCTGTATATAAAAATATACGAATTTACATTTTTACACATTTTTAATGTAGGTACATTGAAAAGAGAAAATGTGATTGATTCAATAAATCCATCATTTCCGGGCTGCCAAAAGAAGTATTTTTCAATTAACTACAGTTCTTATTCGTTCAATCCCATTTAACATTCAAATAATAAAATATTATTTTCCTTATTTCAGAATTCTTGTTTCGATTTCGTATGAAATTGAAGGAATTAGAATTCAAATTAAATTGATAACATTTATTTTGGGCACCCCGCAAACGACGGATTTATTGAATCAATGATTTTTTTTTTCAGTGTATCAAATAGTTACTATAACTACCAAATAGTTATGGTAACTGTTTATCATTACATTACATTTACATTTTGGTATGGCAACTTAAAAAAAAATGGACAGTTGTCACTGTATAGTCACTGAGACCAAAATGTAAATGTAATGTTAGTTACCATAACTATTTGATAGTTATGGCAACTATATTTTCATAGTTATAGTAACTATTAAAAAATTTTGAGTCCGATATCTTAAAAATTGCGGAAGTTAGAGCACGAACAAAAAATTAAAAATGCCATAAATTTTAAAGCCCTTAACGTATTGACGTCAAATTCACTCCCAAACTTTATTTAATACCAGTCCACTTGTGGACCCAATTTGAGCCCGATATCTTAAGAATTGCAAAAGTTAGAGAACGAACAAAAAATGTCAAAAAATTGAAAAATGCCATAAATTGTGAACCCCTTAAAGGATTAACACCAAATTTAATCCCAAACACTATTTGATAACAGTCCACATCTGGTCCAAGTTTGAGCCGGATATCATAAAAATTGCGGGAGTTAGAGCCCGAGTTGACATTCTTCAAAAAATTAAAAATGCCATAAATTTTGAACACCTTGATGGATTAACTCCAAATTCAATCCCATACCTTGTTTAACGACAGTTTACTCGTGGTTCAAATTTGAGCCCGATATCTTAAGAATTGTAAAAGTTAGAGAACGAACAAAAAATGTAAAAAAATTGAAAAATGTCATAAATTGTGAACCCCTTAACGGATTGACACCAAATTTAATCCCAAACACTATTTGATAACAGTCCACATCTGGTCCAAGTTTGAGCCGGATATCATAAAAATTGCGGGAGTTAGAGCCCGAGTTGACATTCTTCAAAAAATTAAAAATGCCATAAATTTTGAACACCTTGATGGATTAACTCCAAATTCAATCCCATACCTTGTTTAACGACAGTTTACTCGTGGTTCAAATTTGAGCCCGATATCTTAAGAATTGTAAAAGTTAGAGAACGAACAAAAAATGTAAAAAAATTGAAAAATGTCATAAATTGTGAACCCCTTAACGGATTGACACCAAATTTAATCCCAAACACTACTTGATAACAGTCCACATCTGGTCCAAATTTGAGCCGGATATCATAAAAATTGCGGGAGTTAGAGCCCGAGCTGACATTCTCCAAAAAATTAAAAATGCCATAAATTTTGAACACTTTGATGGATTAACTCCAAATTCAATCCCCATACCTTGTTTAACGACAGTTTACTCGTGGTTCAAATTTGAGCCCGATATCTTAAAAATTGCGACGGTTATCGTGCTAACAAAAAATTGTGGACATACGCAAACACACACACATACATTTTTTCTAAACCACTTTTCTTGACGTTTTAGACCATTCTGAGTGTCCTGACTTGAAAATCTCGAAAACAAAAAATTTCACGAAAACAGAGCTTCCTTTATGGAAAGAAGCAAAAAAATGAATAGTTGTCACTTTGCAGTCAATGACACCATAATTTTCTCTCAGTGTATTAGAATTGGGTTCTCGAAAGTAAACTTTCCAACGTACATACGTCAGAAGGGTTTTCAAGTGAGCGTAAGGATGACCATCATCACGCGTATGCGTGTCGGCATGCGTCTAGTCTTGTCTTGTGGTGCACGTGGCTGGTGACCGCGCCTTTGCATTCGAGTTCAGCTCGCCTATACTATGTGCACCTACCTCAATAAGTTACTGCCACGGGTAGGTGGATCTTTCGTGTCTCACTCTCTCCCTCTCACTGAGCCTCGAACCTCACCGGGTTTTCCAAGTATTCACTGTTGTTACTATATCGTCACGAGCAGTACACTAGACGCTTAATATTCCGTGGAAGTGTCGTCCACGCGACCGCTGTAGAAGCAACCTCGACACCATCGACTACTACTCGTCATCGGTCTTTCCCTTGGGTTACCCCATTCGAATAAAACCGCCTCTGCAAGCCCTATTCTCCTTCTTCTTATTCGCTTTCTGGAAGAGGATCTCGATCTTGAGATTCTTGCACGATACTTTATTTTACCAAACGCCTACCCTCCTCCGCTCAGAGTTTATTGCGATCTGGATTTTGTCTGGTGATCTTTATTTGGATCGTTGTACTTAATTCGCAGCTAAATCATATTTATTACTTTATCGGGTTGGAACATAGAGTGATAGTGAAAAAATATTAGGTTTGTATAGTATATTAATAATAAATGTATATTCAGAGAAATCGTAGTAGTAAAGTTAACTATAAAGTGACAACTATTCATTTTTAGTCCATGCAACTATGAAAATAGTTATGGTAGCAATTTTATAGTTATAATAACCATTTTATAGTTGTGGCAACGACTAAAAAATTGATCGTACGAACTAAAAATTAATAGTTGTCACTTTATAGTTACTAGTACCATCATTTTCTCTCAGTGTAGGATTTTTTGCATTTTTTGGCTGCATTTTGTGAGATGAAATGTTTGGGTCGATATTTATACCTGGTAGATACTTTGTATATGATCATTATAACATATTTGCAATATAATAATTAAAAATATTGATGAGATTTTTAAGTTTTTAATTTTTTTTTAATTTTGTTTTTATCAAAATAGTTCTTGCTTCTTTTTATCAAAATTTTGGCAGCCGGTTTTTTGCTCGATCTAAGTTGCTCCATTTCTAGTAAGTGGAATCATACTCAAAAATCGTGACTTGAGGTGCTTGTCCGAATTCTAAGTGCGAGTAAAATAATATAATAAGTTTAATCTTAGTAGAAAAATACCGCTTTGATTTTTAATGACAATTTGTTTTTTTTCCTTCTTCTTACTCGCTTTCTGGAAGAGGATCTCGATCTTGAGATTCTTGCACGATACTTTACTTTACGAAACGCCTACCCTCCTCCGCTCAGAGTTTATTGCGATCTGGATTTTGTCTGGTGATCTTTATTTGGATCGTTGTACTTAATTCGCAGCTAAATCATATTTATTACTTTATCAGGTTGGAACATAGAGTGATAGTGAAAAAATATTAGGTTTGTATAGTATATTAATAAGAAATGTACACTCAGAGAAATCGTAGTAGTAAAGTTAACTATAAAGTGACAACTATTCATTTTTAGTCCATGCAACTATGAAAATAGTTATGGTAGCAATTTTATAGTTATAATAACCATTTTATAGTTGTGGCAACTATTAAAAAATTGATCGTACGAACTAAAAATTAATAGTTGTCACTTTATAGTTACTAGTACCATCATTTTCTCTCAGTGTAGGATTTTTTGCATTTTTTGGCTGCATTTTGTGAGACGAAATGTTTGGGTCGATATTTATACCTGGTAGACACTTTGTATATGATTATTATAACAGATTTGCAATGTAATAATTAAAAATATTGACGAGATTTTTAAGTTTTTAATTTTTTTTAAATTTTGTTTTTATCAAAATAGTTCTTGCTTCTTTTTATTAAAATTTTGGCAGCGGATTTTCTGCTCGATTTCTATTAAGTGGAATCATACTCAAAAATCGTGACTTGAAGTCCTTGTCCGAATTCTAGGTGCGAGTAAAATAATGTAATAAGTTTAATCTTAGTAGAAAAATACCGCTTTGATTTTTAAAGACAATTTGTTTTTTTTCCTTCTTCTTATTCGCTTTCTGAAAGAAAACCCTGATCTTGAGATTCTTGCACGATATTTTACTTTACGAAACGCCTACCCTTCTCCGCTCTGAGTTTATTGCGATCTGGATTTAGTCTGGTGATCTTTATTAGGATCGTTTTACTTAATTCGTAATACCTGATAGACACTTTGTATATGATTATTATAACAGGTTTGCAATATAATAATTAAAAATATTGACGAGATTTTTAAGTTTTTAATTTTTTTAAATATTGTCTTTATCAAAATAGTTGGCAGCGGGTTTATTCCTCGATCGCACTCGGTACATTATTTATATTATATGGAATCATACTTGATTTCCTCATCCGAATTCTAGGTGCTTTAGCCGATGTTTTAAGTTTGATGTTAACAGAGCAATATCGTTTTGGTGTTCAAAGACAGTTTGTTTACTTTAATTTTTTAAATAGTATATTAATCAAAGCTACAGCATTTATTTAAAAAAAATAAATTCCTTGATAAATTGTCATATTTGTATGCTCCAACTTAATGAAATCTGCCAACGTCTTTTATCTCAATATTATTTGTAGTGTAATAATAATAATTAAAATGCCACTGATGACAAGATTTTTGTAATGAAAGTTGCCCGATAAATATAAGCGATAATATCGTTAACGAGGAAAGTCAAAGACTCGAAGTCTCGATCACAAGCGCATGAATCTATCTTCCTTGCTTCGACTTAATCCCTTAACTCTGAGCTCCAGGCGTGTGTAATAACGCAGGCTAATTAATCTTCCAGCGCTTTCAGAGCGCATGCGCCTCGTCGTCGTCGTCGTCCTCGTCGTCGTGATTCTCGTCTCTGCTACTTCGTCGTGCTTCTCGTGTGCATAAATAATCCTTCACTTCCGGCGACAGGCGTTGCGAGCTCTGCTAGGCGAAAAATGTAGTAACGGACGAGGTAGTCGGTCTAGCAAGGGCGTGTACGTGGGCTCTTCGCGCCATCGTGGCTGTCGCCCTCGACGGAAAATCAACCTACGTATAAAACGCTAGCCGCTCGCTTTACGCCCTATCCTTATCTCTGAGTTCTGCTACTTCATTTCAACATTTTTTTTCTTTTCGCTTTTCGAGACTGCAAAATGTCAAATATTTATTCTGTCACGTGGAAGAAAATCTCTTTGCATTTTTTTAAAAGAAAATATCTTTGCATTTTTTTTGGAAGAAAATCTCTGCACATTTTTTAGGAGTAACCCAGTTACTCCTAAAAATGTATTTGTTGATTTATTTATATACGGAAAATATTACGCAGGAAAGAACCAAAGTTGTATTTCGGATTTTCTTACCACTTAAATATTCGATATCCACAATGCCGATTTTTCTATAGATTTAAAAAGTGTCCTTATAAATTCTGTAAATGTTTTATGTCAAATCGAAGGAATTTAGTTGGACACGAAAAAAAATAATTGCATTATTTTATTCAATCTTTTTATTTATTTTTTCTGGACACCTCCTTTTTATTTAAAAAAAAATTGTGGAAACGAAAAATTAGGTTCTTTTCATTATGGCAATTAAACCATGAGAATTTGCGTACACCGAAAAATCAGCAGATATTCATAGAGAAATCGATATTGTGGAAACGAAAAATTAAAGCAACTAAACCGATGGACAAGCGACTTTTTACTACGTAAATATTTGAGTTCCACAACGTCGATTTTTCTGAAGGATAAAAAAGAATAATTAATTTCGATTACTTGAAAGGAAAACGAATTTTGTTTTCGTTTTGTATTTTTCTTGTGTTTCATTACTCTTCTACGATATGAAGAATTTTTTAAAAAAGTTATAAAATCATAAGACGTATTATCAAGTATTACTAAATGTGTCTAATTATACGAAATATCAAAGAAGTTTAGCAAAACAAGTTGAACTGGCACCAAATTCTTCATATATTTATAAATTCATTAAAGCAAATCTACTTAACGAAAAAAATCACATTTTTATATACAATGTCAACAATTTTGATCACGTTTTTTCATTTCAAGTAAAGATTTCTCCATGTTGATTTTGTAGCACTAATAGTTCTCCAGCATTTCATCGAGGAGATAGTATCGAAAATACTTATAGAGAAGCATAGAATAGCTGTAGAGTTCACCGTTGGTGAACAGTCCTAATATATTCTTCGAGGACATTGGACACGCTTGTAAAAATATAATCGGCCCACTGGCTGGAAGGGATGGAAAGATGAAAAAAAAAGGAAAGGGCTGAAGAGTAGAGGGGGCGCTTGGGTGACTTTGATGGATCGAGGAGCCCGTCAACCCTCAGTCCCTTTTCCAAGGGGGGCCCGTGGCTCTGCTTCACCTCACTCGCCACGTATTATATTTGTTTTATTTTTCTACAGGTAATTCCGTTTCCGACAGGTTACTCTCTCACGCTCTGAATTCCGAACCACGATGACGACAACGATGACCGCGGCGAGACGAAGACGCAACATGAGACTCGGTAACCGATATCTTACAAAATCTTTAAGAGGCTTCGAATTTGTCATAATCGATCAAAATTTTATGAGGATATAATTAATTATCTAGGACCTCGATCAAAACTGGGATTTCCACCATTAAAATAACTAGAAGTCAGCATAATATCCGGCCAAAAGATTGATATTTTGACATGTATTTTGTGTATATTCTAGACCGATCAGTGTGTCAATATTTGTATACTATATGGGAAAATATATTTTTTTTTACATGTTACATGCACTTATTTATTTATTCCAACTATATTTTGGGATGAAAATTTGTTCATCCTGTGAATTATATTTAATTTATAAGCAAATTATGATGTAATACATTTTTAGGGCATTAAGTATTGCAATTTTTGTACTTTTAACGAAAAAAAAAATGTTGTGTACGAATATTCACCGAAGCTTTTTATAAATTCACAGATAAATTTTGGTACCATTTCAGTTTTGCAAAGAAGGATGAAAATAATTCCTTCAATTATTGGCCAGATTTTTTCTATAAAATTAACAAAAAGTATACGTTTCTGTGCACGCTCGTGGAACTTTCTTTTTCGTGCAAAAATTCTACTTCAGTTTACTATAAAAAAATACCTATAATATCCCTTCCTGTGAATTATATTTAATAATCAGATTATAATGTGATACATTTTTAGTGAATTAAATATTGCAATTTTTGTACTTTTACCGACAAAAAAAATGTTGTCCACAAATATTCACCGAAACTTTTTATAAATTCCACAGATAAATTTTGGTACCATTTCAGTTTAACAAAAAAAGAATAAAAATAATATCTTCGATTATTGGTGAGATTTTTTTCTACAAACATATTTAATAAAAAGAAAACGCACGTTCGTAGAACTTTCTTTTCAATGCAAAAATTCTACTTCAGTTTTTTACTGTACAGACAGAAATAGTGAAGTCGTGAGTAAACCCTTCGTTGCTGACTGTTATATCGCAACTTGTCGCAAAATAGCTATAACACCCCTTCCTGTGAATTATATTTAATAATCAGATTAGGATGTCATACATTTTTAGTGAATTAAGTATTGCAATTTTTGTACTTTTACCGACAAAAAAAAATGTTGTCCACAAATATTCACCGAAACTTTTTATAAATTCCACAGATAAATTTTGGTACCATTTCAGTTTAACAAAAAAAGATAAAAATAATTCCTTCGATTATTGGTGAGATTTTTTTCTATAAACATATTTAATAAAAAGAAAACGCACGTTCGTGGAACTTTCTTTTTAATGCAAAAATTCTACTTCAGTTTTTACTATGTAAAAATAGCAAAGTCATGAATAAACCCTTCGGTGCTGACTGTTATATCGCAGCTTGTCGCAAAATACCTACAATACCCCTTCCTGTGAATTGTATTTAATAATCAGATTAGGATGTCGTACATTTTTAGTGAATTAAATATTGCAATTTTTGTACTTTTACCGACAAAAAAAAATGTCCACGAATATTCACCGAAATTTTTTATAAATTCCACAGATAAATTTTGGTACCATTTCAGTTTAACAAAAAAAGATAAAAATAATACCTTCGATTATTGGTGAGATTTCTTTCTATAAACATATTTAATAAAAAGAAAACGCACGTTCGTGGAACTTTCTTTTTAATGCAAAAATTCTACTTCTGTTTTTACTATGTAAAAATAGCAAAGTCATGAATAAACCCTTCCTTCCTGTGAATTATATTTAATAATCAGATTATAATGTGATACATTTTTAGTGAATTAAATATTGCAATTTTTGTACTTTTACCGACAAAAAAAAATTTTGTCCACGAATATTCACCGAAACTTTTTATAAATTCCACAGATAAATTTTGGTACCATTTCAGTTTAACAAAAAACGAATAAAAATAATACCTTCGATTATTGGTGAGATTTCTTTCTACAAACATATTTAATAAAAAGAAAACGCACGTTCGTAGAACTTTCTTTTCAATGCAAAAATTCTACTTCACTTTTTTACTGTACAGACAGAAATAGTGAAGTCGTGAGTAAACCCTTCGTTGCTGACTGTTATATCGCAGCTTGTCGCAAAATAGCTATAATACCCGGGCTATTAGCAGGCGGCGTTAATTGTCACCGTCTTGAACGTTGCACCGTCGCTTGGTTTGTACATGTTTCACATATGTGCCGGTGCGATTTCGAAGCGATGTAGGAAGTGCATAGCGGCAACGGTGCTGCTCGTTGGTCCTCAGCGTGTCTCGGCTCGACAGCCAGCTTATCCTATAGCTGTCATGGTCGGCAGTCACGTCGTACGTTCGTTCGTCCGTACATTTGTGGGCCCTGCCATCGTGGATAAAGCATTAAACGCGTTACAGCAGACGACGGTCGACGGTGGCGCGTTACCCGAGCGGGACTTACGTCGGAAGCTTA
Source organism: Ephialtes manifestator (assembly GCA_963970395.1). Classification (NCBI taxonomy): domain Eukaryota; kingdom Metazoa; phylum Arthropoda; class Insecta; order Hymenoptera; family Ichneumonidae; genus Ephialtes; species Ephialtes manifestator. The sequence goes on from OZ019972.1 coordinate 25,011,590, forward strand.
TAGATAAGCGACCGGTGTGCAGGACATGCTTGGTTGCTTTCCGGCGGTATCAGTCACACCAATACCGCGAGACTAATGTTCCCGTCGGTCAACTTCTATCCATCGGACCGTAGAATATTGAGTTAGCAACCAGAAACTATTTTTTTTCTTTTTCCCTCGAATAATTATTAGGAAAGCTTGATTAGCTACACAGTAGCAGTTCGCGACAGTAAATGGACAGTTAGAAAGCGAGATTTTGCTTTAATTACCGATAACACTATCATTTTTTCATAAACTCAAGATTACTTTTTATTCAAATTAGAGAAACTGTGGAATTTAACGGTTAGTAGGAATTTTCCATTAGGCACAATGTAAACTATGGGTTTGAAACTTTGAATACGTTTACACTGAGAGAAAACCATATCGTTGATTTAACGATTTTATATGAAATAACGAATATACGAAGACTTGCAATGTTTTACGGTTGATGCGATGATAATATGGTTCAATAAACGATACTTGCGAGGTTATTGAAAACAAACGTTGAAATCGTATATGCAACGAAACGGCATATTTGAAACTATTATCATTTTGATGATTGCTACTATATTTTGATATTGCTACTATTTGCTATAATCATAAAATAGAGATGTTCCTCCTGGGAATTATATTAATGGTTCATCCAATTATTTTCTTATATTTGCTATAACCATAAAATATAGACGTTCCCCCTGGGAATTATAGTTTATAGTTAAATTATCGTCGGTCTAACTATATTTTTTTTTTAAATAACAGATTTTTCTCTCAGTGTAGATGATAATTGATTGAAGAATACTTTTTTTTTGTTTTCCCGTGAAAGAAGTCTTGTTTTTTAGGTATCAATGTTAGACTTTGGCATTTGCGGCAATCAGTCACTTACTGAAATGTCTCATGATTAGCCAGGTTTAACTACAACTAGAAATAACTTGGAGACTTGCCAATTCTGTCTTGTGATAGTCAGATATTTGTCCGGGCTAAACTTGTAAAAGGAAAGGAAAAAAATATCTAACTTCATTATTCCGCAAAAAAAAAAAAATTTGGAATTATTGGACAGTTATACTTGCATTAAAATTCACCAAAAATATACAATTTTTAAATTGAATATTACTTCGTGCTTTTGTCAATCCACAATACGAATCAAATATAAAACTCCCAAATTATCGAGTAAAAAACATTGCACACAATACACATAAGATATTTTTAAAACCTGGCTAATTATTTAAAAATATGAAGAAGTTAGCGAAATAAAGTGTCGTGAATAACAACAAAAAAAAAAAAATTTACATTTTCCGAATACAAATTGGCACAAAACCAGAATGAACACAAAAAAAAAACACATCACGTACATTTCGACCCCACCAGGAATTAGCGTTACACACCTGCGTTAGTGACACAAAATATTGAATTTCACGGGTGTCCATTGTTCGTAATATAGAATCGTGAAAGAAGCGTCGACGTGAAGAATTCTCAAGTTACCGTACGTCGCAACACGAAAAAGTTCCCCTCTTCCGGGTGTGATGCATATGGGGATCGCCGTAGAGCATCACATGCACGAAATGACTTTTCGCACGTCCCACACGGTGCGCCACGCGGCGAGCAATAATGAGTCGCCATTTTCCTTGTGCCGAGCAGTCGACCCGAGGAACGAATACAGCAAAAGCACGAGCATAATATAGTATATAGTATATATAATATGCTGGAGAGCAGCGCCACTGACTGAGAGGAACCCCCGTGGTGCGAGAGATGAACTTTTCGTGCCGCGCTAGTCCCGCGTATACCGTCGTGCTGATCATATACTTATATATCCGCAGGCGGTGGACCGTACAAGGAAGAAGCTAAGGGAGAAAGAAGTGAAAAGAGGCGAGAAAAAGGTACAACAACAGTGAGGAGGCTGCGAGCTCTCTCGAGTGTGTAACCATTTTGCCCTTTGCGACAATAACGCTACAATAACAACAGCGAACAGTGCTGCTGCTGTTGCTACAACCCAATGTCAAATTATTTCGCATTGGATCAGAGCCTCGAAGCGCGCGTGGCTTCTTCTCCCGGCCGAGGTAACTCTATATTATTATCCTTTTTCACACCTCCCTGCACTTCCATGATGCTCTATTTTTATTCTGCATCTAAAAAGACTGATATAGTTGGCTCACTGTGGAGTTGTCGGAAAGTTGATAGTGCTTCGGTATATACAATGATAAACAATGCGTGGCTCTGCTGCTATTGTCGAGTCACAAGGACACACGGGCTTATTATGTTGGATATTATAATTAGATATTTAGGACTTTTTGTGAAGGGTTTCGGCGAAGTATTCTGGGTTTTAATGATCAGCGTCCGGTTATTGGTCTAATAGTTTTGTATTTAATATCGTGCTTTTTAGATTGAATGATTTCACAAATGTTGTATGTTGATTGTTTAAAAAAATTGTTTTCGTATTTGTAATGTATTGAATATGGTTTTTTTAAATTACAATAGCAATGTAATATTAATTTTATACAAATTATTATCCTTTTTCACACCTCCCTGCATTTCCATGATGCTCTATTTTTGTTCTGCATCTAAAAAGACTGATATAGTTGGCTCACTGTGGAGTTGTCGGAAAGTTGATAGTGCTTCGGTATATACAATGATAAACAATGCGTGGCTCTGCTGCTATTGTCGAGTCACAAGGACACACGGGCTTATTATGTTGGATATTATAATTAGATATTTAGGACGTTTTGTGAAGGGTTTCGGCGAAGTATTCTAGGTTTTAATGATCAGCGTCCGGTTATTGGTCTAATAGTTTGGTATTTAATATCGTGCTTTTTAGATTGAATGATTTCACAAATGTTGTACTGTGATTGTTTAAAAAAATTGTTATTGTTTTTGTATTTGTAATGTATTGAGTATGGGTTTTTTAAATTACAATAGCAATGTAATATTAATTTTATACAAATTATTATCCTTTTTCACACCTCCCTGCATTTCCATGATGCTCTATTTTTGTTCTGCATCTAAAAAGACTGATATAGTTGGCTCACTGTGGAGTTGTCGGAAAGTTGATAGTGCTTCGGTATATACAATGATAAACAATGCGTGGCTCTGCTGCTATTGTCGAGTCACAAGGACACACGGGCTTATTATGTTGGATATTATAATTAGATATTTAGGACTTTTTGTGAAGGGTTTCGGCGAAGTATTCTAGGTTTTAATGATCAGCGTCCGGTTATTGGTCTAATAGTTTGGTATTTAATATCGTGCTTTTTAGATTGAATGATTTCACAAATGTTGTATGTTGATTGTTTAAAAAAATTGTTTTCGTATTTGTAATGTATTGAATATGGTTTTTTTAAAATTACAATAGCAATGTAATATTAATTTTATACAAATTATTATCCTTTTTCACACCTCCCTGCATTTCCATGATGCTCTATTTTTATTCTGCATCTAAAAAGACTGATATAATTGGCTCACTGTGGAGTTGTTGGAAAGTTGATAGTGCTTCGGTATATACAATGATAAACAATGCGTGGCTCTGCTGCTATTGTCGAGTCACAAGGACACACGGGCTTATTATGTTGGATATTATAATTAGATATTTAGGACTTTTTGTGAAGGGTTTCGGCGAAGTATTCTAGGTTTTAATGATCAGCGTCCGGTTATTGGTCTAATAGTTTGGTATTTAATATCGTGCTTTTTAGATTGAATGATTTCACAAATGTTGTATGTGGATTGTTTAAAAAAATTGTTTTCGTATTTGTAATGTATTGAATATGGTTTTTTTTAAATTACAATAGCAATGTAATATTAATTTTATACAAATTATTATCCTTTTTCACACTTCCCTGCATTTCCATGATGCTCTATTTTTGTTCTGCATCTAAAAAGACTGATATAGTTGGCTCACTGTAGAGTTGTCGGAAAGTTGATAGTGCTTCGGTATATACAATGATAAACACTGCGTGTCTCTGCTGCTGTTGTCGAGTCATAAGGACACACAGGCTTATTATGTTGGATATTATAATTAGATATTTAGGACTTTTTGTGAAGGGTTTCGGCGAAGTATTCTGGGTTTTAATGATTAGCGTCCGGTTATTGGTCTAATAGTTTGGTATATAATATAGTGCTTTTAAGATTGAGTCATTTCAAAAATATTGTATTTTGATTGTTTAAAAAAATTGTTATTGTTTTTGTATTTGTAATGTATTGAGTATGGGTTTTTTAAATTACAGTAGCAATGTAACATTAATTTTGTACAAATTATTATCCTTTTTCACACCTCCCTGCATTTCCATGATGCTCTATTTTTGTTCTGGATCTAAAAAGACTGATATAGTTGGCTCACTGTGGAGTTGTCGGAAAGTTGATCGTGCTTCGGTATATACAATGATAAACAATGCGTGGAACTGCTGCTATTGTCGAGTCACAAGGACACACGGGCTTATTATGTTGGATATTATAATTAGATATTTAGGACTTTTTGTGAAGGGTTTCGGCGAAGTATTCTGGGTTTTAATGATTAGCGTCCGTTTATTGTTCGAATAGTTTGGTATATAATATAGTGCCTTTAAGATTGAGTCATTTCACAAATACTGTATTTTGATTGTTTAAAAAAAATTGTTATTGTTTTTGTATTTGTAATGTATTGAGTATGGGTTTTTTTAATTACAATAGCAATGTAATATTAATTTTATACAAGTTATTATCCTTTTTCACACCTCCCTGCATTTCCATGATGCTCTATTTTTGTTCTGCATCTAAAAAGACTGATATAGTTGGCTCACTGTGGAGTTGTCGGAAAGTTGATAGTGCTTCGGTATATACAATGATAAACAATGCGTGGCTCTGCTGCTATTGTCGAGTCACAAGGACACACGGGCTTATTATGTTGGATATTATAATTAGATATTTAGGACTTTTTGTGAAGGGTTTCGGCGAAGTATCCTGGGTTTTAATGATTAGCGTCCGGTTATTGGTCTAATAGTTTGGTATTTAATATCGTGCTTTTAAGATTGAGTCATTTCGCAAATATTGTATTTTGATTGTTTAAAAAAATTGTTTTTGTATTTGTAATGTATTGAATATGGTTTTTTTTTAAATTACAATAGCAATGTAATATTAATTTTATACAAATTATTATCCTTTTTCACACCTCCCTGCATTTCCATGATGCTCTATTTTTATTCTGCATCTAAAAAGACTGATATAGTTGGCTCACTGTGGAGTTGTCGGAAAGTTGATAGTGCTTCGGTGTATACAATGATAAACAATGCGTGGCTCTGCTGCTATTGTCGAGTCACAAGGACACACGGGCTTATTATGTTGGATATTATAATTAGATATTTAGGACTTTCTGTGAAGGGTTTCGGCGAAGTATTCTGGGCTTTAATGACTAGCATCTGGTTATTGGTTTAATAGTTTGGTATTTAATATTGTGCTTTTTAGATTGAATAATTTCACAAATATTGTATTTTAATTGTTTAAAAAAATTGTTTGTGTTTTTGTATTTGTAATGTTTTTTTTTTTTTTTTTTTTCATTATTCAGTTCCAGTTCCGAGGTATAACCGTGAGGGTATATTTGTAATGTATTCAATATCATTTATTAAAAATTGAAATAGCAATGTAATATTAATTTTATATAAATTAAAAGCTTGCATTCAGATCTTGGTGAAGCAATCAATTCATGGTTTTAGATCGGAATCGTAGATTTTCATGTCATTGTTGATGTGAAGTTTTATTGCGGGATATCGTATGATATATATATATATATATATATCGTAATTTAATAGTACAATGATAAACAACACGTGGATGATCTACAATTCTCGAATGCACTCGACTTTATTATGTACTATAATATAATTAAATATTTCGCTCTTTTGGTAAACCATTTCAGCGAAGCATTCTGGGCTCTAGTAATTAGCCTCCAGTGATTGGCCTATTAGTTCAGTATTTAACATTATGCTTTTAGAACTTAATTTAGCAAATATTGTATTTCGTTTACACAAAAAAAAATTGTTTTCGTTTCTCTATAATGTGTTGAACAAGATTATTTTTATTTAAATAGAAATGCAATATTAATTTTATACAAATTGAAACCTTGCATATAAATCTTCGTGTAGCATTTAATTTATGGTTTTCGATCGAAATCGTAGATTCTTATGTGATTGCTGACATAAAGATTTATTGCGGGTTATCATCGTGTTATATATATATACATATATTTTATTTCCAACAACAGCAGTTATTTTATTATATAATTTGCAATCTCGCAAACACTCATAGATACTCTTGCATTCTCAGATACTTACAGCACTTACACATGCTCACACACACACGATAAATGTACAGTCCTTTTGTGAAAGTATCTGTGAGTATCTGTAAGAGGTTGTGAGTTTCTATTAGAGTGTGTGAATGTGAACATGTCTGTAAGTGAAGCATTTGTGATTTTTTTGGATATTTGTAAAGCGTCTATGAATGTTAAGAGTCTCATTAAATATTTATGAATACTAATCATCATTATGTAGCTATTTATAGTTAATTCTCTGAATCATCAGTGAATTTAATTTAATTATTATGTAGCTATTTATACTGTTAAAAATTCAAGTGAATTTAATAAACAAAACGATATGAGTTTTACGAAACGAGTATATGAATTCCATATTAATATACTTTTATTGTAAATTTAAGAATAGTATAAGAAATATCCGATATTTGAAAATTACAGTACGCGAGTATTGTAATTTTCATTTTAATATACTAATATTGTATTTGTCAATGACGAATGCATCTGAAAATTAATACGGTATTATATTAATATAAAAAAATTGTACAGTGTATACTTTTCATTTAGAACCAATGATTATTTTCAAGACGAAAAATAAGTCACGATAAATAAGATTACAAAAAATGTTTACAATTGCTTCGAAATATCGAAGATTCCCTATCATTCGAACTGAATAATAGGATGTAGAATAAATGTTAGACGCGATTTGAAAATTTTACGATATTTCTATTTCAGTTGTCACGTGCCTTTGTCTCGAACCGACAGTAGCATCGCTTTCACATGGATAAAGAGGTGACGGATGGTCAGTAAATGAGCCAGTGAACGTTACATCGCGATGTTACGGTGGATTCGACTCGGTCAATTGAACGTATCTTCACTGCGTTTAAAAAAGTCGTGTAAAAAAAAGTAAGAGATAGAATGAGACTTTTATTGTAGCGGGTATATTCCTCAGGATTTATCACCCGTCGCTTTATGGTTCGCGCCGGGAGACGAGCATCGCGATCGCATTAGATAATTCAATGAACCGGCTTGTTAGGTTTTCTCATGCTGCGGTGCGAACGCGCTCACTGACTATATTTTGCACTGCTGCAGATACGGAGAGCAAAGAGTAGCAGCTATTATTCGTGCCTGGCTGCGGCTTGAGTAAATTCAAAGAGTGACTATAAAAAGCGCGGACAACGGTTACGCACGCCCGGAGGTGATTCCAAGTGTGACATTGCTCGTTTGAGAGCTGCTGATGCTTTTGCTGCTGTTAGTTTAGTGGTCGCGAGAGCATAATACACATTTTATGCATTTTCGCTTTTTCGAGATAAGCCACGCCTATGTACATAACCATTTAATTCTACATATTCTCTTAGTTGCACATTTTTTTTATCTTTATTTTACCGTTTATAGTCGTTAGGAAAAGCCACGCATTAAAATGGCAGATCAGTTATAGAATTTTTTTAAAAAGTGAATTATTTGATCAGTCAATAAATTGATCGCTTAAGGATAAAATACTAATCAACCAAGTGTGAATCGATTAGAACTTAAATACTTTGCAACGAGAAAAAAGTTGAACTTTGCAAATTGCTTCCACATTATTGTTGGGTTTTTACAAATCTACTTCTATGAGGAAGCATGTTAATCTATTTTGGCTTCCTCATAGAGGAAGCTTTGTAACAATCCAACAATAATGAGGAAGCAATTTGCAAAGTTCTACTTTGCAGCCTTGTTTTAAAAAATTTTAAATGGCATTAGTTTTGAACCCCTTGACAGATTCTCGCCAGATTCAAACTGATGCTTAGTTTACCCGCACTCTACTTGTGGACCAAATTTGAGCGCGATATCTTAAAAATTGCGGAAGTTAGAGTACGAACAAAAAATGTCAAAAGATTTAAAAATGCCATAAATTGTGAACCCCTTAACGGATTGACACCAAATTTAATCCCAAACACTATTTGATAACAGTCCACTTCTGGTCCAAGTTTGAGCCGGATGTCATAAAAATTGCGGGAGTTAGAGCCCGAGCTGACATTCTCCAAAAAATTCAAAATGGCATAAATTTTGAACACCTTGATGGATTAACTCCAAATTCAATCCCGTACCTTGTTTAACGACAGCTTACTCGTGGTTCAAATTTGAGCGCGATATCTTAAAAATTGCGGAAGTTAGAGTACGAACAAAAAATGTCAAAAAATTAAAAAATGCCATAAATTGTGAACCCCTTAACGGATTGACACCAAATTTAATCCCAAACACTATTTGATAACAGTCCACTTCTGGTCCAAGTTTGAGCCGGATGTCATAAAAATTGCGGGAGTTAGAGCCCGAGCTGACATTCTTCAAAAAATTCAAAATGTCATAAATTTTGAACACCTTGATGGATTAACTCCAAATTCAATCCCATACCTTGTTTAACGACAGCTTACTCGTGGTTCAAATTTGAGCCCGATATCTTAAAAATTGCGACGGTTATCGTGCTAACAAAAAATTGTGGAGATACGCACACACACACACATACATTTTTTCTAAACCACTTTTCTTGATGTTTTAGACCATTCTGAGTGTCCTGACTTGAAAATCTCGAGAAAAAAAAATGTCTCGAAAACAAAGCTTCCTCTATGAGGAAGCAAAAAGGGAAAAATCAATGTCATTGAAGATACTAAGATTATTGATTATTAATGATGATAGTACCAAAAATATACGAATTGTAAAAAATAGTTCAAAAAATTATTTGACAAATTCAATAGAAATCTTCATTTTGTTTTTCTTGTGAATTCATTAATTTTGCAGAATACATGTGATGTTTGAAAGAAATTTGACATTATTCTGAAATTTCTTTTCATTTGTTTCAAATATTTAAAAAGTCGTGAATTATTCCATTTTTTCAGGTATATTTCTGCGTTAATTATTTGAAAACTAAAGTCCTTTTCATTACATTTATTTAAGTCGGTGTTTTTAACATTAAAAATATCTATTTATTATACATTTGTTTAAGCTGATGTTTAAGCCGATTTAATGACTTCAACATTTGTATATTTGCTATACATTATTTTAAAAGAACCAGTTGATTTTACGATTCCAAAAATGATATCTATGTAGATTAAATCGAATAAACTCTACCAAAATCCATTTTTTACTTAATATACACATTCCAGTTGAAAAAAAAGTATTTGCAACAAAATCACAAGCCTGTAATTCTGTAGTGCGAGAATAACAATAATAGTATCTTGTCCATGTACTAAGTACCAATTTAATATCCTGTGCACTGAATTGCTAAAGCTATTCGCCAGATTAAGTTCTCCGAATGTCGAAAGCATCGGCAGACATTGCAGCCTTAATAGCACGAAAGCCGATCTCAAAAAGGGAAGTAATAGCCGATAGCTAGTAGTCGCTAAGTTATCAACGATGGTCCCGTACTGGCGGTACAACGGCGATAAGACGATTTAATACACTGAACGTAGAGTCGTCGCGTTAAGATTAAGGTGCTCATATTATAACTTTGAGACAATTTTTTGCTGCGACTGGTATGTAGCAAGGGAATCCATATAAGTGCACAGTGAAAAATAAAAACGAAGAGGGTGGAGTAAGAAAAAAAATAAAAATAAGAGCCTGTTCAGGTCGAAACGAGCTATACGAGGATCGTTGAGATTTCGAATGGAAATTTAGAGGATCGATCTATCCTGGAGGAACAACTCTGTTCACCTTCGCCAGAGAGATAAGAAAGGGTAGGCTGAGGTAATATAGGTTGTGTATATATTGTACAAGCTTTGGTACTGCAGACTTTTAATGCGAAAATTGAGACGTTAGTCTGGATCGATCTAATGGCTCGGGTTTAACGTGTATGGAGTTGGTCGTTGCATGTTATCGGTAGGACAACCAAGTGCTCGCCCAGGATCTTCACTGCACAAACTTGTCCCTTGCGTGACGCCTGAATTATTCTCCCTTAACTGCTGCATATATTCCACGCAGTCGACTGCCTATGTAGTTCCTAGTATCGCGTTATATATTTTTTTGAATTTTTTTTTATTAATCGCTAAATTTTTATCGTTTTGCTATCCTGAACATTCATGTAATTACACATTGTGAGACATTTTTTGTAAATAATGAGAAAACTGTGTTTGACATTTTTCAATGAAAATTAATATACTGTGTACGAATTTTTTTTCGCGGGTAACGCGTATATTAAATTTAATATACAAGTAGGTGCGGTGTAAAATTAATATATTAAATACATGATAAAACTTGTGGTTATCTTTAATTTTATAACATATGCAGTTGTAAAGTACATACTGAATTTAATTTCTTACGCAAAATAGGCAAAAAAAATTTTTATACAGTATATTAGTTTGTTCAATATTTATAGCAGTGAGCAATTATTTTTTTTTAAGGAACTTTCTTAATTTTGATTCAATTCTAATTATTAATAAAGTATGTACCATTATGGAAATCTAAAGAAATATATATCTTAAATAAATACGTTACAAAAAGATGTAAAAAAATAATAGACAATGGTTAATTAGACAAATAATGGACCATTACTATTTCCATTCTTTAGGCCATTTAAAAAAACGTAATAAGGTATTATATGTTCATGTCATTTTTACGGAATTTTTTTGTAATCACTTTTTTTTCAGAACAGAATATTTGTAACTCTACAATCAAGGCAGATTATTATTTAAACACTAATTAAAATCGTATCGATCGTAGTATAAATTAGAGGAAAGAGAGTCGATTCGGAAGTAATGGGATGGTTACAACTCTGATACTAATATCTTTGCCCATACACGTACAACTGTATAATATAGTAGTTGAGAAAAGGTTGGGGCAGAAAATTGATGAGGTGGACGCCGAAGGCAGGAGTTACAATGTAGCCGAGGCAGACAGGATGAGATTGGAGAAAGAACGATCGGCAGATCCGGAGGGTATGTATAAAACTTCGAGTAAGGTCGTACGTTTTACTATGCAGAATGTAACGTGATGTCTGGTAAGAGAGCCCGCGTGCTTTTTACTGGATCGAGAATGAGGAACGCCGCAACGACAGCAGGTCGCGGTGGCGTCAACGAAGAGCAAGCCAGTAAGCAAGAAGCCTATAGAATTGGTGGGAAAGAGAGGGGAGCGACAGAGAGAGAGAGAGAGAGAGAGAGAGGGAGAGAGAAATGGTAAATGGAAAATTGTAAGTGGTAGGCCACCGCCGGTGCTCTGAGCATGAATGAATGGAACCTGCTTTGCCGCTTGCATACCCATTATAGGAACCCAACATATAACAGCTATCGTCTGAGGTACGTATTTACGTACACGCAGATATACATAGGATCTACACGCATATCTACAGTCGATTGGTATATGATGCATTCTTCGCCAATACCACGATTTTTTTTCCTGTACCTCATTTCTCATAATCAGCCTCAGTAGATTCTGTGAATTATTTCAGATTTTTATTCTCAAACAAGAAAAAAAGGACGTACATTTTATTTCCTACCCATTTTCATCTGAGAACTTATAAATTGGACAAGAAAAATATAATGCTGGCGATTCGCATTTTTTATCGGGCTAACTTTGTATTTGAGGAATGAAATTATTTTTTAATAAATATAATTACACTTTTGTTTTTTTTTCATTATAGGAACCCAACATATAACAGCTACCGTCTGAGGTACGTATTTACGTACACGCAGATATACATAGGATCTACACGCATATCTACAGTCGATTGGTATATGAAGCATTCTCCGCCAATACCACGATTTTTTTTCCAGTACCTCATTTCCCATAATCAGCCTCAGTAGATTCTGTGATTTATTTCAGATTTTTATTCTCAAACAAGAAAAAAAGGACGTACATTTTATTTCCTACCCATTTTTATCTGAGAACTTATAAATTGGACAAGAAAAATATAATGCTGGAGATTCCCATTTTTAACCGGGCTAACTTTGCATTTGAGGAATAAAATTATTTTTTAATAAATATAATTACATTTTTGTTTTTTTTCGTGCAATGAAGCATCTTTGATACCCATTATAGGAACCCAACATATAACAGCCATCGTCTGAGGTACGTATTTACGTACATGCAGATATACATAGGATGTACACGCATATCTACAGTCGATTGGTATATGAGGCATTCTCCGCCAATACCACGATTTTTTTTCCAGTACCTCATTTCTCATAATCAGCCTCAGTAGATTCTGTGAATTATTTCAGATTTTTATTCTCAAACAAGAAAAAAAGGACGTACATTTTATTTCCTACCCATTTTGCTTCCTCATAGAGGAAGCTTTGTTTTCATGAAATTTTTTTTTTTCGAGATTTTCATGTCAGTACACTTAGAATGGGCCAAAACGTCGAGAAAAGTGATTTAGAAAAAATGTCTGTATGTGTGTGTGTGTGTGTGTATGTTACACGATCGAAAAATGTAAATTTTTATAACTCGGGAATGCCTTGAGATATCAAGCTGAAATTTGGACCATAGATAGAGGGATCAAGCCTCATCTTTCATACAGATTTTTGTTAAAATCCACTTCATCGTTAAATTATTACGCGTTTTTAAATTTTTTCGAAAAATGTCTGTTTACGCGATAACTCTTTCAATTTTCGAGATATTGATCTTAAAATTGGTGTGAATGTGAGCTTTCATACGCCGGTGATTGCTATTGAATTTGGTTAAGATCGGTTGAACCGTTCAAATTTTATGATGTTTTGAATTTTTCAAAAAATTGACATTATCGCTCTATTGTAACTTTTGCAAAACTTAAGATAGCGAGCTCAAATTTTGTATATAAATGAAACAATATTCAGCCATTATATATGTATAATTTAGTGACGAACGGTATGAAATTTTTGATTTTATAGAATGTTGAATTATTTTTAAAAATATACATTCTCATATTCACTTTCGGAAACGCTCTAATAATCACGAAATAACGTAATAACGAAATAGAAAAAGCGAATCCACAACATGTATATTTATCTAATTAAAACAAGGATGCAAAGTAGAACCTTGCACATTGCTTCCTTATTATTTTTCGTGATTTACAAAGCTTCCTCTATAAGGAAGCCAAAAATTGAATAACATAAATAAAAATTGAATAACAATGAATAACTTCCTCATAGAGGTAGCTTTGTAAATCGCGAAAAATAATGAGGAAGCAATGTGCAAGGTTCTACTTTGCATCCTTTTTTATCTCAGAACTTATAAATTGCACAAGAAAAATACAATGCTGGAGATTCCCATTTTTAATCGGGCTAATTTTGCATTTGAGGAATAAAATCATTTTTTAATAAATATAATTACACTTTTGTTTTTTTCGTGCAATGAAGCATCTTTGATTTTACAACCAGTTTTCTGGCATTGATAGTCATAGAAAAATCGGTTGAAATTGATATTGAATTATAATCGGATTATGCTTAGATTGAACTCAACGAAAAAATCCGACCTGGGAAATTAACGATTAACTAATTTTCAGTTAGGTTACGATAAACAAACAACTCACTTCTCAACAACAAATACTGTAATTAAATTCCAGAGGCAATTTGATGAAACATCTTTAATAATTAAGAAGAGCTATTGCATTTAATAATCGGACTAATATTATGATTGATTAATTCAAAATACTGAACTCATCTCATCGAATGTTAACATATGTAAGTTGACTTTTTTTTTCAAACCTAGCTGCGAATATCTTCATTATATATTAATAAAAACACTTGTTGCTGATTAAAGTCACCATTTAAAAAAGTCATTTAAACCACCAAAAACTGTAGAAATATTAAAAAATATCGAGCACTAATTAGACTAGTGTAAATTTTATTATATTTAATAAACGGACTAACGTTATGGTTTTTTGACTCAAAAATACTTATCTAAGACTCATCTCATCGAATGTTAGCATATGTCTGACGATTTTTTTTTGTTTGCAAACTTAGCTGCGAATATCTTTATTACATATTAAAAACACATGTTGCTGTTTAAGTTTTCCTTTAAAAAAGTCAATGTAACCAAAAATTCTGGAACCATTAAGAAATATTTAGCAGTGATTCGACTAGTGTAAATTTGATTACATCCTTAATCGTCTACCGGTCATTCGTTCCGCCAGCTACAAAATTCCAGCAGCGATGTAAGTAACTACACCGAGTCATGTTTTGAGTTCTGAATGAAACAAAACGAAAGGGGGAACACTCGACGACAGCGAGGACGATTTTCTGGCGCGTGTATATGCGTTTCGGTCAATGGAGATGGGAATGCGTACAAAGGGAAAAGAGAGAGAGAGAGACAGAAAACGACAAAGTGCACGCGTGCAGCTCGCGTACCGCCCTCGGCTCGATTCACTCGGCATTTTAATCAGGCGCTGCTGTTGCTGCAGAGCATCAGAGCGAAGCAAACGTAGCAGGATAAAGTCATATTCCTACCGAGGTCAGGCACCGTGACGCAGGTGTTTACGCGGCTCGTTGACTTTTCATGAATCTCCCCCTCACGATCTATAAAGTATCACGACTTGTGCATTTTACCATCTTGATTTACATCACTGCTTCGCTTACGCTTCGTTATTCCAAATGTTATTGCTTAATTGCAAGCCACACGACGATACGACATTCTACAACGATGCGTGCCGGTTTTTAAAAGTTGTCATGTCATCTTTAAAGAATTATCACTTTGAAAAAGGATAGACGTTCAATATTTGCAGTACAGGATTATAATTTGTGGTCATTTATAAATTAAAATAAACAGTCGTTCATTCGTTATCGAAAAAAAAATACTTTGATTTTGCTTCTTTAAAAATATATATATATATATATATCGCGATTATGGCATTTTTTTTGGTTATAAATGTACTTAAATGTTTGAAAAATGGCATGTATTTAGAAATTCGAACGCCTTTTACACGAGAATAGCGTGAGAGGTAATTATACTATTTGACAGTGAGTAGAACATTAAGATGTTTTAAATTACTATAATTTTTGTAACCAATTGTCCTGAGTTTCGAATTTTATGAAATTTTGAATTTTTCGCAAAATTGAAGGGACCCTCTGATTCTCAAAAAAAAAAAAAAAAATTTAGCTGAACTTTTTTTAGATTAATTGAGTATCATTAAATAGTAGTTGGTGAATTTGGCGAAAATTGGTAAATGAGCAAATTTGCGAAATTTGTTACTTTTTACAATTTTGTCGATGCTCCACCTGCCACAAATTTGAAGATATTAAACTAGATGTTTCTAATTAAATAAAGTGTCGGCTAAGGATGATCCGTATAAAATTTTTCGAAAATCGGTGGATGGGATTAAATTCCACGTAATTTCGAACGAAAGAAATAACCGTAAACGTTCTAGCTTTAGCAAATCTTGAAATATCAGACAATTTTTTTAAACGTGTATACTGATTTAAAAGGACAGTATTAAATGCAACAAAAATCGGTAAATGAATTCAGATTATAACATTTTTGTAATTTTGTAGCTTCCGGCAGTTCTTGAATTATCGAACTAATATGCTATTCCATAATTAGAGTATTATTAACATGCATTTAATACTAAGTTTGAAAAAAATCGTCCAAAGGGGTCAAATAATATACAATATTTAAAAAATAAAAAAAATTAATTCGTTCTTCTTTCGCCAAATTTCCAGCTATCGGGCAATTTATTTCTGTCAACGACACAAATTAATACCGCCAATATACAATTTTTTTTGCAAACTAAACATAAAAAATAAAAAATAAATTCCCCAATGAAGTTCGACGAATTATAGAAATTTCGTTTTCATCTCTCAGTTAATTTAAACACCTATCTTAAGGTTGAGCCAGACGATTAAATATTTCTTTTACACGCTGTAATATAGTGTGTTGGCAAAAGGAGATATAGCTGAGAAACAAAATGTGAATGAGCTTTTAAACGAGCGTAGAGACTCCAAATGTCTTGTCAGTAATATCTTATTAATTCTGAAACGTATGTCGTAGCGATCGAAATCCACACATTTCGAGTCTCATCTTATTCTGTGCCGATGCTGGTGAGTCCGACGAGTGATGATGACGAAATATCACGCCCGTTTCCAAGCTAACTTTATCCCAATAGCCTTTCGTAAATATCCTTGAGAGTTTTATTTCAATCTTATTTTATTCTCTCTTGGGTGCGAGGTTCGCTTGTCTTTCTCCCACACGAGCAAAGACTCGACGATTCGAACGAAGCTGGAGCTGTCTGTGGATAATCCTGGCTGCTTTCGATTGCGGGAATTAAATTACAATAATAGATATGCTCGCTTAACCGATAAATTAAATGGCGTATCAACGTTGGAACAATTCCAATTATAATACCAATTAGGAATTATATTGATAGGGTCGTGCGAGATCGTTTAGCAAGTTAGCTTTAAAGGTATCTTGAATATAGTGGCTAAGTCTGAGGGAAATGAGTGCAGATCTATGTAGTTAATAGGCATAAGATCCGACGATTATTCACGTTAGTGGCTTGAGAAATTTGAACCATTATATTTTCAAGAGGCAACGAAGATCTCGATATGAATTCTCGACGTCACAGTGATTGCTTATGCATGGTACAGAGGATCTTGATGATTGCGAGATACGGTTCACTTTCTTTTTTATGAAGTAACACTTTGTTTCATCGTTATTCAATGCATTTCATATTTTTTAATTTCGATTTTTTGCTGCCTGAAAAATCTTTGTTTTTATTTTATTTTTTGCAAATAACGAGTTTGGATAATCGAAATAATTGAAAATTTCAACTAAAGTGGTTTAGGAAAAATGGAAGACATGAGTTCTCAGCGATTACCGAAACTTTGTGTTAATTGCATTAAAAAAAAAGTTTTGTCAACTTCTATTGGCATATTTCGTTAACAAATTATTTTTGTACCGATTTTGTAAAACTAGAAAATAAACAATTTATTTTTGTAAGTTTATAAAAAAACTTTTGTGGAAAACATATTATAGCGTATATTCGATACAGAGTTGTAAATGCCTAATACTTATAGAAATAATGATGATGATACGATCAGCTCTATAATAATGATTTTATAATAATAACATGTAGCGATTGTAATACGATGATTAAACTTTGGAATAGCTGCAAAACTTATTATTTTTCAATAAAAATTCACGGTAATTCTTTTGAAAAAATGGAAAAAAATAAGTAATGCATTACTTATTTCTTCCATTTTTACCACTATTTCTTGCAATATTAAAGGGAAAATTAGTATTTTTTTCAGCTATTCAAATGTTTGCACTCTATTTTATAATCACTACATATTATTATTATGAAATCATAATTACAAAACAAATTGTACTGTAAACTATATCTTATGAATTAATGAGGATTTACAACTCTGATTCGATATATATATTTTTTTAAATTGTAAATATTTCTAGATTTTTATATATGTCCACACAAATATATGGAAAACATATTTCCAGGTAAACACTACAATTTATGTAATATACATATATAATGTAATATCGAGAATATGCTTAAAAAAATATATTTTAACATATTCAAAAAATTAACTATAACTTTCGAGTATAATTTCTTTTTCATCTCACACAATCTCTTAATTATGTTTATGCGAGGTATGAATTTTTTTATTCAGTGATTTGATACGAAATCATTGATGCGAGTCGTGACAACGAGACAAGTGATATATGTAGAAGGCCGAGCCATGTGATGCCCGGCCAGACACAGTGAGACCTCGACGCAGCACCTCTCGATCTCTCAAATATTCATTAGTATCACACGTGAGTCTCTCATATTTTTAATTCACCTGCATCATGAATCATACGACTAAATATTCTTATAATCCAGCTATATATATCTTCGCCAAAATTATGCTATTTTTATACACTTCTAATTGTATAATTAATGAATTCGATAAAAACCGTTCGACTGAGTTATGACAATTAATGCGAGCGGACAGTCGAATTAAATACAATCGAAACATGTATTAAGTTTTTTTTTTCTGCCGCACCCCGTAAAATAGTATGAAAAAATATATTCCGTATATTAAATAATATATTTTTCGCGAAAAATGTGTGCTCATATTATATATATTTAATATGCAATTTCCTATAAAAATATTTGTACTTTTTGCTTTCTCATAGAGGAAGCTTTGTTTTCATGAAAAAATTTTTTTTCGAGATTTTTATACACTTCTAATTGTATAATTAATGAATTCGATAAAAACCGTTCGACTGAGTTATGACAATTAATGCGACCGGACAGTCGAATTAAATAGAATCGTAACATGTATTAAGTTTTTTTTTTCTGCCACACCCCGTAAAATAGTATGAAAAAATATATTCCGTATATTAAATAATATATTTTTCGCGAAAAATATGTGCTCATATTATATATATTTAATATGCAATTTCCTATAAAAATATTTGTACTTTTTGTTTCCTCATAGAGGAAGCTTTGTTTTCATGAAAATTTTTTTTTTCGAGATTTTCGTGTCAGTAGCTGAAATTTGGACCATAGATAGCGGGATCAAGCTTCATCGTTCATACAGATTTTTGTAAAAATTCACTTCATCATTAAATTATTATGCGTTTTTAAATTTTTTGAAAAATGTCTGTTTACGCGATAACTCTTTCAATTTTCGAGATATTGATCTTAAAATTTGTGTGAATGTGAGCTTTCATACGCCAGTGATCGCCATTGAATTTGGATAAGATCGGTTGAACCGTAAAAATTTTATGATGTTTTGAATTTTTTTAAAAATTGACATTATCCCTCTATTGTAACTTTTGCAAAACTTAAGATAGCGAGCTCAAATTTTGTATATAAATGAAACAATATTTAGCCATTATATATGTATAATTTAGTGACGAATGGTATGAAATTTTTGATTTTATGGAATGTTGAATTATTTTAAAAAATATAATGTATATTTTAAGTCAATGTATATCACATTGACTTAATCCATTGACTAATAACGAAATAGAAAAAGCGAATCCACAACATGTATATTTATTTAATTAAAACAAGGATGCACAGTAGAACCTTGCACATTGCTTCCTCATTATTTTTCGCGTTTTACAAAGCTTCCTCTATGAGGAAGCCAAAAATTGAATAACATACTTCCTCATAGAGCTTTGTAAAACGCAAAAAATAATGAGGAAGCAATGTGCAAGGTTCTACTTTTTTAAATAATTTGTTTATATCTTAAGAAATATTTTGTAGGTACATTCAAATAAAAATTTAAATAAATATTTGCTCTTGTGAGCTACAAAAATACAAACTAAGTGACAAAAAGAAAGTCTTATGGACAATTTAAAAAAAGTAATTATGATTGTAATGACGGAAAGACGTAGAAAATTTATATTGATTGTTCGAATGAAAGAATTGAAATTCTGAGATTGTAGGCCGCGTGTAGATGGCGAACGAAACTCGGCGATTAAGTATGCGTAGAATAGGACTAATGGAAGGTCACCATACACAGATTAGTTAAGCAGCGATTCGGATCGAGTCCGTAAAGGCTCGCGGAGTAGAAACTGGTTTTGGCGCCTGGACCACAGGATCCACTCAGCTGAGAATTCCCTGCTGTGCGCGACGCAACAACTTGGAGCCTCTTTTCTTACTCTCTCACATGAAAACTCGAAAAAAAATCTTCATAAAATCTGCATCTTGATATTAAGACGAGATAAAGCAAATTACGACAGCAATTAAATACAGAAATATATATTTTAATGTGTTACTTATTGGAGCAATCAGCACCGCCATTGAATTTATATTGAAGTACTTCAATATCCAGTTACAATACATTTTTTTTTCTGTTACGTATACAGCATGAAAACTTGTTCAGTTGACAACAATTTCCTGTCCATCTTCTTTTATTTATTAATTAGACCCATAAAGTTTTAAATGCTTTTTAATTTAAAAAAATTTATTTAAAAAATGTAAGACTTTTTAAAAATATATATATTAAATTTATATAATTTTTCGTGAAAAATATATTTTCGATATATGTAATATATTTGTATTAGGTTGAAGGATTTAATATGGGCATATAGTAAGACAATTTTATTTTTATCATTTTCAGACGACACGAACCCCTTAAATACCAACTTTAGGGCAGCCTTTTGAGAACGGTCAGCTCTGGTAAAATATCGTGCTGGTACATCATTATTTTATTTTATCGCATCGAAAATTTCCTCAGATTTTAATAACGGGCTGGATAAAATGCTTATTATATGCATATACAAATTCTAAGTAATGTAACATTATTAAAAAAATCAAAGATTAAAAAAAAAAATCTTCTGAATTTCTTATAAATTTATTTAACTGAGGTAGACTTTTTTTTGGCTTCCAGACAAACGTAATGAAAAAAATGTTATTAAATGATGATATGTCGCATTTCAGTATTTCACATATTAGATTTCTAAAAAAATCTGATTATTCAAAAAAGAAGGAAAAAATAAGTTTTTCAAAAAGCTTACAAACCCAACTTACAAAATAATAAAACATTTAACCATTTTACAAAAACCTACATCATTCCCTTAATTTCCAACCTTTTGTCTCTTCCTTATAAATATAAATAACTTAAAAAAAAACACAAATCATTTTCAGAAGAAAACAAAAAAAAGCATCACAGCGAGTAATAAAATCGGGCTTATTACGAGAAATATATGACCATATAAAAAGTAAGAAAAAGTCTCTGAATTCATGAAAAATATCTCGTGTATGTTTTTCATTTAAAACGGATTTGTTCGAGAAACGTGAAATAAATCTTACTTTGTATTTTATTCAACCCCGCCCATATGGTATACATAAATATATTTATATATAGCCAGAGCTAAATACAGGTAGGCCGAAGAATCGTTTCAGAATCGAACGTCTCCCAGGACACCCCGTAGTTCGACAGTCTTCAGCTACGGGAAAGAATTTTCTCCCACCGCATGAGAAAGAAGGAGAAAGAGAGAGAGAGAGAAAGAGAGAATGACTTTGCTGCCGATGGTGCCGCTCTGACGGCTGTGCGTGTAGCATAGCATGTATGGCCTCCCGCCAGAGTGCGTCTGATGCGGAAGCAGAGGGAGAGTCTCTATCACGATTTTTATTCGATAGCACACACCGGTATCGGCATGCACGCAAACGCCTCGACAAATCATTCCTCGTTAAGCATTGAATATCATTTTCTTCATATCTCTACAAAATACCGTATCTATCTACACGAATACGTGTTCCGAGGAAGTTATCAAGGACTTTGCGAGCTTTTTAACAGCAATAAATGTAAAAATTTTTATAATTGTCTCGCGATTTTTGTTACTTATTCACGGAAGATTTGCAATTATTTATTAGATTTTGAAGCTTTATTTAGAAGCATTACTTTTTGAATATTTCAATTATTATTTTACAATAATTATAATTATAATAGATCGTTATTATTATTTTGAATATCAGTAGTAGCAGAGTTGTAAATCCCCATTAATTCATGGGATATAGTTTACAGTACAATTTGTTTTGTAATTATGATTTCATAATAATAATATGTAGTGATTATAAAATAGAGGGTAAACATTTGAATAGCTGAAAAATTGCAAGAAATATTAGAAAAAATGGAAGAAATAAGTAATGCATTACTTATTTTTTTCCATTTTTTCAAAATGATTATAGTGAATTTTTATTGAAAATAATAATTTTTGCAGCCATTCCAAAGTTTAATCATCGTATTACAATCGCTACATGTTATTATTATAAAAACATAATTATAGAGCTGATCGTATCATCATCATTATTTCTATAAGTATTAGGCATTTACAACTCTGAGTAGTAGTAATCGTGATTTATTGACAAAACATCCATAAACGTAGTTTCTTACTCTAATTATATTATTGGTTTAGATTATTACTTTATACTTGGTACTTTGCCAATTCGCCATCGACCGCGGTCCTTCAGCTTTTTGAATATCATTTTCTTCATATCTCTACAAAATACTGTACTTATCTATACGAATACGTGTTCCGAGGAAGTTATCAAGGACTTTGCGAGCTTTTTAACAGCAGCACATTTTTTTAAATTGACTCAGGATTTTTGTTACTTATCCACGGAAGGGTTGCAATTATTTATCAGATTTTTAAAGCCCGTTACTTTTTGCAATGAACATTTCAATTATTATTTTATAATAATTGTAATTATAATAGATCGTTATTATTATTTTGAATATCATTTTCTTCATATCTCTACAAAATACCGTATCTATCTACACGAATACGTGTTCCGAGGAAGTTATCAAGGACTTTGCGAGCTTTTTAACAGCAGTAAATGTAAACATTTTTTTAAATTGTCTCGCGATTTTTGTTACTTATTCACGGAAGGTTTGCAATTATTTATTAGATTTTGAAACCCCATTACTTTTTGAATATTTCAATTATTATTTTACAATAATTATAATAGATCGTTATTATTATTTTGAATATCAGTAGTAGTAGAGTTGTAAATCCCCATTAATTCATGAGATATAGTTTACAGTACAATTTGTTTTGTAATTATGATTTCATAATAATAATATGTAGTGATTATAAAATAGAGGGTAAACATTTGAATAGCTGAAAAAAGTACTAATTTTCGCTTCAATATTGTAAGAAATATTAGAAAAAATGGAAGAAATAAGTAATGCATTACTTATTTTTTTCCATTTTTTCAAAATCATTACCGTGAATTTTTATTGAAAAATAATAATTTTTGCAGCCATTCCAAAGTTTAATCATCGTATTACAATCGCTACATGTTATTATTATAAAATCATAATTATAGAGCTGATCGTATCATCATCATTATTTCTATAAATATTAGGCATTTACAACTCTGAGTAGTAGTAATCGTGATTTATTGACAAAACATCCATAAACGTAGTTTCTTACTTTAATTATATTATTGGTTTAGATTATTACTTTATACTTGGTACTTTGCCAATTCGCCATCGACCGCGGTCCTTCAGCTTTTTGAATATCATTTTCTTCGTATCTCTACAAAATACTGTACTTATCTACACGAATACGTGTTCCGAGGAAGTTATCAAGGACTTTGCGAGCTTTTTAACAGCAGCACATTTTTTAAAATTGACTCAGGATTTTTGTTACTTATTCACGGAAGGGTTGCAATTATTTATCAGATTTTTAAAGCCTGTTACTTTTTGCAATGAACATTTCAATTATTATTTTATAATAATTGTAATTATAATAGATCGTTATTATTATTTTGAATGTCACTTTGTTCATATCTCTTCAAAATACTGTATTTATCTACACGAATACGTGTTCCGAGGAAGTTATCAAGGACTTTGCGAGCTTTTTAACAGCAGCACATTTTTTTAAATTGACTCAGGATTTTTGTTACTTATTCACGGAAAGGTTGCAATTATTTATCAGATTTTTAAAGCCCGTTACTTTTTGCAATGAACATTTCAATTATTATTTTATAATAATTATAATTATAATAGATCGTTATTATTATTTTGAATATCGTTTTGTTCATATCTCTACAAAATACTGTACTTATCTACACGAATACGTGTTCCGAGGAAGTTATCAAGGACTTTGCAAGCTTTTTAACAGCAGCACATTTTTTTAATTGACTGAGGATTTTTGTTACTTATTCACGGAAGGGTTGCAATTATTTATCAGATTTTTAAAGCCTGTTACTTTTTGCAATGAACATTTCAATTATTATTTTATAATAATTGTAATTATAATAGATCGTTATTATTATTTTGAATGTCATTTTGTTCATATCTCTTCAAAATACTGTATTTATCTACACGAATACGTGTTCCGAGGAAGTTATCAAGGACTTTGCGAGCTTTTTAACAGCAGCACATTTTTTTAAATTGACTCAGGATTTTTGTTACTTATTCACGGAAAGGTTGCAATTATTTATCAGATTTTTAAAGCCCGTTACTTTTTGCAATGAACATTTCAATTATTATTTTATAATAATTATAATTATAATAGATCGTTATTATTATTTTGAATATCGTTTTGTTCATATCTCTACAAAATACTGTACTTATCTACACGAATACGTGTTCCGAGGAAGTTATCAAGGACTTTGCAAGCTTTTTAACAGCAGCACATTTTTTTAATTGACTGAGGATTTTTGTTACTTATTCACGGAAGGGTTGCAATTATTTATCAGATTTTTAGAGCCCGTTACTTTTTGCAATGAACATTTCAATTATTATTTTATAATAATTGTAATTATAATAGATCGTTATTATTATTTTGAATATCATTTTGTTCATATCTCTACAAAATACTGTATTTATCTACACGAATACGTGTTCCGAGGAAGTTATCAAGGACTTTGCGAGCTTTTTAACAGCAGCACATTTTTTGAAATTGACTCAGGATTTTTGTTACTTATTCACGGAAGAGTTGCAATTATTTATCAGATTTTTAAAGCCCATTACTTTTTGCAATGAACATTTCAATTATTATTTTATAATAATTATAATTATAATAGATCGTTATTATTATTTTGAATATCGTTTTGTTCATATCTCTACAAAATACTGTATTTATCTACACGAATACGTGTTCCGAGGAAGTTATCAAGGGCTTTGCGAGTTTTTTAACAGCAGTACAATTTTGTTTTATTGACTCAGGATTTTTGTTACTTATTCGTGAAAGGGTTGCAATTATTTATCAGATTTTTAAGGCCCGTTACTTTTCGCAATGAACATTTAGGAGAACATTAAAATTATTATTTTATAATAATTATAATTATAATAGATCATTATTATTACTTTGTAATGTTAAATGCAATGCTTGTGAAATCAAGGATATTAATAATAATTTGAGAAAGACATTTTAGTTAAATCGGCAATAAATGGATAAAGATTTTACTGAATGTAGGAAATGAAAACAATTTTTCTATTATTTTCGATTTGCAAAAGTCTAACTTTGGCTCATAAATGTAACCTCTTGAAGAAGTGTTCTTAGATAATAATATTGAGATTCGCAATATCGTCTCGATGCTAAATATAGAATTAATTTTTTTCGAAAATAAAAATCAAGAAAAAAATGCATAAAATGCTTTTATTAAAAGCCATAAATCTACTGGTTATAGTGTCCAGTGAATAAGACGCAAGGACCTTCTTTCCGTGTGTCGAAATTTTCGACGACGTATTTTACTAATATTATTAAGCCTATTGAATTAAAAATGAGATGCGCATGTCTCCCATTTTGTATAATCTTTGCCATTAATTCTTGTCATTAAGCTACACACTTTTACCTCACACATAAGATATAAATAATAGCTGTCTCCAACTCCATAGATTAAAAGCAAAATGTGGATGCTTTGATACACGTGACACGGGGAGAAAATCAGCTAAATAATTTCTTCCCTCTAGACGCGTGAGGTGCGTAGAGAAAATTTTAACTCCCGTCCAACCTATCGCAACAAATCATTCCTCGTTAAATCTTCACCGAACAGTGTGTGTGCAGTTTGCAATGCGTCGTCCCAAGCCGACTAAATCGACGACCACGACGACGACTACAACTTTTTATCATGGACTTTAGCCAATTGCATGAAATATCAATTTCTTCCCGGTTCCTGGCCATCTCTCACAGGCAAATAACGGTTCTGCAATGTTAGCGGACGTTTCAGACGTCCGTTTAATCCACCAACTGAGCATTGGAATTCCGCCACCGCGTAAAAAACGCGTTAAACGCACTCGCGACGAAATTTATGTGAGCAAAATGTATACAAAATATAAAAAATTTCTGATGCATCAAATGCAGAATTATAAATTCCCAATTATTTTATAAATGAAATTGACGGTACAATTCAATTTGTGATTATATTTTTATAATAATAACTTGCAGCCATTAGAATATGATATGTAAACTTTTGAATAGAGGCAAGAAATATTAATTTCCCATAAAATGTTATGGTCATCTTATTGAAAAAATGAAGAAATACTGTTAATGCATTGCGAAAGTTATGCTGTGGTTGTGAATTTGTCTTACAATTTCTCCCAATATTTAAGTGTAAATGAGATTTTTCTGACAGCTTTTCAAAATTCACATATAGTTTTATAATCTCTACAGGTTATGATTATAAAATCGTAACGACAAAACAAACTGTTCTGTATACTTTATTTATTAAAGTAATGGAGACTTACAACACTCATTAAATGGATGCTATATATATTGGCTATTTTTTGGCTCTTAAAATATATTCTATGTATATCATATATTGCGTATGTGTAAAATATATTTCTCGTGCAATATATTTGTATCTACCTTGAAAAAATAATGTATGCACAATATTGTAATTCCGCATTAAATATATTAACATTTTTCTTCCATATATGCGAAGCATGTAAAACATTTTACATGTTGAGTATAGTTTTCTTACTTCTGTCGTATGATTCTCTAACACGAGGTAAAAATACATACATAGTACAAAAAAAATATTGAAAATTGAAGTAATGTGAAAACTTATATAAAAAGTGACATTTTTTACCGGTTTTGAGCAGTATATTCCTATTTTTTACGTGCGCTTCTTTAACTAAAATACGAAATACAATATTTAGCGAAAAAATAAGCAGAAATGTTGAAAAATGGGAAAAGTCGCAGTTCTGCATAATTATCTTTTAAATATATTATTTAACCTTTGACTACACAGGTAATATGAGAGACTCCTGCGTTTGCAACTCCACCGCTGAACTACACTGATGAATAAATTAAAGCGAACACTCGAGACTTTCTCATATACATCCTTATGGATTAACTCAATTTATCGGCAAATAATAACAGCTCATAATTTTTTTTCCATACAAAATATGTGGCTTGAAGGGTTAATTCGTCTCGTAATATAAAAAATATTACAAGTTCAAATTTTAAAAAATCATTCGAGTTTTTTTAGATAAAGAGATAACTTTCAGATATTTTTTAAATGACAAATTTTTTGAAAAATTCATACAAAACAACACCTTCCATTGGGCAATTAATTTAATCCGTGACGTAAAAATTACCATCTCTAAGATGCGTTAACTTAAAAAAGCCATCGCTTTTCGAAATTTTGAAAAAAAAAACCTCGTTTTTGTACAAAATGAGAAATTAGGAATGCAAAATCCAAATGATTACATTTGAAATTCAAAATTGGCGAATGAAAAATTGCTTTTCACAATTTAAAAAATAAAGAACATATTTAAAAATTTGCAATTAAACATTTTTTAAATCCAATGTAATATCCATTGATTTTGACAATTTGTCCTCTTGACATAAAGTGCCCTATATATCTTGATTCATCGACACAGCGGTGGCGAAATATTTTTATAATATAAAGAGATACATAAGCTCTGGTTGACCATTTACATTTTCCATGTACACACGTTATGGACATCCTGGTTCCTGATGCAGTCATGCAGACTCCGGTAATAAGACTCACACGCACTCAAAACGCTTTACATTCTATGCTCGAAAGAGAGGTGTAGGCGTATTCGAGATATATACGCGCTTACGCTTGTAGTCAATGCTAAATGCACGCATACTAGCCGGATGTGTAAAACGTATGTGGACGATGTTCCTCGAGAGCCAGATTCGATGTACTCGCTACAAGGGATGTAATTGTGCCTGCACACGTCCGTACGCATCGGCCATACGCATGCGTGTATTATGCAAATTCGGGTAGTAACTACCGGTCGAATATGTATCGACGTTCTAATGTGCTTACTGAGAATGTTCGATCACTCAAAGTGTTTTTAGATGTCGAATTCCTTTTTTTTTTTTAATTCATTGTCAACTCAGATGCGTAAAATGTAATTATTCATTACAAGAAAAAAATAAATGTTTGGTAAGACTTTGTTATGTATAAAATTTTTTAAAAATACACATTTGTTACTTAAAATACAGTATTAATTTGAAAGTTCGAAACCTATTTTTTTGAAAAAATGAAAATAAATTTACATTTTTCCTGAAAAATCAACGTTTAGACCAATATAATTATTTGAAAATATTCTTTGAAAAGTTGATATAAAAATTACAACTTTTAAGGTGAGGATATTTTTTTATATGGCTTCTAGTTATTGAGATACGATGAACGGTTTCATTTTGCTGTATTTATGAAAAATCAGCGTTATCACTTTCGCAAAATTTTGCAGAATAATTTCATTGAAATTAGGTGACTTTACAATTATATGCGACATTTTTCTTTTTGTTATTTAGACTCTACGAGCCACATTGAGTTAATGAAAACCATTATCGAAAAGGAATTAAAAAATTGGAAATATATTTACAAAAGCTCAAGTCTAATCTGAGTAAATTATGAAAAGGTTTGAAAAAAAAACTGAAGCGACAGAGAATGCCACGTATATGATATACATGTGTATGCATATATATATAGTTGTGTAACCATATGTATGCGCATATCTCTGTCTATTTTCTCAACGCGAAGACTTTTTATTGAAGGAACAATTTATTGTATATTTAACAAAAATTAAAAAAATCTAAGACATTTATTTTTATGTACATATTAAATTTATATAATTTGTTGTGGAAACATATATTTTCGATATACCTAATATATTATATTTTTATTAGGTTAAAAGATTTTATATGTGCATATCATAACATAATTTTATTTTTATCATTTTCAGATGACACGACGCCCTTAGATACCAACTTTAGGACAGCCTTTTGAGAACGGTCAGCTCTGGTAAAATATCGTGTTGGTACATCATTATTTTATTTTATCCCACCGAAAATTTCCTCAGATTTTAATAAAGGGCTGGATAAAATGCTTATTTTATGCATATAAAAATTCTAAATAGTGATTTTAAAAATCAAAGATTTTGAAAAAATATAAAAACTTCCGAATTTCTTATAAATTTATTTAACTAAGTCAGACATTTTTTTTGGCTTCAAAGTTTTTACATTTCAAACTACACTCAGAAAAGAACTTGGTTAGAATTACCAAAAAATTGGTTAAAAATGTTATCAAGAAAAGTTGGTGGGCACAACCAAGTTATTGACTAACATAACCAAGTTATTAGCTAATATAACCAAGGATTTGTTAAGACAACCAAGTATTTAGTACGCCTAATCAATAACTTGGTAGCGCCTACCAAATTTTTCTTGGTAAAATTTTTAACCAAAATCTTAGTAAGCCCAACCAGGCGTTTTTCTCCGTGTAATATAAAACATTGAAACGTACACGGAGAGAAGGAACTGATACTTTTTATCATATTTCTAGCAAAAAGTATCGTAAATTCCTGGTACAGAGGAGCCACGAGAACTACGAGAATTTTTACCACGAAATATGGTAAAAAATTCTATGTATATGTTAGAAATTCTCATAATTCTCGTACTTTTCGTAAGGTGGCGGCTGTAGGCTTCCCAATACCAGGCGAATTTTATAATTTTTACCATAGTGTCTGGTAAATTTTATCAGTTCCTTCTCTCCGTGTAATAAAAAACACAAATTTATGAAATGATATGTTGAATTTCAGTATTTCACAGGTTAAAAAAAAAAGTCGACAATCATTATCGAAAATGAATTCAAATTAGAAAAATATTTACAAAAGCTCAAGTAGTATTCTAATCTGAATAAATTATGAAAATGTTTGAAAAAAAAAGAAAAACTGAAGTGACAGAGAATGCCACGTATATGATATACATTCATACACATGTATGTATTTCATATTTATATATATAGGCGTGTAACCACGTCGAGTACATCGACGCGTATACGCGCATATCTCTGTCTATTTTCTCAACGCGGAAATGCGCGCATATAATTCGAGGACATATCGATAGATAGCGCGGAGGTTTGCTGGGCGTGCGTGCTGGCGCCTGATAAGGGCGCTACGCCTATTGGACGAGATGTACGATCGAGTCTCAGACCGGTCTACTCTTTAATACGGTTTCCGAACTCGACGCATTACATCCGTTACATCGTCGCCGTGAGATCTCTCAGACGGCTTTAATACCGTGGAATCTATAAGCGGTTTGAATTTCGACGATTTGTCGATGTCACTGATTCTGGACTCGTTTTTTTCACGTGGGAGAAGTCTATCGTGTTTTCTCACGTACCGCTATACATAACCATATCTATATATACATACAGCAGTATGTACTTCCGAGACGGTGTGATAGAAAATTTTCTAGATGTGATTCGATATGGTTAATGGATATTAAATGTCGGAGACGACATTACTCTCAAATTAATGACATGTCCTTTTGCATACTTTGATATACTATATCATGCTAATAACTATTGCGGGGCTTTACCTTTTTACATTTTCGCCTAAAACATCGGCGATTTTTTTAATCGTTTAAGGGGAGGGAGACAGGTCATAAAAATTAAATTTGTAAATTCAATATCATCAAAATTCTCTTACATATAAAAATGACCAATGAACTATATTGTTGGTACTCGACGAAAGGATTTTTTTTTGCTGTCGTCTGACTTGCGTATGCCTTTCAATATTGTCTTAAGCAAAGTTCTTAAGTTTTCCACTCTACGCATGATTCAGACCAAATTGCTAGGCAGATTGGACTAGTTGACGACTCATTTTCATCTTCATGAAAAGATACACCGGTTAAGTGGAGAAAATGTTAATAAAACGTAATATTTTTTTAAGTGACATGATTATAACTAAATATATTTTATGCTATTTTCTAAATCCGTGATTAACTTTGCTTTCAGAACAAGAAAAAAAATGTTTGCTGCACTTAGCCGGTGTATCTTTTCATGAAGAAGAAAATGAGATGTCAACTAGCCCAATCTGACTAGCAGTTTGGTCTGAATCATTCGCAGAGTGGAAAACCTAAGAACTTTCCTTAAGATAATATTGAAAGACATACGCAAGTCAGACGCCAGGAAAAAATCCTTTCAACGAGTACCAACAATATAGTTCATTTCTCATTTATATGCAAGAGAATTTGGATGCTATTGAATTTTCTAATTTATTTTTTTTGAAAATTATGATATTTTTCATTGGTTTTATGCAATGTTCTGACAGTATTTAAAAAACTACGTGATACGAGTGTAAAACAATTTTTCAAAACAAAATAAACATTTTTTCCTTACGTTTATCCCAGGCAGAATAAATTTTTTTTAATGCAGCCCAAAAATTGTAGGTGAAAAAGTTAAAAAAATTTACATGTAATGTTTTCAAATAATAATCTGGCTCAGGAGAAAAATTGTTTTTGAAGGGGTCGAAAAAGCGGTGCTATTAGCACTAGAAAAAAAAACAACGAACAGGATTTTGACTCTAACAAGTAATAAGTGCTTCAGTCATCTAACAGTCATAAGTCACATTTTTGTAATGTTATTAAAAGTTACTGTAAAATATTCTTATGATTTTAGAATATTTCTTGCCTTAAGGTTTACAAAAAGTTTAAATTTTTTTTCTGCTCTTTTTTTTGTTGCTCTCGACGAGGCTACAGTAGCATATATAGTGGTGCATTCGAGTTGAGAATTTTCGACAATACCGCGACGGGAGAGAGCCTTTATTTCCCTCTGCCACGCTCTTTGGACCAACCCACAATAAACCCTCTTCTCGCCCATTCAATTTAGAACAGCCTCAAGCATTATATTGCCATTGTGGGATAACGAGAGAGCGAACATATAGGGTGTTGGAGGATGAAGAACACAAGTGGCTAAACTCTAGCACATCTTGCCAGGATCTTTCAGAGCGATGATATTCTCGTTAGAATCCACAAGCTTTACAATACCAAGAGGATTTCGTCATCTGTGGACTCAAATGGGCGGACAAATACATTGACATCTCCAGTCCAGTTGTAACTCTACCAGAAATCCAACCCTTTATCCAAACTCTACAATAATAGAACTGTCACTCTTCTTTTTTTAACTTTAATGCTGACTCCCAAATGTCCATACGACGAAAACTCAACTAAACTACAATTCTACAAGACAAAATAGTTTGATAAAAATATTATCAATTATCAGGAAACCTACAGGACAAATACTCTATAGACTAATAACTGTACAAGAAAAAATGTACCAGACGAAAACTCTACCAGAACAAGAACCAAAACTTGTAATTTTACTGCGTTTGAACTGCACCAGATATAAAACTCTATCAGGTAAAAATTGTAGTGGATACAGATTTTATAGAGTAAGATTCTACAAGCAAGAATCTACCTGACAAAAACTGTACCGGACTATAATTCTACTAATAACAACTCTATCAGGTAAGAACTCTACTAGATCGAACAGTAACTTCACTGTAAAAAAAATCTACTTGAAATTTAATGAATTTTTACTGGAAGTTTTTATGCATAAACTAGTATATTACATTTAATATACAAGTGTAATGGAAAATTAATGTATGGTACAGCTCATTCAATAATTTATATAGTAAAAGTACTTGAATTTTAATAAATTACTTTAATTTTACTGGAAAAGTCCATGAATTTTATACCACAATAGTATATTAAATTTCTATTACGAGTTTATGCATAAAAACTTCCAATTTTTTCTAACAGTGTTGTAATTTTATTGAATTACAACTCTATTTAGTAATTAATCACAACTTTAACGAGTCAAAACTCTGAGAAATACTCTACAAAGTTAAAACTCTACCAGGCAAAAATTTGATAGCAGGGAAACTTTACTAAGTAACGACTTTATCAAGAGAAAAACTTTACCAGGTAATAAGGTTTCCTGAACGAAAAGCAGCTTATAATTTTTCTGCATAATAATTCTACCATAATGTATATCTGACCATATTGGTATATTTGTGATCTGCTGTTTAATCGTGTAGTGTTGTCATCATGTAAGTCGTATTATAGGTGAGTGTTGGAATTATAAATGATCGACATGTAAATATGTTGAAGGCGCAATTTGTCAACAAAAAATCGAACATAGGTCAGAAAGCTAGTTGTCAAAGTGGTGTGTAAGTAAAATTGCAGGATTACGTAGTTAAATTGAATTTAATGTTGAATGAAGCAAGTGATAAATACTCGACAAATTACGTTTATAGATTGCTGTCCTATTTTTCCCATTTTTTACAAACGCTTCTCTATAATTATGTCGTAAAACACGAATTTTTGTGGTATAAAAAACTATTCGTAAAATGTTTCATTTGGTATTGCAGAATATTTTTAAACACGAACATTATTCATAAATTATGGCAGCATATATAAAGATTTTTTAATTAGAAAACCAAATGGAAATTGAATAAAAACGTACATTCAAGTGGAATTAATAAGCTGCATGATTTTATTTATAATTAGCACATGGATAATTTATTAATAGTATCCTACGTTGAAGACGAATGGCAATTTTGTCCCGCTGCTAAATGTTACTTATTCTGTACCATTGTTAGCTCCGACAAACATAAGTAGTAATTATCGTATTATACTTCATTCTACGCTATTGTGATGTACGTGTCGCATTGTGTCTCGATTGAATTGAGTTCGACACAAGAAAATTTAAGGGGGTTAACATTTGATCCATTCACCGGCTCCCCCTTTTTATTGAATGAAACTGCTATTACCACCGATCCTGTTATTGCCTTCAATTGAATTAACGTCAGACCTCACGTGACGCTGACGCCTATTTTCCCATAAACTTCACGCCCCAGATGTACTATAAAATGTGACTTTTGAGATATGCCTACATTTTATCGAATTATATTGTTCTCCTTTTCTCTATGACCCTAATTGTATGGCAGTCACACGTTATAGTTAGCCTCTAATTATTATTTGGTGTGTTCGTGACCTGTGGTATCAGCACGCTAAATACATGATTAGATATCCTCAGGGTTGGATGATATTTTGCATTTAAATACTTGAAATATTAAACCCACGAGGTTTTAGAAATATATAATAGAAAATGATATATATTATTTGCTTCCAAATTTATTAATAGAAAATAAATATTTTATGCTTTAGAACCCTTTTAGCTATGCTCCAAATCTTTAATTTATCATATACTAGTTTTTGGCCAAAAACATTCTATTCAAAAATATCAATTTTTTAAAATATGTTTTACAATGGAAATTTATGTGAAATATATAAAATATCAAAAATGTATTCTAATTTTAGATATTCTGAGAGATTAGATACACTCAGAAAAATCGTAGCAGTACAGTCAACTATAATGTGACAACTATTCATTTTTAGTCCATGCTAATATTTTCATAGTTGCGGTAACTATTTGGAAGTTATAGTAACTATTTTATAATTGTGGCAACTATTTGATAGTTGTGGCAACGATTAAAAAATTGGTCATACGAACTAAAAATAAATAGTTGTCACTTTATAGTTACTAATACCATCATTTTCTCTCAGTGTATTTTAAAATGCAGATTCATTTCGTGGGGTCCAAAAACGACTATACCACAAACCCCATGAAAATAAAGTATAATTAAGGATACTTATTCTACATTCATTCTATACGTAAATTTTTGCCTTTTTAATGATCTCCAGAAATGTCTTGTAATCTGCCAGATTTTACTAGTAGTTGTCAGGACTTTTTCACTGAGAGAAAAAAATGATAGAATGAACTAAATCGGCGTTCACCCTCGTTCAAATGAATTTTTAGTTGGTATAACAAATATTTTGGTTACCGCAAATACATTTTAGTCAACTGAATCAAATAATTATTGAAGAAACTAAACATTTGGTTGTCCTAAACGAGAAATTCGTTTGAACGAGGACAAACGCCGATTTAGTTAATTTCTACATTTTTTCTCTCAGTGTTGTTAATTTTTTTTTAAAGATTTTTTTCCACGAATTTAGAAGTTATATTATTATAAAATTTTCGATGCCAAAGTTTCGATTTTACATTTCGATTTTTTTAGCAAAATAATCAAATTAATTTTGTTTGTGCCCAATCACGATATTTTCTATTCGTATAAATTTTTTTTCGAATTTACAAGGATGTGTGTAAAAACAAAAAATTCGATATTGAAGCAGTAAACAAAAAATCCAACATATTCGTTTTCATTCGAAATCGCATATCGTCGTCTACCGAATTTTTTGGCCTACTTGGATATTTAAATGTCCACTTTATCGATTTTTCTATAAATTCTACATAAGTCCCCATAAATACTGAAAAAAAATTAAAGAGTTATCGAATAGATCCGGCAAAAATTACGCTATTTCATTCAGAAGTTTACAAAACAGAATAACCATTTTAACATTACATATTTCCAAGGTATAAATTTTTTTTTTAAATGCATCACCAAAAATTATGGGCAAAAAAATCTTCAAAAATTCCTAGACAATGCTTTCAAATAATAATTGTGCCAACTAGCATAACAATTCTGAAAGGGTCGCAAAAAGTTGCTGTATTTACAGAAAATCTTGCTATAGCCGAAATATATATTTTAGTACGTCCTTTTACACTGTTAGAAAATATTGGAAGTTTTTATTCATAAACTCGTCATCGAATTTTAATATACAATTGTGGTGTAAGATTCATGTACTTTTACTGTAAAATTAAAGTACATTATTGAATGTGCTGTACCATACATTAATTTTACATTTCACTTGTATACTAAATTAAATATACATTAGAGCATCGATAATCCGAACGTCAATTATCCGAAACGTCAATCATCCGAACGATGATTTGGATTATCCGAATTTTTGTCGTTACATACATAGTTGCGCGACTTTTTCCCAACAAAATAGCATATTATATGGAGACCAGCGATTTTATTAGAATATATATAATATATACTAACAATGATATATTTAAAATATTAATTTTCGATAAATATATACATATTATATATACATATATGTATTATATTATACGTATATATTGTAATATTTTAAGCGTTTCAGTTCCTCCCTCCCCCTTCACAAAATATTGATGTTCAGTCATATGAATTTCCGATTATCCGAACGATAGTCGGTCCCAATTAGTTCAGATAATCGACGCTCTACTGTACTAGTTTGTGAATAAAAACTTCCAGTAAAAGTACACTAAATTTCAAGTAGATTTTTGTAGAGTATACATATAGTGTGTATCGAAAGTTTAAATACGAGGTTGAGGCTAAATGTTTAGCGGGGCACCCAGTATAACGCTGTCAATGCTGGGGGGAACCTGCGGGTCTTCCTTGGAAGAAGACATATTTTGAAAGGGATGGTCACGGGAAATGTCCGGCTGCGGCCGACCGGTCGGTCGCAACCCTACGCGATAACCCACCAGCGGTCCTCAAAGGGTCATCCTCTCACTTAGCATAAAAGGGGTAACTAGCAAATGCTCAATGGAAAAGCAGTGCCCATTATGTGGACGAGTGTGTGTCCCATGGTAATAATTAGGTATGTTGGTCTGTTCGAACTGGCCATGGGAATTTCGGAACCCCCATTCAGCGTGTTTTTCGTCCGAGGTTCTAGCATAAGCCGGACCTCGACCGCCGGATGTTATGCTGTCTACTGCACGCAATTCTAACGAATGTTTAGGTTTTCGCAACCTGAGAGTTAAACGTCTCAATGTTTATCAAATTACGATTTTATGGGCCCATAAAATGCATTGAAAGTCACTTTAAGTGCTATGCAAATAAAACATTATAGAAAAGTAACGACATAGATAAATGCAATATAAAAATTAATACAGCCTTTTTGAAATATTCATGGTGCAAGACAAAGTTTTAAAAATACTTAAATCTGATTAACTAATGACATTAATAATTTGATACTTTCTCGTTGTTGTAGGATATTGGTACTATATAAATATTTTTTTACAAAAAAAAAGAAACGAGGTATTTCCATAAAACTGCATCTAAAAATGCACCAACGATAAAAGGAATAATGACAGTAATGAACATTTTTTACGCATTGTCATTCATCTTTATTTTCGTGCCATTTTTAAACGAATTTAAGTGATTTTTGTAATGAATTAACGGTAAAATATTTTCGTACTAAAAGTTACTATAACATTATTTACGGAATAAACGAATAACAGTAAGTTCTAGTACTAATGTGCAAATAATCTAATTTTAGTAGTGAATAACTGACAATCTCACAGTAACACAGAATTTATTACATTACAATCAATTAGCTTTGCACAGAAAAATAATATATATAAATTTCCCCTAAAAAAGTCACCGAATGATTTAACAGCCAATTTTCTCTTAAAAAATAAAGAAAAAAAAACTGTTGAGACTCACAAATTGCAGTCAGTCTCTCAGTCGTTCTTCTTTCAGTAGTAAAGATATCTAACTCCTTCAATCTTCTGTTTCCAGCAAAGGTTTTGATCGACAAGTAGCTCGACACACGAGTAGATTATATCTTCCAGACGGATCATGTCTTCGTATCGGTCGACACTATTTATTTCATCGATCTGTAAGAAACAAAATCCTTGGCACAAAAGCGTATTTCTCTTTTTTTCACACCCATGTATATCTTTTTGATCAATTCCGAGTCGAAACTGCCACTAATTATTACACTGGATTGATCTATAGGTATCTTTGTGCCGTTTTGATTGCAATTTTTGGCTTGTTTTTCTTTTTTAAACGACGGCACAACGGGTAGTCTCTTATTCGGACCCTTAAGATCAGCTACCACTTTAGCTTCAAGGAGTCCTCCTCATGCGTGCGGGATGATGCGACCGACAAGCGCTTCGATCTCCCTTAATCGTACACTCATTAATATGATAATCATCCAATACGTATACGCTGCTATCCCGGCGATCCCGTCGTGTCTCTTCGTGCAGTGCTCCCTCGTTTTACCGGCAAAACACCATCGTAAATCGTACAGTCTGGCGCGTATCCGCAACGATGAGATACCACGTAGATGAGATTTCACCGCGTCTCCCTTTGCTCGCTAACATATTCCGTATTTTCCGCAAAACGTACAAAAAGGAAGAAACGTCTTTGCCAATGTCGAATATTCAATATCTTGCGAAGAGTTCACTCGCAAAGATTTCACTTTGAAAAAAAAACAACACTTTGTCAGAATCTCAGAAAGAGAAAAACTTGTCTGACGAACTTTGTACTATCACTGAATGTAATTCACTTGAGATCGTCGTTTACAAGTTTCGCTATAGTTTGTATAATAACGTCCCTACAACTTGATTGTCGGATGTATTCGACAATGTGCAAGGAAAGATCACTTATCGCTTTTGACGAATGTCAAGTAACTTTGGATATCACTTGACGTCGTCGTTGTTAGGTTTCCAATACCTTGAATAATACGTCTGTATAACTTGATTGTCGGATGTAGTCGCCAATGAGCAAGGAAAGATCACTTATCGCTTTTGACGAATGTCAAGAAACTTTGCATATCACTTGACGTCGTCGTTGTTAGGTTTCCAATACCTTGAATAATACGTCCGTATAACTTGATTGTCGGAGTTCGTCGACAATGTGCAATGAAGACTCACTTGTCCCTTTTGGCGGATGTCAAGTAACTTTGTATATCATTTGCCGTCGTCGTTTTCAAGGTTTCGGATTCCTTGAATAATACGTCCGTACAACTTGATTGTCGAATTTTGTCGACAATGTACAAGGAAAGATCACTTATCCCTGTTGAGAATCTAAGCAAAGGGATGTCAAGTTTCTTTTGGATCTCACTTGCCGTCGTATTTCCCAAAGTTTTCCACACTTTGGACAAGTAGATTGTCGAATGTGGATGAGAATTGACAAGGAAAGATCACTTATCCTCTTAGGTAAACGACGGAAAAAAAAGTCAAGCAACTTTTGGATATCACTTGTCGTTGTCGTTTTCAAGTTTCCGATGTCTCGAACATGAAGTCTGTACAAGTGGATGGTGAAGATGTGGATGACAATTAAGGAGATCACTTATCCTTTCGGTCGAGGCGAAGGGACGTTAAGTAACTTGGGATATCATTTCCCTCGCAATGTTAAGGTGTTATTGTACTTTTCCCCGAGAACCCGTGACAAACACCGCGCGAATCCTGCCGCCGCTATGAGCGGTGTTCACTTCTTTTTCTGCTTCTTCGTCCTTCTTCCTCCACCTCTTCATGCGACACTGTCACCTCCTCATCCTCCACCTCCTTCTCCTCCTCCTCCTCCTCCTTCTCCTCCTCTTTCCACGGTTGACGGCAACCCTCTACCTCTTCTTCGCCTTCTTCTTCTTCTTCTCCTTCTCCCTCCTTCACTTATTTACTCTTCCAAAACTATCTACACTTTGTCACTTGTGCCGATGTGTTTCATTATCCCTAGTCAATTGAGTCCCTTCAGACTCTTCTTCCTGGGCCTCCTTCACTTACAAAATAGTCCCAAAATAATCTACAGATTCACTTAAGCCGGTTTCATTATTCCCATTCTGTTTATCATGAACTCTCAAAACAAAATGTCATTTAACGTCATAATGAAAGTGCGTAAAAAAACTGCTAAATGTAGCAAATGTGATGGAGTGACTATGGCTTACAGTAATTACAAGGCTATATGTTATTAATGATTGAACGATATAGAGTTAGCATCGAGTTAGAGTCCCGGCCCAAAGAAACTGGATGCCGGCCCCCGCGGGTTATGTTGAATTAGCCGGCGCGCGCAGCCTTCTTGTTGTTATACACCGTTTTAAACTATATAATTTTGGACGAACTTTCCGGTTCGGTGTCTTGTATTGGACTGTGCAGAAGTGGCACCTTCCAGTTTCTGAACTTACATCTTGTCAGGTAAGTGTGAGCTTCGTAGAGGCCGTGTTGCCGCGCGCCGCCACCGTTCCCGCCTCGTCCTTCTCATCGTCGTAGTCAGTTCGTTCATTCGGTTTACCTGCGTGTTTCACGAGAGCGACACACAACATTATACACATACACACATGTGCACATAGACATATATACACGCATGCGCAATATAGTATAGTTCGTGCGTGTTTCGTGCCCGTCGTGATTGAACCAGTGCGTGTGGGCTTTCCTTACGTGCGTGAGTGAGTGCGTGACGCTCATACGGTGCCAATCCGTATGGTACCGCCCCTTTTTCTCCCCCACTCTTTTCCTAGCGTACTTCCAACTTCCAACGCCGACGGCAGCCATACGGACAGAGGCGAGCGATAGGCCCCCGTGAATTCCCCGGTGACTCGCGAGCGTCGCCACCACTTGGTTCTCGTGAATTGTCGCCGACGGGTTATAGTCGCACAAACCGCCGCGCACGCCGGCTCGCGCGATCCACACGCGACCACCGAGAGACACACAAACCCAACCGGCCCGCCGCTCGTCGGCTAAACACCGCATCAGTCAACGTTGCTAGTGCTGGCGTTGATGTCTCTCGTTTCGGGAGGCGCTGGGTGTCCGTCGACGATTTCCAGAGACTTGAATGCATT
Source organism: Ephialtes manifestator (assembly GCA_963970395.1). Taxonomy (NCBI): domain Eukaryota; kingdom Metazoa; phylum Arthropoda; class Insecta; order Hymenoptera; family Ichneumonidae; genus Ephialtes; species Ephialtes manifestator. Next base: position 25,052,055 of record OZ019972.1, read on the forward strand.
TTTTTTTCTTTTTTTTTCAAGGAAGGTGTAGTAGAGCTTCGGAATAGTCAAATCAGTGCTTCATTTTTTTTAAAGCGTTCCTAACTTTTTTTTGTGTTTTTGTTGACTGTTCTTAGTTGTACGAAGGGTGAAGCCACCCTTAATGTGTTGATACCCTGATGTGTTACTTATATTTAATTCGATGATATTTCAGATTTTTAAAGAACATGTCATAAATGAATTATGATCATGATCATAGCTCATTTATATAGCTCGGTTTGTTTATTTGAAGATGCTTAATAGTTTCATTACTGTGATTTTTTTTCGTTATTATTAGATGTTTGAAAGTTATAATTATTTGTTAATCGTAACGTAATATTGTACGTGGAAATGGGTGTAATTTGTGATCGATTGTTAATATAAGTATGCCGGTCATTTAATAAGACAAACTTCAAAATTGCACTAAAAAGTATTATTTTTTATTAACAAAATAATACTCAAAATAATACAATGTTTATTATTTTTTATTTAAAAAACGATAAATAATAAAATTCGTGCGAGAAAAAAAATCGTAATTATATAATTACGATTTTTTTTGGATAATAGCATTTTTTATTATGATTACATGAATATGAACGATTCTCCATTTGTTAAGAACGTATGCTGCTATGCAAAATATAAAAATAAAACACCAAAGATTGTACAAATAGTTTTGACATTGTGGTCAATTAATCTGGAATATTTTTTTAAATATCTAGCATTGATTTTACTAATTTAAGCCACTTAAGTCTCCTCGATGTGACTACGGTTGACGAAGTTTTTGGGTTTGTTTAATAAAAATTTGAAGCACGCAGTTTTTTTAATATAATTTTTTTACAAAAATTATGTTTCTGACAGAATTCGGAGAAGATAACATCTACCGAGTGAAAACTATTCATTTGCAGTCTATGTAATTATTTTGTATAGTTCCAACTAATCAGTAATTAGGTCTAATTAAAGATTACATTAACAATAGAATAATTGATCTAGCTATAAAAATAGTTGCGTGCAGATGAAGTACTTATACTCTCAACAAAAAGCTGATTGGAAATACTAAGAACATTCATTTTGAATAAAAATGCCAGAAAGTTATGAATTAATAAATTTAAAAAAATTCCACAGAAAAATCAATGATTTTCTTATTAAATTAATGCTCTGCTTTTTTCTGAATAGAAATTGTATATTCATACTTGACGAAATCAATGAATTTATTGCAGAAGAAAAAAATTCTAACGAATTTTTCGATCATGTTTTTTAAACAACTTTTTGACCATGTTATTATTCACAATCAATGTTTACAATATCGTCAATGCCATTATTTTTTATTTATGTTTTTAGCTCATTGCAAATCACTCAAATTATGATAGAGCGAAACTTTTGTTCGTTAATGCATGTGTGTTGCATCCATAATAATGGATTAGATGAAGCGTATTAATTCCATCATTAAGAAGCGTCGGTGAAACTGTATAAAAAGTTCATAAAACCAGAAGCAAACGATGTCGATACAATTCACAAGGATCTGTGAGAAAAACTCTCCATCGAAGCTTGTAATGCGAAGGGAGATTTGACATCGGCCAAAAATGTCAAAAAGTTATAAATGAATAAATTTAAACAAAAATTTAATAGAAAAATCGATGAATTTTTTATTAAATTAATGCGCTGATTTTTTTTTCGAAAAAAAAATTATATGTGTATACTTGACGAAATCAACCAAGTTCTTTCGGAAGAAAAAAATTTTATCAAATTTTTTGATAATGTTGATAATATCGTCAATGCCATAATTTTTTATTACAATTTTTTCCGCATTGCAATTCACTCAAATTATGATAGAGCAAAACTTTTCTTCATCAATGCATGTGTGTTGCATCCATAATAATGGAATAGATGAAGCGTATTAATTCTATCATTAAGAAGAGTCGGTGAAACTGTATAAAAAGTTCATAAAACCAGAAGCAAACGATCTCGATACAATTTACAAGGATTTATGAGAAGAACTCTCCATCGAAGCTTGTAATGCGAAGGGAGATTTGACATCGGCCAAAAATGTCAAAAATTTATAAATGAATAAATTTAAACAAATTCGATAGAAAAATCGATGAATTTTTTATTAAATTAATGCGCTGATTTTTTTTTCGAAAAAAAATTATATGTGTATACTTGACGAAATCAACCAAGTTCTTTCAGAAGAAAAAAATTTTATCAAATTTTTTGATAATGTTGATAATATCGCCAATGCCATAATTTTTTATTACAATTTTTTCCGCATCGCAATTCACTCAAATTATGATAGAGCAAAACTTTTCTTCATCAATGCATGTGTGTTGCATCCATAATGATGGATTAGATGAAGCATATTAATTCCATCATTAAGAAGAGTCGGTGAAACTGTATAAAAAGTTCATAAAACCAGAAGCAAACGATCTCGATACAATTTACAAGGATCTATGAGAAAAACTCTCCATCGAAGCTTGTAATGCGAAGGGAGATTTGACATCGACCAAAAATGTCAAAAAGTTATAAATGAATAAATTTAAACAAATTCAATAGAAAAATCGATGAATTTTTTATTAAATTAATGCGCTGATTTTTTTTTTTTTTCGAAAAAAAATTATACGCGTATACTTGACGAAATCAACCAAGTTCTTTCAGAAGAAAAAAATTTTATCAAATTTTTGGATAATGTTGATAATATCGCCAATGCCATAATTTTTTATTACATTTTTTTCCGCATCGCAATTCACTCAAATTATGATAGAGCAAAACTTTTGTTCATCGATGCATGTGTGTTGCATCCATAATAATGGAATAGATGAAGCGTATTAATTCTATCATTAAGAAGAGTCGGTGAAACTGTATAAAAAGTTCATAAAACCAAAAGCAAACGATCTCGATACAATTTACAAGGATTTATGAGAAAAACTCTCCATCGAAGCTTGTAATGCGAAGGGAGATTTGACATCGGCCAAAAATGTCAAAAAGTTATAAATGAATAAATTTAAACAAATTCGATAGAAAAATCGATGAATTTTTTATTAAATTTTATCAAATTTTTGGATAATGTTGATAATATCGCCAATGCCATAATTTTTTATTACAATTTTTTCCGCATCGCAATTCACTCAAATTATGATAGAGCAAAACTTTTCTTCATCAATGCATGTGTGTTGCATCCATAATGATGGATTAGATGAAGCATATTAATTCCATCATTAAGAAGAGTCGGTGAAACTGTATAAAAAGTTCATAAAACCAAAAGCAAACGATCTCGATACAATTTACAAGGATTTATGAGAAAAACTCTCCATCGAAGCTTGTAATGCGAAGGGAGATTTGACATCGGCCAAAAATGTCAAAAAGTTATAAATGAATAAATTTAAACAAATTCGATAGAAAAATCGATGAATTTTTTATTAAATTAATGCGCTGATTTTTGTTTCGAAAAAAAATTATATGTGTATACTTGACGAAATCAACCAAGTTCTTTCAGAAGAAAAAAATTTTATCAAATTTTTGGATAATGTTGATAATATCGCCAATGCCATAATTTTTTATTACAATTTTTTCCGCATCGCAATTCACTCAAATTATGATAGAGCAAAATTTTTGTTCATCGATGCATGTGTGTTGCATCCATAATAATGGATTAGATGAAGCATATTAATTCGATCATTAAGAAGAGTCGGTGAAACTGTATAAAAATTTCATAAAACCAGAAGCAAACGATCTCGATACAATTCACAAGGATTTATGAGAAAAACTCTCCATCGAAGCTTGTAATGCGAAGGGAGATTTGACATCGGCCAAAAATGTCAAAAAGTTATAAATGAATAAATTTAAACAAATTCGATAGAAAAATCGATGAATTTTTGATTAAATTATTAATGCCCTATTTTTTTTTCGAAAAAAATTATATATACATACTTGACGAAATCAGCCAATTTATTTCAGAAGAAAAAAAATCTATCAAATTTTTGGTTAATGTTGATAATATCGCCAATGCCATAATTTTTTATTACAATTTTTTCCGCATCGCAATTGACTCAAATTATGATAGAGCAAAACTTTTGTTCATCGATGCATGTGTGTTGCATCCATAATAATGGAATAGATGAAGCGTATTAATTCCATCATTAAGAAGAGTCGGTGAAACTGTATAAAAAGTTCATAAAACCAAAAGCAAACGATCTCGATACAATTTACAAGGATTTATGAGAAAAACTCTCCATCGAAGCTTGTAATGCGAAGGGAGATTTGACATCGGCCAAAAATGTCAAAAAGTTATAAATGAATAAATTTAAACAAATTCGATAGAAAAATCGATGAATTTTTTATTAAATTAATGCGCTGATTTTTGTTTCGAAAAAAAATTATATGTGTATACTTGACGAAATCAACCAAGTTCTTTCAGAAGAAAAAAATTTTATCAAATTTTTGGATAATGTTGATAATATCGCCAATGCCATAATTTTTTATTACAATTTTTTCCGCATCGCAATTCACTCAAATTATGATAGAGCAAAATTTTTGTTCATCGATGCATGTGTGTTGCATCCATAATAATGGATTAGATGAAGCATATTAATTCGATCATTAAGAAGAGTCGGTGAAACTGTATAAAAATTTCATAAAACCAGAAGCAAACGATCTCGATACAATTCACAAGGATTTATGAGAAAAACTCTCCATCGAAGCTTCTAATGCGAAGGGAGATTTGACATCGGCCAAAAATGTCAAAAAGTTATAAATGAATAAATTTAAACAAATTCAATAGAAAAATCGATGAATTTTTGATTAAATTATTAATGCCCTATTTTTTTTCGAAAAAAATTATATATACATACTTGACGAAATCAGCCAATTTATTTCAGAAGAAAAAAAATCTATCAAATTTTTGGTTAATGTTGATAATATCGCCAATGCCATAATTTTTTATTACAATTTTTTCCGCATCGCAATTGACTCAAATTATGATAGAGCAAAACTTTTGTTCATCGATGTATGTGTGTTGCATCCATAATAATGGAATAGATGAAGCGTATTAATTCCATCATTAAGAAGAGTCGGTGAAACTGTATAAAAAGTTCATAAAACCAGAAGCAAACGATCTCGATACGATGTACAAGGATCTACGAGAAAAACTCTCCATCGAAGCTTCTAATGCGAAGGGAGAGTTGACATCGGATGAGTGTATCGACCCGGAGTTCTTGATCGCCGTATACGCGGTATCATCGTATCGAACGTAACGAATTCGAGTGCGCGTCTCGATTCTCTTCTCTCTCCCTCCCTCCCTCCCTCCCTCCCTCCCTCCCTCTTTCTCTCATCTCTCGTGATGAGATCCTCGGGCGTGGAAAACGGGCGAGGCTCTCGTGTGTCTCCTCTACCCAGGGATCCAGATCTCGTTTTCCCATTAAACCCGTCCCCGCGGTCAGAGTTTCACTTTGCGCTTCGAGAAGGTAGGTAGCATCGCCTTAACGAAGTCGTTCGATAGCCGTGTGGCTGCTGCGACTCTGCTTCAGGCCTCCCTGCTCACCCGCCACGCCCGCGAGACGTTCCCCGGGCGAGAACCAAGGAATTTCTCGAGCGACCGGATACATACACATACACCACTCTTCGGGATGCTCTCCGAAGAGACACGCGGCATGCAGAAGGAATCGAGCAAATACTCCAAATGCTTAAGGATGTTATTACACATACATTCGCAACTAAAAGTTTTTGGCAATAAAAACTCTAATTCTCTTAGTGACTGAACAAAAGTTTCATACATTTTTGCTTCCTCATAGAGGAAGCTTTGTTTTCGTGTGTAATTTTTTTTTTTTTTGCGATTTTTATTTCAGTACACTCAAAATAGTCTAAAACGTGGAGAAAAGTGGAAAATTAGAAAAAATTTATGGATGGATGTGCGTGTGTGGCTGTCACTCAATATTCAAACTTACATATCCCAAGAATTGCTTTAACAATCGGGCTGAAATTTAGAAAACATGTGAAGCAAGTCGACATCTTTGTTTTTGGTAACTAAAAAAAAAATTTAATAATATGTTAAAATTTTATTTAACTTTGCAATTTTTGAAAAATTTCAGTTCGCTCTCTAGCATCCGCAAATTTGTAGCTATTGAGCTAAATACTTTTTTACGAATAAAGCTATGTAAAAAGAGGATCGGTATTGAATTTTGAATGAATCTGTAAAAAAGTTTGGTTTTTATGGGTTTTTGAGTTTTTCAAAAAATTTTCGTTTTGTTCTAACTCAAGTCAAATTTCACGAAATTAACTGAAATTTTCTACAGATGAAGAATAATATTCAGCGTTCCTACCTACCAAATTTGGTCGTGATTGGTAAAGCGGTTTTGATTTTATGTGATTTTGAATTTTTCCATAACTATATGGGTGACGAAAAAAGTTGCAAAGTAGAACTTTGCACATTGTTTCGTCATTCATTTTCATTTTTTGCAAAGCTTCCTGTATGAGGAAGCCAAAATTAATAAATAAGCTTACTCAGAGGGGTGGCTTTGTGAAAAATTAAAATTAATGAGGAAACAATGTGCAAAGTTCTACTTTGCAACTTTTAAAAATAACGTTATTAGGAAGTTAGTAAAAAAAATTTATTGACAAAGTCATTGGAAATATATTTTTTATATATTTTTATTGGCTGAGTTTGCCGGTTGTTTTTTTTTTGTTTCGACTATGTATGATTTATTGATGACCTTTCTGAATGGTGATTTAAATTATATATTTGTTTTCCGAAATTGTTATAAGTCGCGTGTTATGGAATTTCTGTGGACGTCACATTGTATATACGAACTTTCACGATTATTGAACGAATCATTTCACAAAAATAGTGTTTCTCCGTAGAAATATAAATTTTTATGTGAAATACATGAATATTTCATAAAAACAGCTTCAATATTTTCTTCGAAAACGGTAGATCGCAAATTGAGAAAAAGTTTTAAAAAATTTTTATAAGAATTAGGCCATCGACATTAAAAAAAAATGTCCAAGGTCTTCAACATTTTTTTAACCTGTTCCGAAATTCTTGTTTTCGAGAATTTATTAAACTGCTTTTCTTAAATTCTTCCTTCGATGAACCCCATACGTAATATTAAGCTTCAAATTCGCGCGTTTTTAACTACGACACAAAGTAAACAAAAAATGTCCAGATCTATAAAAAAAATCTTGATAACATGTATTCCGAGAAATCAGATCACTTATTGTTTTTTAATCTAAAAAATTACAAATCCATATTTATTCAATGAATTTATCGATATGTTTTTGGCATTATATTTGTTTTTTTTCCTCAGTATCTGCGTTTATTTTTTTCGATCGATCTCATGTAGCAGATTTCGTAAATTCTAATTGGCCAAACTTTTGGTTGGGAATGTATGTATGATACGTCCTTAAGCAGCAACAGTAGCAGATCGAGATCATTTTCCTACTTTGTTAATCCGCGCACGTATACGCGAGGACAACGTTTCTAAAAGTGTCGATGGGACGTGCGACTTCTCGCGGAAAAGTCGGGAGAGTAGCGCAGATACATAGCAGTAAGCGCGACGGTATACGAAGTACAAAAAAAAAGAAAAAAAAAAGAAGTTTAACGAGCGAATATATGGCCACCGGGTGCAACCAGAAGCAGTGGCACGCACTTAATTATCACGGACCCGCTCACTCCGCACGAGAGCTTGCGCTTAATTATTTTTACGCGATTAATTATCCATCGCCTTATTTAAGGGAAATAATTGTAATGAAACTTCGGCGATTTATCATTATGAGAAAAAAATGAATCGCGAGGCTCGATTTTAACTCGTATATCATTGTGAGAGAAGGAAATCGATATATATATATATGTGTACGCATATATATGTAGTTCAAGATTATGAATAGTGCTTAAAACCACAGTTGTAACGATCACGTCGATAAACTCTATTAATTTATCTCATAAATAATTTGATATTCAATTTTTTTGCTTCCTGATGCAGAACAAAACTTGTTTGTGTTGAATCGTTTTTTTTGCGAGATTTAAAGCTTTGTATTTCAAAAACTAATCGATGATCTTTATAAGAGCATGTTTATGATGAATCTGAGAAGAGTAAAAAAATGTTAGTAATCAATTTTGTGTTAATTTTCCAACGAGTTGCATTTAAAGTTTAAGAGTTTGCGCGAAGTTCAAGCCACAAGATTTACGATTTCTATTTAAATACACAACTACACACATTTTTTTACAATATCATGATTCGACTTATAACATTTTTGCATACTCGGGACTTGCACATTTTCCGCCTTTCACAAACTTCTTTTATGAGGAAGATTGTGCAAGGTCCGACTTTGCACCCTGTTTTTTAATATTTTTTTAGGAATATGAAAGTCAACAGATATATATATGCAGTTTGAAAAGGTTTATAGTGCTTGAAATCAAATTTATTATTAACATATCAACTTCGAACTGACTGTATTAATTTATCTCATGAATAGCGTGATATTATTTTTTTTTAAATAAATATTCTACGATATTAGTACGGAAATTGCGATTTATTAGATAAGGGGTTTTAAGTGTTTCTGGCTAAGCCAAAGAGGGAAGCAAAATTATATTATGCGAGGCATGAATTGCAAACGATTTCTAGGTAAATTTTTTTTATTTTTTATTTTAAATGGCGCATTGTGCTGTTCGGCATGAGCATCACAGACAAAAGAAGTTACAGTTCACGGGCGCGACAACCAATTCGACTATCAACGACGATCTACGGCACGAAATACCTCGGAATTTTTAGTAACGAAAACCTGTGTTTCCACAACAAAAAAAAAAATAACAGACTTTCGGGAAACATTAGAAAAGAAAAATATGCCCTGGTTTGTAAGAAGAGTGGAGCACGTGTCTAGTTACGAATGTATAGTCGTCAAAAATAAGAATACGATGAACTCAAAAGATAAAATAGGATAAGACATTTAATGTGATTCATGTGCATGGTCAGTAAAATTCGATGAATTCTGAGTCAAAACTTTATTGAGGAAACTTAGAAAACACTTGTCGAGCTGCTTGTGATGTATAAAAAATATGTGCTGTTGACCTCTTAAATAAATAATTTTTTTTAGGCACTAAAACTATCGGGCTATTTTAGGTCATTTCATATTTTTGTTTGTTTTTGCACTGTGCATACTTTCACTAGAAAATGAAAAGTAAAATAATTGAAAAGGCTGAGAAAAGAAGACATTCACAGAACAATTGAAAATCATTAAACTTTCATTTTTCAATAAATATTTTCACCAGGAAATTGATTGTATGCATAACCTACACTGAAAAAAAATTCGATTGCGAACTGCCAAAAAGAAGTATTATTGAATTAACTCTAGTTCTTATTCGTTCAATCCCATTATATTAACATTGAAATAATAAAATATTATTTCGCTTATTTTAGAGTTATTGTTTTGATCTCGTATGGAATTGGAGGAATTAGAATTCAAATTAAATTGATAACGCTTGTTTTGGCAACCCGCAAACAATGGATTTATTGAATCAATGACACTTTTATTTTCAGTTTATGATGACCCAAAAGTGTTAAAATATGAAACGTTTTTTTTCTTTCGTCTCGAAATGAATTTAGTAAAAAGCGAAAATCACCAAGAACTGGAAATTAGTACAACTGGAGTCCACATTTTTTCATATAATTTATTCGTCTTATTAAAAAGTGTAAATAGTCGATATGAATACGTAGGGTTGGGGCAAAACGTGAGGAAATGAGAAGAGGGTGAATCGATCAGGCGATTAACATAATTCGTGTATCAGCGATGGCCACCTGGAGCGACGAGGACCACTAGTCTATGGTCAAGGAACAACCCTTTTTAGAGGGTGAATCCAATGCATAACATAAACACATATGCCCCTCTGCTATTTGCGCTTCGTGCCTAGACCTGCTATACCTTTTTTTCCATCAGCATCAGTAGGAATTGTAGTAGCCGGCAAAGGGTGCGTCGCGCTTTCTCGCCCATTCGATTAGAGAGGTAACCGAGACCGAAAGATAGAGTGAGTAAGAAATACACGAGTAAAAGGGACGGAGCGATAGTCGCATAGTTCGATAGGTATATAGAAGACGAGATATATTCTATATATAGCTATATAGAAGACGAAGAAGAGTAAAGGAAAAGAAGGCTGAACCGGGGAAGATGGGAGTTTCGACGGTCGGTCAGTGTTTTGAGGCGATGACCCTTCTGCTGGAAGGGATCCTTTGACCCTTATTCGAGATGCACTATAGTGTTTTGTCGCCTTCAATCTCTTCTCTTTTTCGTTCATTGTTATTATACGCTAAGGCGAACGTGACTTCGCTATTGCCAAAAGAATATCTTCACCCTTCTGGACCCTTTTCTATTCATCAGCTCCTTATAATCTCGAATATGGCGAGTAAAAAAAAGTACACGGGGTAGAACAAAATTTTCGCCACGCCGTGGCGCTAGATATTCGGGTATTTCATCCCCTTCAGGATTTTAGCAACTTTAACTACTTCGGGACATTAGTTACGTCGCAGCTTCAATTACTTCGGGACTGCAGCTTTTATGGAATTTTAGCTACTGCGGGAGTTTAGATGCTCTACATTATTAAATATTCCGGGCCATTAGCTATGTAGGAATTTTAATTACGCCGGAATTGTAGTTACTTTAGGAATTTAGGCTACTTCGGGACTTTAGTTGCTCCGGGACTGCTATCAATTCAGATTTTTAGGCACCCCAGGATTTTTGAAGCTCCCGGAGCTTAGTCACTCCGGCAGTTTAATCACCCCGAGAGTTTAATCACCCCGAGAGTTTAGTCACCCCGGGAGTGTAGTCACTCCGGGAGTTTAGTCACTCTGGGAGTTTAGTCACTCTGGAAGTTTAGTCACTCTGGCAGTATAGTAACTCCGGGAGTATAGACACTCCGGGAGTTTAGTCGCTTCGGGGCTTTAGTCGCTCCGGGACGTCAGTTGTTCCGGAACTTTAGCCGCTTCGGGGCTTTAGTTTCTTCGGAACTCTAGTCCCTCCGGGACTTAAGTCGCTCTGGGACTTTAGTCACTCCGGGAGTTTAGTCACTCCGGGAGTTTAGTCACTCTGGGAGTTTAGTCGCTCTGGGACTTTAGTTACTCTGGGACTTTAGTCACTCCGGAACTTTAGTCACTCTGGAACTTTAGTCACTCTGGGACTTTAGTCACTCCGGAACATTAGTCACTCTGGGACTTTAGTCACTCCGGGACTTTAGTCACTCCGGGACTTTAGTCATTTTGGGACTTTAATCACTCTGGGACTTTAGTCACTCCGGGAGTGCAGTCGCGCCGGCACTTTAGTCGCTCCGGCACTTTAGTCTCTTCGGAACTTTAATCACTCTGGGAGTTTAGTCGCTCCGGGAGTTTAGTCAGTCCGGAACTTTAACTACACTTTTTTGAAAGCCAATTCGAATCTTAAATCACACCGGCACTTTAGCCAATTTTGGACAGTAGTCATTCCGGCAATTTAGCATATAGTGCCGGTTCCCTTCTTGTCCACGACAGCGGTGCCTGCGGCGGCGTGTGGCGTGCGGCGTGAATATTTTTATATCAGAAAGATAACAATAATAATAGCACAGTAATGTAATGTGCATACCAACGCAGAATACATCGGTGAATATTTCTACACATATTTATTGACACGCATACAGCCCGAGATACGCGTTGGCTTTATAATGCGAGAGATAAGATTGGCGAATATAAATTATGGATTGATACGCTAATAATCGGCGAGTGGAGCTGTGCAGCGCGATTTAACTGCATGAACGCGATGCAACGCGATCATTCCGCGATCTTGAAGGCGTAATCTCGTTGGATATACATACTCTCCAGTCCCGACGGGGCTCTCTGCCACTGTACCTCCCCCCTTCTTACCCCTCAACCATCGCCATCTTGTTGAGTAATATCTTGAATACCTACGCGAGATTTCTCGCGCCCGCTGCACTACTCGCGTCGTGAACCGCGCGGATTACGCACCCGCGTCCCTCTCGCGATCTTTCCCCCTTTTTCTTCAGCCACTGTATGTCCAACGATATAGGTAGCAACCGATCTTATATAAAAAGCAATGGGGGTCCACGCTTACCTGTCTTGCGGAATTTTCTCCACTTTTTTTAAAACCGAATCACAAGCCCGATTCAATCAAAGTTCCAATAAGGAGCCCACAGCTTGACCACACAGCAAAAAAAAAGTATGTCTTCAGGATGTCTAAATATCTTCTCAAAATCAATGGATGCATAATTTTTTTTACTAATCCCGCACAGATTTCAAATTTGTTTTTTTCGTATATGTGATCATCAAATGTACATAATTACAATATCGAAAAATTAACGATGCATTATTTTACAAAAATGACAATAGTTTACTTAATGTTCAGAAATCTTCTTTTTTTGTTATCAAATAAATTCACTCGTTTTTCCGGAAAGAATTTTTTTAGCGTTTTCTAATTAATTAATTTGTTTTTACAATTTTAAAAGATGTTGGAATGATACAAAGCTTTGGATACATTATTATGGAAAAATTCCATACCACAGTTAAAAAGTTAAATATTTTTATAAATTTTAGAAATGAAAAAAAAATCACTTTCCTTGAACAAAATCGACATTGAAAAGGTAATATGATATACAACTTTTGAAAGTCAAATTATATAAAAAAATTTCGTATAATAAAAAACGGCCGAGAAATGGTTTTCGTGCGGTTGGGAACTACGTTCGTTGATTGAATTACGTACTTTTCTCTCTTAGCCAAAAAATTTAAAAGGCATTTGCGGTGCCGGAACGTCTTTTGGGAAAATTGTAAATGACAATTTATGACGACGGTAAATTATATTATAGCTTCTTAACCTGTTCTGTCAATGTGGTCATCACAATGGATATAACGTTTTTACGACTTTTTGCACAATCATCTGCTTTCAAAGGTTAAGTACCAAACAATAAAATTCCTTAAAGTAGCATTGGACTAATTGAATAAGAATATGGTATTTATGTGAAAAGTAACTTTTGAAAATGAAACGGAATTCGGATCCCTACTTTAAAATAAAATGTATTGTAATTAAACGAAACTTTAGATATTACCCTATAATTAACACTTAGAGAAAAAGACGTTTTGTTTTTTCTCTGCAATTAAATTAACGTACTTATTGTCATTTTTTAAGAGTTATTCCGAAGCTGTTCTTAATAATTAAACTTTAAACATCATTGTAAAACCAGGACCGCCATTGACAAACAAATTTTCAATCTATGTTACCTTAGATCCTAAAAACTGAGAATGAACATGAATTTTCTCATAGTAAAAATATTTAGCTGTTGGTGAGACAAATATCGATATTGGGATTTTACTTTTTTTTTAAATAACAAGTTCAGAAATTGAGAGATCATCGATACATTAAAGTCAAGAGAAGTTCAAACTTACACGGAAAGAAATGTTTGGTTGTGGCAACTACGTTTTCGATTTGCTGTACACAATGTCTAAAAAATTAGTTGCCTCAACCATATCGAATAGTAACCTCAACTATTCACGATTAGTTCTCGATTGGATTAGTTAGGTTAACTAATCCAATCGTTGGGACTACCACTCGACAGAGTTGGGCAAAATTGTAATGGAAAATTACAAAATACAAATTACTGGAAGTAATTGTATTTAATTTGAAATCCAATCCAATTACAAAATGTAATTGTATTTAATTTGAAATCAAATACAATTACTTTCAGTAATTGTATTGGATTTCAAATTAAATACAATTACTTTCAGTAGTTGTATTGGATTTCAAATTAAATACAATTACTGAAAGTAATTGTATTTGATTTAATATTTAATTTAATATTTAATTGTATTTAATTAAATACAATTACTGAAAGTAATTGTATTTAATTTACAATTACTGAAAGTAATTGTATTGGATTTCAAATTCAATACAATTACTTTCAGTAATTTCAGTAATTGTATTGGATTTCAAATTAAATACAATTACTTTCAGTAATTGTATTTAAAATCTTTAATCCAATACAATTACTTTCAGTAATTGTATTGGATTTCAAATTAAATACAATTACTGAAGGTAATTGTAATTAAAGCAGTAATTTCTGAACTAAGTAATTTTTGCTGCCCAACTCTGCCACTCGAATAGTTGGGACTACCATTCGAATCGTCGGTATTACCATTCGAATCGTTGGTATTACCATTTGAGTTGTAAGTGAAATAGAATAATCGATTGGTTGTGTCAACTCATTTCTTGGTTATGGCAACTAATCTTTTTTTTCCTTGTAGGTCAAATCTTAAACAATGAAAAAGACACAGTGCAAAACTGTTTGAAATGAAAAAAATCGCCAACGAAATATAAAATGTCAAAATGTGCAGGAGCAATAATAAACTTTGAAATACAATTTGTGTTTCCTAATTTTAAATAAAGTTTTTGAAACCAAACGATCAGTATTGACGGTATGATTATCAGAAATATCATTAAGGTTCAGAAAAAAAGGAGCTGAACTTACAAAGAATGCCTCATACACAGACAGATCATCTCAACTTTCATTCTATACTATAAAAGACGTTTCCAGAGCGACATCGGCTCAGCTCCGTAGAGAGAAAATTTATGATTTATTTATGACGCGTATCGGGCGCGAGTTAGCCGTTCATGACTCGCGATGTAGCAACCGAATTTCTCCCGTCCAGGATCGGGATAATGGTCCCGGGAATCGTCGTCTCGTCTGTCCTCGTGAAGGGGGAAATAAAAAAGAGATCTACCTCGAGAATGAAAAAAAAAAAAAATACTAAGAAAAGGAACGACAAAATACAGAAAAAAAAAGAAATAGATGTGCCCGATGCGTGATGAAAAAAAAAAACAAAAAAAAACGGGAGCACCGTGTGTGCTCCGAAATAAGCGCATTTTATGCCGCGTGGGCTTTTTATACTCATTGCTTGTCGGTATGCCGAGGTCTCGGTGCGATCATATATCAACGAGTATTCAAGCGAGTATATATATATATATATATATATATATATGCTGCAATGTATGTATATATGTAAGCTGCATCCTTATACCTTCTTACGGTATCTGTATATGTATGTAGGTGTATATATATA
This sequence comes from Ephialtes manifestator, assembly GCA_963970395.1. NCBI lineage: Eukaryota > Metazoa > Arthropoda > Insecta > Hymenoptera > Ichneumonidae > Ephialtes > Ephialtes manifestator. The sequence goes on from OZ019972.1 coordinate 25,067,144, forward strand.
AGCTCTGTATTTTCGCAGAATACATATACCTGTGACGGTACAACTACAGGTACCGAGCGTCAAGGAATAAATATAATTACAAGTAAGAGCAAGGCTGGACCACGCCCTGTCTCCACTGTGGTAATGTGCCCCTCTCATCTGATGAAAAAGAGAGGTAGCGAGAGAGGAAGAATGAATGAATCGTTTATTTTGCTCTAGGCTACTGACGATAGTGCAGATCGTTACAATACATTTCTTACATCATACTTTCGTCGGGATTTCCTGATGCTCCCCAAAGTTTTAAGCATCTCATTACTGCCAAACGCACTGCATTTATGTATTCCATTAATAATTTTAGTAGAATTTCATTTTTTATGTCTCACCTTTTTGGTGAGAAAGTATGTATATGTTTTACTAAGATAGGAATTTTTTTTTCATATCGGAATCAACATCATACTTTCGTCGGGATTTCCTGATGCTCCCCAAAGTTTTAAGCATCTCATTACTGCCAAACGTACTGCATTTATGTATCCCATTAATAATTTTAGTAGAATTTCATTTTTTGTCTCACCTTTTTGGTGAGAAAATATGTATATGTTTTACTAAGATAGAATTTTTTTTCTTTTTCATATAGGAATCATTATAGGAGGCTCTGTGATTTAAGACGCTTTTTTTAAAATCCTGTCAAATACTTTTCATAGCTTAAATAGATTTGCAAAGGACTCGACTTTATCCAATAAGTTTTTTTTTTTGGAATTCCAAATTTATTGCTTCGAGAAATTATAAATTTTTTTAAGTCAACGTAGCATCAAGTCAATGACGTTTTTTCTTTTATTATTTATTATTCTAAAGTGGAAACAATTTTTTTTTACAGAAACGCTATATACATTGCACTGTAAAATTTGCAGAATCGTTCAATGTTAGTGTCGATTCTATTTTGAAAAATTAAATTTTATGTTTGTCCCGGATGATCGACCGATATAATTCCGATTTTTTTAAATAAAATCGACACTAAGGTCTGATGATTCTGTAAATTTAATAGGCGAATACAAAAGACGTTTAAATAAACATCTACTTCTTTGATTTTAATCCCATAATTGAGAAGCTTCTGGTTATACAGTGGCATACTAATACACATACGTAATAATTCAGAAGCTCATAATAAATTATCAACTGTATACAAAAAATAATTCATATGAACAAGAATAAGAAGTCACGGAGAAAAATCATTTGTGACAGCAAACTTTATTTGTTGGCCTAACAAATAATTTTGCTGGCCTAGCAAATCATTTTGTTGGTCCAGCAAATTTTTTGACAAGCCTAGCAAATAATCTTTGTTAGGCTAAGAAATAAAGCTTTGCTGTCACTGTATTAGCAACTGATTTGTTGAGGCAACAAAAGTTTTCTCTCCGTGAATACACCAATATTTTAGCATTTTCTTTTTCGTAATTGCCTTAAAACCACACAACTATTATTAATCTTTAAGAGATTAATATTCACTGAAAAGTAAAAAAAAAATTACATTGCAAGAATTTTATTCTGGTAATTGTGAGGTTTCTGATGTACACACACGTAATAATGTTTATGCCCTATTGCTTGTCCTATCACATAATAATTCAGAAGCTCAAAATAAATTATCAACTGTCAACATAATTCTGATTAACAAATATAAGAAAATACCCTTATTTTTTTTTCTTTTTCTGTGAACATTGTACATTATATACATACATATATTGCCAATTGGCCATCGACCGAGGTCCTTCAGCCTTGATTTTCTATTTTTTATAATTTATTACATTGTGTTTATGTTGTATAGATATAGTGGTATACGTGTTTGTATGTGCGTGTGTTGTTTTTTCTTATTATTAATGTTATTGGTATTATTGTTAATATTTATTTATTTTTTTATTTTATTTATTCGGATGCCATATATACGAGTTGCTGATATGTTGTGTGTGAGGGGTATTTGTACTTCCTTCTCATATTTTGTCTCGGTTGGATACATATTGTTTTTAGGTTTTCTAATTGTTCTTTTGCAAATCGTTTGTTGAGTTCCCGGGTTCTTGTTATTATGGGTGTGATGCCTGTTCTTGCGTAAAGAAGAGTGTTGCGAGGGTTGTGGAGTGGATTTGTTGGGTGTCTGATTCGTGTTAGTCGGCGGATGGCGCTTGTTTCAGCATTTTTGCTTTTTTAAGTGCTGTTTTCTTGCAGTTTATAAGTGTAGTGTGCCCGTACTCAATTAGCGGTCGGCATATGCTTTTATATATTTTGGTCGCATGTTTAATATGTACATTGCGGTTTTTGAATGTGATCGATCTAAAATGTGACGCTCTTTGTGACATTTTATTTTTACAGTGCTGCAGGTGATAGTTGAAATTCAGTTTACTGTCTATATAAATGCCTAAGCATTTAGCTATTTGTACAGGTGATACTTCGATATTAAGTAGGTGGATTTTCGAAAATACCCTTGTTTTTGCATTTTTTATTTTTCGTAATCGTCTTAAAAACACAACAATTATTAACCTTTGAGATTAATATTCACTGAAAAGTAGAAAAATATTGACTTTGCGTGAATTTTAATCTGGTAATTGTGAGGCTTCTGGTTGTACAGTGGCATACTGTAATACACACGCGTAAGCCCTACTCTCGGGTGTCTCGGCGCGGTGGCTGACCCGTTCATGGACCTCAAGCTCTCCTCTCTCGGGCTGCACGTCCTGGGTGCCCGACGAGATAAATGGCCTGGGCTGGGTTATAGAAATACTTCCTTTTCTCCTAGACGAGAGCAGTTGACGCACACAACTCGCCATACGTACAAGCTATACGCACGTATCTTATTGGCGGGAGTATAGAACGCGCGCGCGTTTGCTTCTGCTGCTGCTGCTGCTGCTGCTGCATGCGTGCACGTACGTCTTATACGCACACGACTAGCGAACCAATCCAGTTCACGCGTGCGCGTGGACTCTCTTGGAATTATATGGCGTCCTGTCGCTGGGATACCGATGTCTCTCGAGAGTTGTCATGCATGTTAGGGGCGAGCAGCCAGCATATACTATATATTTATACGTGTGGGTATCGCGAGCGAAATCTGTTGGCTGCATGCGATGCAACCAACGGCCTTGCTTCATTCGTCGTGATCTTGTCGATCAATAATGATCGATAATTAATACCAACAGGAGAAAAAATAATTCATACAAATTAGCGGTGTATCAATTGCTTTTGAATCGATTGTATAAATTTGAATAAAACTTTGTGTGTTTTATGTTAATCGTAATGAGAATATATTTTTATACAAGGTTGTTAATCTCAACCTTTTTCAGTCAACACACCAACAGGTAGAACAAATAAATAATATGTATATAGTTTTATGATCCAAAAAAGATAAAAAATACCACTTTGAAAAAATTTCTTTTTATTTTTTACCTCAATATGCCGTTTTCTTTAATGAAATACAAATCTAGGATACATTTCTAATTGAATTCGACTACTTGTGATTTTTTTTCTAGAATTCTTGGATTAACCTTTTGTAAATGACTTGAAAAAATATATTTTTCTCTAATATTGTAAATATACTATGTCGGATATTAAAGCGCTAATCTTAATAAAAATATAATTTTTTTAATTCTATAAGAGATACAAACAATGTAATTGCCAATACGTAATTGTAAGTTGTTTACAAGTGGAAACTAAAATACTTTTGTTTATTGTAGAATGTTATGGATTCTATTATTTGCTTTTTTAGTGTTTAGAAATAATTGTGAGTCAGGTTCTCGATTAGAATTTTAAAGCTAATGGCATATTCCAAATATGGCAATGACTGAAACATTCAACTTTATTCTCGCATAACAGAAATTAACTGCGAGATCGAGTGCAAAAGATTACGTCTTCCATAACTCATGAGCAGCGAAGTCCTGAACTGTATAATCGGCAGTGGAATATAATCCGACAGCCATATATATTTAGCATGAAAGATCGAGATTTACGTGCTCATCGATATATCGTTGTGAGGGCGGTTTAAAAAGGGAATAAGTAACACGTATAGAAGATAATACGTTTGGCGTTCTCTTCAGCAAATCACTCTATAATTTGTATATTTGTATATTTATTTGAAAAAATATAATTTAACAATACATATCCCCATTTTAAAAATCCGAAGTTTGAGATCATCATGAATTTAGAAAAATCTTTTTAAAGTGTTCTCCTATTTATGTATTTTTTATGAATATGTTTTATCCAATTTTAGATTCTTTTTTAATATTTCAATTTATTTGAGGTCACAATCTAAAATAAAATTATTTAGCTCATGAAAAATAAAAACTGGACACGAAAAAAAAAACATTATAAATACAAGGTAAAAAACATTATATTTCTCGTCAACTCTGCCGATTTTCATAATATATTGAATAGAATATCCCAGAATTTTTGTAAATAATAAAGTTATTGATTATGAAATAATTTCTAAACAAGTCTGACGTTTTTAGTAGTTTTATCAAATGATAAGTACAAGTAGTTGCTAAATGTGAAATAAAAATCGCTATTAGCAATAGCTAATAGTAATTTGCTAATAAGCAAATTAGCTTTACTACTCTACTTGCGGAACAAATGTGAGTTAGCATATTTGTCACATTGAACATACGGCCATTGTCTAGAATCAGAGTTGTAAATGCCTAATACTTATAGAAATAATGATGATGATACGATCAGCTCTATTATAATGATTTTATAATAATAACATGTAGCGATTGTAATACGATGTTTAAACTTTGGAATGACTGCAATAATTATTATTTTTCAATAAAAATTCACGGTAATCATTTGAAAAAATGGAAAAAAATAAGTAATGCATTACTTATTTCTTCAATTTTTTCCAGTATTTCTTGTAATATTAAAGTGAAAATTAGTATTTTTTACAGCTATTCAAATGTGTACACTCTATTTTATAATCACTACTTATTATTATTATGAAATCATAATTACAAAACAAATTGTACTGTAAACTTTATCTCATGAATTAATGGGGATTTACAACTCTGTTTAGAATATCATTTCATCTTTAATCCAATAATACTGGAAAATGTTTACAAACTATGCAATTGTGAGAAATTTTTTTTTTAAATAATTTTCTTTTCCGTGTCATTTTTCCACTGTTATGATTCATAAAAGCATCTAACATAAAAGAAAATTTACCATTTTCTAGGCCAAAGGGTGTGAACCATTAATGTGTTTTCATGTTTTAAATATTACAAGAGTGCATTGACACATTTTTTCTTCGACACTTCTTTTTCATTACATTACATTGGGTATTATTCTGACATGAAAATTTTGATAATTTTTTTCTCGTTTCGGTGACAAGAAGGAAAATGTATTAAAAATAGATTTTCGATGGAATAGCGGCACGCGCATATCATCATGTTTCAAATATTGCAAGAGTCCATTGACACATTTTCACTGAGAAAAAAGATGGGTGAATTGATTTTGTTTTCATTGATTTCAACGAAATATTTCTTTGATTTCAATGAAATAGTGCATTTGAATTGCAAAGAGAACATTTCATTGCCTGTAAATAAAGATTTACTTAGTGAGCATATAATAAAGGAACAGTTTCATTGTTTTAAAGAGACGTTTTCATTGGTTCAAAGAAACGTTTTCATTGATCTCTCTCTCGCACCTAACCTTACTTTTTTGTTTTCCGGTTCTCCCAAACGAACGGCTTCGAGTTTCGAGTAGCCAGAAGGTCAGCTTATTTCTGCCGTACTTCCTTACATACTCACAAAATTTGAGCTTTATCTGCCGCGTACTTCAGGAAAAAATAGGTTTCGAAATTTTGAGCTGATAAGAAGAAGGTTTCATTGAATCAGAGACGATATCTTTATAATCAATGAAAAAGGTTCATTGGTTTAAAGAAATGTTTCTTCGAATCAATGTCACTACTTTTCATTGAGTTTGAGATCATTCAAAGAAAAGATAGTATTGAAATTCATGTATTTCATTTAATTGGCAAAGATTTCCGTAAATAAATGAAACTTTTTCCCTCGGTGTTTTCATCGACACTTATTTTTCGTTACACTGAGAGAAGAATTTGTTAACAGTTAACAAATCTTGATTAAATATGGCGAAATGAACCATTTAGTTATGCTTATTGAATCTCATTTGAGCCAAATAAGATTTGTTAACTATTAACAAATATCAGCGAGTTTTATTTGCGACAAGCAAATTTTATTTAGCTCAAGTGAGATTCAATAAGAATAACTAAATGGTTCATTTCGACCATATTTAACCAAGATTTGTTAACTTTTAACAAACTCTTCTTTCAGTGTACATTACATTGGGTTTTATTCTGAAATGAAAATTTTCATTCTTTTTTTCTCGTTTTTCAATGGTAACAAGAAGGAAAATGTATTAAAAATATATTTTCGATGGAATAGCGGCGAGTTGTCACGAGGGCACGCGCATATGAGAAATAAGTGCAAAGGTGCAATTGACTCGAGTAGCGTTTACGCGCCGTAAATCAGAGGCGTTCCACCCACTGACGTAAGAAAGACAGCTGCCTGCTGGCCGGTATACGGCGGCTTCGAAAGGACTCCTTGCAGACTCTCAACTCTCATCCACTCTCTCGGCTTCGTGGTCTTCACGTCGTGTGGCGAGACGACAAAGACGTGAAGAGATGAGAAGACTATAGAATAAGACGAAGAAGAAGAAGAAGAAGAAACCACGCAATCGCACTGTGGACTTATATGTATACTTTTCGCGTGTACATATCACACGTTGAGTATACACGAGTAGTATATATACTTTGTGTATATATCTACATATATATATATGTATATCCCGTGAAAGAGTGTCTTTTTCATTCAGCTCATTGTGAAGCGAAATACGCGCACAGTTTGTGCAGTAGGTAGTAAGGCGAGTTAACTGCGCGGCGGCAGTCGAAGATATGAAGCAGCTAACAATGTAGGGATGGAAGAGGACCCTCTCGCTAATTCAGACGATTGTACTCCCTTCGGTCTTGAAGCTCTTCTTATTTCTTTTTCTCTTCTCGTCTTCGTCCAAAGAAACGACACGATGATGACGATGATTCTCTCTTTGCAAAATGAAAAGAAAAGAAATTCGTGTGAATTATAGAGTGTCTTTACGTTTTTTTACACTTTCTTCTGACTTTTGTAGACATCGTTCTCTGGCATTAACGCGAAGCGTTCTCTGGTGTAATTGTTGGTTTTGGGACAGTTAAAATGTTGGTCGATTTATTTTATAAAATACTGGTAGATTTTACTACAAAATATTGGTAGATTTTACTACAAAATATTGGTAGATTCTTTTATAAAATGTTGGTAGATTCTTTTATAAAATGTTGGTAGATTCTTCTATAAAAAATTGGTAGATTTTTCTATTAAATATTGGTAGGTTTTTCTACAAAATATTGGTAGATTTTTCTATAAAATATTGGTAGATTGTTCTACAAAACTTTGGTAGATTCTTTTACAAAATATTGTTAGATTTTTCTGCTAAATTTTAATCGATGATTCTGTACAATTTTTATAGATTTTTCTATAAAATCTTGATACATCATATCCAGAAAATTAGTCTGATTTTTTGTACTTTTGTACTTTCCGAAGAAAGTTAAAGTTTTCTTTAAATCTGTAGGCATCGAATAGTTCCCACCATATATTATATTCTCAGCATACTCTCAAAATGTATAATAATATCTACTATCCTTATTCCATTCCTATATTTGAAAATTATTTTTTTGAAGAACTTAAATTTGTTTAGACTTAATTTTTCGAAAATTGCATGTGAGGTTTCTCTATTTTTTAAAATAAATTCACTAATTCAGAAAATTTTATGAGTATGAATACGACAATGTGTAAATATTGGAAAAAAGGATCGGGCTATATTTTTCGAAATTCTGAAATTTCAGTTCTACCAAAAAATGTATTTTCCGAAAAACAAAAAAATTGTATTTTCTTTTGGAAAGTTTAGTATTGATACAAATGAGAGCACGAGTATACAGTAGTAGAAAAAATGCATAAAGTGTCTTAAGGATGCACTAAATATACATTCCCAAGCAGAAATTGAATTCTATTAGAATTAAAATACTTGGTGATGAAGCAAAATAAGGAAAAAACAACCCATGTCTTTGACAGTGATAAAAACATTAAATACAAATACTAATAATGGAAAATAATTTTTAATGAGATGGTAAACAAACTGTTGATGTATTTTATAGATTTTGTTATTTAAATAAAATGTTGTATTCTTGCACACTTTCCTTCATTAATGTTAACAATATTCCACATAATTTAGTTTATTTTATTTTAATTATATAAGGGAGCTGATAAACTGGTAATTAATGTATGTGCGAGGTAATTTAGCAGTGGGAATAAATTCATAGAAATGTACGTATGCACAGAAGATGGAAGTAAGTGTGTTATTAACTTTAGAGATGATTCATGCGGTAACTAGTGAATGTATCACATCGATGTTAAGAAAGAGTCGAGAGGTGGATACCAAGTACTTGTATCGTTGAGTAGTGACTCGGGTACTCGGTTAATCTTGGCGATATGATGGCCTGTTCCGTTATACTCGTTACAAGTTTAAAACTGCATACAGGGAGATGCACGAAGGTGTTCAGCGTCACAAACCTGCACCTAGCATCTCTAATTAATTCATATTCAAGTACTAATTTTAGTGGAATTTGTATTTGATTAAAAAGTGAATACCGATTCTGGTAGCATTTCCTAATTAATTTTAATGTAAATAGTATTTTCAAGAAAATTATTAATTAAGGCAGATTTATAAAAATCCTAACCATGGTGCAATTTGTAATTCATTGACATGTAAATACCAATTTCGGTCATGTTTATCACTGATTCAGGCTTGAATCATAAATTCTGTAGAATTTTTATTTGAAGAACTTTCAAATACAAATTCGAGTTTGTATTTAAATGAAGAAAATATTTGGAATTAATGTTTAAATAAAAGTGAATAAGTCATTTCGTTAGAATTTGGATTTAAATAGTCGCAAAGTACTAACTAAACAGTTATTGGTATTTAAATAAAAATTACTGATTCTATTGTCATTAGTAGTTGAATAAAAAAAGGCTGCAAAGTAGAACTTTGCAAATTGCTTCCTCATTATTGTCGGATTTTTACAAATCTACCTCTATGAGGACGAATGTTAATTTAAAAATGCAATTCAAATTAACGTAAAAATCCAACAATAATGAGGAAGTAATTTGCAAAGTTCTACTTTGTAGCTTTGTTTAAAAAAATTTTAAATGGCATTAGTTTTGAACCCCTTGACAGATTCTCACCAGATTTGAACGGATGCTTAGTTTATCTACACTCTACTTGTGGACCAAATTTGAGCCCGATATCTAAAAAATTGCGGAAGTTAGAGCACGAACAAAAAATTCAAAATGCCAAAAATTTGAAACCCCTTAACGGATTGACGTCAAATTCACTCCCAAACTTTATTTAATAACAGTCCACTTCTGGTCCAAGTTTGAGCCGGGGATCATAAAAAGTGCGGGAGTTAGAACCCGAGCTGAGATTCTCCCAAAAATTCAAAATGCCATAAATTTTGAACACCTTGATGGATTAACTCCAAATTCAGTCTCATACCTTGTTTAATGACAGTTTACTCACGGTTCAAATTTGAGCCCGATATCTTAAAAATTGCAACGGCTATCTTGCTAACAAAAAATTGTGCACATACGCACACATACATACAGACGTTTTTTCTAAACCACTTTTCTCCAGGTTTTAGACCATTCTGAGTGTCCTGACATGAAAATCTCGAAAAAAAAATGTTCACGGACACAAAGCTTCCTCTATGAGGAAGCAACATTCACAGCACTCAGTATTTGTATCGAAACAAATTAAGAATTCGAATCGACAGAGCAGAAAAGCTTTCTCTGCTCAGACTATTATAATGTAAGCAGCATACGCCAACGGGAGCCGCAGTAGAAAACTGGGTAATCCGTGTCTCTCCTTAAACCTTTTTCCCCTTGCCCTTCTGGGCTTTGCCACACCTCGATATCTCCCCGTGTCTGATAAATACTGCTCTCTACTCTCTCGCAATCCATTAGTGAAAGAAACGGAGCAGATAACTCGACTGGTGGATCAAGAACAAGAAAATCGATACTGGTCTCATTGCCAGCGGCAAATTCTCTTAGTTTCGAAGGAAAGAAAAGTCTTTTCCAATGTCAATTTCACTTCGTAGTTGTGACCGTCAATTTAGATACACGGATTGAAGCATCGGGTTTAAATTACTGTATATAAAGGAAAAATTATCATATCGAATTTATGGTAATTTTTAGCTCCATTTCCGATGGAAGAAAATGCTTAAATGGGAGATACTTTTCTTGATAAAAAAAGTAGTCCCTTGTACATTGCTTCTTTAATATTATTCATATTTCCTAAATATATGTCTATGGGGAAGTATGGTAATAAATTTTGACTTTCGCATAGAAGAAGCTTTGTGAAATCTGGAAAATTATTTTACAGCTTTTGACTCGCATAGGCCTGGACAAACTTAAGGCCAATCAACCTTAATTGTAACTCTATTTATGTATAAATATTTACTTGGGAATCTTAAAGTTTGCACGACACAGAATATTTAAACTCATTTTCATGTTATAAATAAAAATCACATAAAAAATTGCTTTGGTTATAAGAGTTACTTATTTTATGTGCATGACACATACACACACAGGAAATTTTTTCGGACCAGTTTTTTTAAATTTTTCAGCCAAGTTCAAGTATAGTAACTTAAAATTTCCAATTTTTTTGTCACAAAAACAAACAGTTTTCTGTATGAGTTTTTTTTTACATTTTAGCCAAGTTCAAGTATAGTAACTTGAAATTTCTAATTTTTTTTGTCACAAAAATAAACATTTTTCTGGATCAGTTTTTTTAAAACATTTCAGCCAAGTTGAAGTATAGTAACTTGAAATTTCTAATTTTTTTTGTCACAAAAATAAACATTTTTCTGGATCAGTTTTTTTAAAACATTTCAGCCAAGTTCAAGTATAGTAACTTGAAATTTCCATTTTTTTTTGTCACAAAAACAAAACTTTCTTTATGAAAATGTAACAATATTGAGTTTTAAAATTAGCACAGATAAATACATTTTCCATTCATGAAATAAATATGTACAATAAATTCTACTATTTGTCAAATTTTTCATTTTACTTGATAAAGTTTTTTTTTGCAAATTAGTTATTTAACCAACATAGCGATGTTAGTAGCTAAAGCATTAAGGATATATTATCGACCAAAAGTTTCACGCAATAGCACTTAACTTTTAATAAAAAGTTTTTATTATTTAACTTTTAACTTATTTAATTTTAATAAAAAAGCCTTTAATAAAAAGTGAGGTATTTTGCGATGTGAAAAAAAACGGCGTCGTTGAAGATACTGGGAACAAAAAAAAGCAAAAAAGAAGGAAGATAAAAAATTAATGTATCGCTTATGGCAAAAATAAATAAGAAAAATAGCGACAGACTGAATGAAGGCTGAATAGCGCGAAGAACCCATCACTGAGAGGGCCACCGGGAGCATTGAAACATTGTTGTTTGTATTAACCGCAACGCTGAAAGACTGCCGCTACTGTACTTTTACATGGGACTCGCGAGGAAAGAGTAAGTGAGAAAGAGATAAAATAAAATGAGATAGGGCCGTATGCACGGCGTAAGAGGTAAGCGAGATGAACAGCGAGTGAGCAAATGAATGCATACATACGTACACGCATTCAATTCAGCCACTTTTTTTTCGAGCCTCTCAGATATTTATCATAAGTATCCAGACTTTACTATTTACGAAAATTTCCTCAAATTTTTGGTCCCGCGAATTTAGGTGCTGTTTTTTTTCTAAACCAAATATATCTTTGGTAGTCTATATTTTTATTTTCAAGAAAGTTTTGAATGTCCCGGTATAATTTCGCTTCTTTTTTTTTAACGCCTTTTTGAAAAAAAATATAAAATTAATTTAGTTTTCACCTAAATTCTGGAAATTCTGTCAAATTTCGAATGCCATAGAATATTTCTGATTGTTCTAATTTCATAACTTTGATTTTAAAAAAGTACAAAAAATATAACTATCCCATACAAAAATTAATAAAAAATAAACACTTTCTCTCTGATATTCTTCCTGTCTTACATTTTTCTTCAAGATATAAATAATTTTAAAAAAGCATCTTCTATATATGGGGCATTCCATACCGATTCGACCTCGGTCGGACTCTCGACCTCTCGGATTTGGTCGAAAATTTTTTTATATGATTGAACCAGCTCCAAAAAGTACTGGAAAATTTTTTCAGATTTTTTTTTCTTCTTTTATGATTTTTAAAGGTAACATATCGTTAGCCCAAATTTAAAAATCTGAAAAAATTCTCAAAAATTCTGCATGAAATAACAAAATTTTTGAGCCTAAAGCCAAAGTGGGCCGGGTTTTGCTTCTATTTTTTTCTATAAAAAACTATTAAAAAATTTAGAAACGAAAGAGGAAAAGTTATCAAATTTTTCTAAACTGCGAGTTGCACAAAATTACGAAAAAAAAACATTCCTCGTGGAGTACAGTGTTGAGTCAGATAACAAAATTAGATTTGTTGTGCGGTAGAATCTAATTTGATTTTATTGTTTGTTCATCTCAGCTGCATTCGGTGATCTTGAATTTTTTTTGTATTCGAAGGTGCAATCGCTTTTTAAATTATCATCATTGACATCTGATATTATCAATGGATTCCTTTGATTAGCGCGGCTTGTCAATTCTGATTCATGAGTATTTTTTTGGAAATAGGAAAAACTATTCGATAAGAACGTTATATAATTCTAGAAATTGCTGTATTACAAATAATAAAAAAACATGAAAATTGAAATTTTCACAGCACTTCCTCTTTTTTTTCCATAAACATTCTTCCGCAAGAAATTATATCGTTATTATTTGGCTTCCTCAGAGAGAAACTCTGTTTTGCGATTCCGGCCTGATTTAACAGTAAACATATTTTCTATGAATCGCATTTTTTTTCGAAAAGAAAGCACTTGCAGAAGAAAGCAATATTTTAGAAAAATTTGATAACTTTTCCTCGTTCGTTCCTAAATTTTTAAATAGTTTTTTATAGAAAAAATATAGAAGCAAAACCCGGCCCACTTTGGCTTTAGGCTCAACAATTTTATTATTTCATGCAGAATTTTTTGAGAATTTTTTCAGATTTTTAAATTTGGGTTAACGATATGTTACCTTTAAAAAATCGTAAAAAAAATAAATAAATGAAAAAAATCTGGAAAAATTTTCCAGTACTTTTTGGAGTTGGTCCAATCATATAAAAAATTTTCGACCAAATCCGAGAGGTCGAGGGTCCGACCCAGGTCGAATCGGTATGAAATGCCCCATATATAGAAGATGCTTTTTCAAAATTATTTATATCTTGAAGAAAAATGTAAGACAAGAAGAATATCAGAGAGAAAGTGTTTATTTTTTATTAATTTTTGAATGGGATAGTTATATTTTTTGTACTTTTTTAAAAATCAAAGTTATGAAATTAGAACAATCAGAAATATTCTATGGCATTCTAAATTTGACAGAATTTCCAGAATTTGGGTGAAAACTAAATTAATTTTATAATTTTTTTCAAAAAGGCACAATATGCAAAGTACTTTTGGGTAGTAACAAAATTGAGGCAATTGTACGAAATTTTGAAGAGGGTCGCAAATAAAAGTGGCTAAATTGACGGCGAATGCCTCATATACGTATCCAGAAAGTGGGAAGCACTCAGAATACACACAGAATCACAAGTACAAGAGAGGCTAAGTCTGAAGGAGAAGAGGAAGAAGGACCGAGAGATAAGCAAGGAAAGAGTGTGCCGCCGGTGGCTGCAGTCTGGTCTCCTATACTGTCTCGAGTCTCGAGAGCTGAGACCGGCAACAGGCTGAGCAGACAGGTTGTCCAGATTCCACGGAAGGTCGTTTGCTTTGCTTACCGCGGGTCGTGCCTCGCGCTAGACTCAACTAACTCCGCAACTTGCAAGCCACTTCTCCAGTTAGCGGGCTAGCCAGACTTCGACACCGTGATGTACTTCCCATACATATGTACTCGATACCCTCGTTCAACATACCCTCTACTAACCTGCGCTAATGTACTGCACAGTCGCTTATGACTCCGAGATCGACGCTCGTCACACTTAAGGAGGCTTCCGTGCTTCAGACTACCCAAATCAGTACTGAATTTTGTAAAAACGTTTTCCAATTTCTGGTGGTTTAATTATCAATTCTAAAGGGTTATTCACGTACACTGTTAAATTTTTTTTGAAAATTAGTATATGTGTTGGAAGTCCTTTTGCAGATACGGTATATTAAATTTATTTAATATTAAATTAAATATTAAATTGAATTTAATTTAATTAAAGTATTAAGTTAAATAAAATATTAAGTATATTAAATTTATTTAATATACTTAATATTTAATTTAAAATATTAAATATTAAATTAATATTATAAATTATAAATATTATATATTTTTATATTATATAATATTATAAATATTATTTAAATTAACATTAAATTTTAAGTATATTAAGTTAAATTAAATATTACGTATATTAAATAAATTTTAAGTATATTAAATTTATTTAATATACTTAAAATTTAAAGTTAATTTAAATAATATTAATATTAATTAAATTAATATACAGATATTGCAAAATTCCAATAATTATATTATAAACACAACTTTAATGAAGTGTTTAATATACTGTATATTAATTAATATTTGTATATTAAGTTTAATATATGTGTATTCGCAAATAATCTTCCGATACTTTATATTAATTTTCATACAAAAATTTGTAACAGTGTAGTAGAAACAGTTATTAATGTATAAGTAGATTAACAGCCGTGATTCGAATGGAAAATCGACGGACCTATGCAAATACCCGATGTCATGTTTTGTCGTGCAGTTTTTCTAAAGGATGACGAGCAATGGCTCATTATGATTATCGGGAAATCCTTAATCGATTAGCCGTCCAGATTTTTTATGGTATTAGTTGTTCAAAAGTTACAGCCATTTGTATGTCCTATGTTAGGTTAGGTCAGGATAATCAACCGGTTCTATCTTTCAAACTACAAATATTATTTAAAATTTGAATGGATAATGGATAAAGTATATTTCAATATACAAAATAAGTTATTGCTTATCATAATCGGACTTGTGTTACGTTTTACGCTTTTGAAAAACTGGAAAAAAAAGCATGACATCGGACATTTGCACATATTAATCGATTTACTTTTCAAATCCATCAGAAATTGTAGAATTGCTTTTAAAATTGTAGCACTCATTTGGCTAGTGTGAAGTGCAGAAGCCTCCTTAAGGAGGTTCGCCTATTAGTTGCGAGTCAAAAATGCGACTAAAATAAATGTCATTTTTAATTGTTTTTTAAATTCTAATATTAGTTATAAATTTATAGTTTCGTCAAATACTTTTTTTAAATTGGAAATTAATGAATTGACTTGATAGAAAATGTTAATATAAATCTACGAAAAAATAAAGCCGTAAGTTCGGATTAGACTAATATGCGACGAGGCATTAATAATTTCTGAACGGAAGTTTGGTTCAATGAAAATTCGAGTAACTCTTAAAGAGAGGAAAAGTACAAAATCCATCGGGGATTACCGCATTACGCAGCATATACAGACAACCATGAGTTCAAGAATATGATTAATTAAATATGATTTATTTCTTCGAAATAGCGAATACATTTACGTAATTGTTTCTCTGTATTATAAAAATGTCGTGCTGCCACACCGTCTAGGAAAATCGAGGTATATAAGGCATTCCACGTCAAGTGGACCAGAGCCTGAATTCCGGGTCTTTTTTTCTATTTTGTTAAACATTGAACTTCGAAGTTTGAATATTTATTTAAAATATTGAACTTACATATCAATTAAAAATAATAATAATAATTACCAAAAAAGCATCTTGAATTGGTTAAAAAATTATTTACCATGTGATTAAAAAAAACTTAATTTTTCGTTCTGTGATCATTTTCATGAATTTTGTTCTTTAAAAAAAAAATGAAGCATAACGACAACAAAAGGGACAAGAAAAAAATCAACGTTTGGGAAAATCTTTTATATGAGATTAATTCTCTGATTTTTCTGAACACAACGGTAATGTTTTTTTTAATTTCTAACCATTTAGAAATCTCCGTTTTCGATAATTATTTAAATCGACAATTTTTTAATTCCTTAAAAAAAGTCTCCCCTCGAATTAATTAAACCATTTTTTTAAATAATGTATTAATAACTTTCGGCATTACTATTATTCTAAATCAATGTTCCAGTAACGACGTTGATACTTTTCATTTTTTTGTTATTGCAAATTACTGACATTTTTATAAGATCGAATTTTTATTAGAAAATGTATGTGTGAAGTGATATTAAAAGTGATTTGTTCGACGAGATATCGATCGAAAATTCACTTCCAAGTCGTGAATGACCTGTGCATTATCTGCGTTCACATCACTCGAGGTGAGCTTACGAGAAGTGATAACGAGTGAAAGAAAGAGCATATCTCATTGGCGCATATGTACATTTAACGCATAATAAATAAATCAAGCCACGGTGTATACTATACGCGGTCTATGGGTGATTCGACCTAATTGATTAGTCAGTAATAAGGAGGCGTTGTTGGTGGTGGATGTGCTATAGCCGAGCTACGAAGACACTCAACGCCGACGCCGTTGCACGTAAATTATACTCGACCGGGTACTTTTTATCGCTCATTGCGGTAGGTTCGGCTTGAAGCTAGTAGTCCCTCTCAGAGTGCATACGTGTGCCTATATACATCGGTAATATAAGACGCGGGGCCGTTCTGGAAGCCTCGACGTTGAGGACAACACTGGGAGACGCATAGAAGACTCGTCAGATCTTAAATCAAAGCGTCTTTACCAACGCTCACAGTTATATCTTTCGACTACGCAATTATTCCATATTCTTTACATTTCAACTTCTCATAACTTAATTTTCTTTCTGAACACTAATAAAAATGTTTCTCTCAATCAGTTCAGCCACTTTTTTTTCGAACCTCTTAGATACACAGTAAAAAATGTTTATACAGTGTAATAGTACATTACGATACTAGTGCGAAAAAACTTTTTCTGACGAGTGTGAGTTTGCAACACGAGTCGAAGGCGAGTTTTGCAATCACACTAGTTAAGAAAACGTTTTTCGCACGAGTATCGTACAAAATTTTATTTCACGAGGTGTGTAAACGGGGTTTGATGCACGCGAAGCGTGCGTAAAACCGCGTTTTACGCACGGAGTGATATAAAAAATGTTTTTACAGTATATCTAAACTCGAATGCATATACCGTATATTAATTTTCGGATGCATTCGTTATTGACAAATACAATATTGGTTTATTTAAATGAAGGTTACAATACTCACGTACTGCAATTTTCAAATACCAGTATCGGAGAATTTTTATACTCTTCTTAAATTTACAATAAAAGTATATTAATATAGAATTCATATACCTGTTTCGTAAATCTCATATCGTTTTGTATATTATATTTACTTGCATTTTTAACAGTGTATTTATCGTAATTAGCCAGACTTTATTATTACTTGAGAGTACTTTATGAAAATTTCTTCAAATTTTTTTTCCGCAGACCTAGGTGTGTTTTTTTTTAAACAAATATATCTTTGAAAATTTACATTTTTATTGTTACGAAAGTTTTGAATGCACTGGTTCAATTTTCGCTTTTTTTAATTACTTTTTGAGAAAAATAATCAAATTAATTTAGTTTTCACCCAAATTCATTAAATTCTCGTATAATATAAATAAGACTCGTTAGATCTTAAATAAAAGCGTCTTTACCAACGCTCACAGTTATATCTTTCGACTACGCAATTATTCCATATTCTTTACATTTTAACTTCTCATAACTTCATTTTCCTTCTGAACACTAATAAAAATGTTTCTCTCAATCAGTTCAGCCACTTTTTTTTCGAACCTCTTAGATACACAGTAAAAAATGTTTATACAGTGTAAAAAATGTTTTTACAGTATATCTAAGCTCGAATGCATATACCGTATATTAATTTTCGGATGCATTCGTTATTGACAAATACAATATTGGTTTATTTAAATGAAGGTTACAATACTCACGTACTGCAATTTTCAAATACCAGTATCGGAGAATTTTTATACTCTTCTTAAATTTACAATAAAAGTATATAAATATGGAATTTATATACCTGTTTCGTAAATCTCATATTGTTTTGTATATTATATTTACTTGCATTTTTAACAGTGTATTTATCGTAATTAGCCAGACTTTATTATTACTTGAGAGTACTTTATGAAAATTTCTTCAAATTTTTTTTCCGCAGACCTAGGTGTGTTTTTTTTAACCAAATATATCTTTGAAAGTTTACATTTTTATTGTTACGAAAGTTTTGAATGCACTGGTTCAATTTTCGCTTTTTTAAATTACTTTTTGAGAAAAATAATCAAATTAATTCAGTTTTCACTCAAATTCATTAATTTCTCGTATAATATAAATAAGACTCGTTAGATCTTAAATCAAAGCGACTTTACCAAGTTTCAAAGTTTCTGTCACGTTGAAGAGCAGCTGCCGCGTAACCGAGTGTCTGTATGGGGAAAAAGGTATATGGGACATTCTCTGTCAGTGTAACGACATTTTTAGTTCCTCTGAGAAATTGCATATCAATGGCAAAATATTGCTACTGCTTGAAAATACTTTTTCCGATTTGTATCTCCTCCTATTCAACAACATTTACATTCTTTTTTAAAACTTGACATATTTTCGAATAAACAAATCGTATTAAGCGCGTTTTTTCTCTGCTTAAATATTTGATATCTATACTGTTGATTTTTTCATGATTTCTATACACGCTTCCATATAAATTCAATAAGTTTTTAAGTTAAATTGAAAATATCCGAATACGCAAGAACAAAATTAATTGGCTTGTTGTACTTAAAAAATTCATTTTATTCAAAACCAGAAGTACAAAAAGGAACCTCCAATGAATAAAACGTTCATAGAAAACGAAGATTTTTTTTTTAGCGTGTATTTTTCTTGTGTATATTACCAAGATATAAATAATTTCGAAAAAAGTAATTATTACTCATCTCTGCCACAAAAATTTGAAAAAAAGTGCAGACTTAGTACACGGAGAGAAATTTCTGTGTTGTGACAACATAGCTGTTGTGACAAAACGAGGACAACAAAAATCGTTACGTTAGACTGGCAAATCTTTTGTTCGGCTGATAAATCAGTTTTGCGATGCTGACAAATCTTTTTGCTGGTCTGACCCGATCTTTTTGTTAGCCTAACAAAACGATTTTTGTTGTTACTGTTTTATGTTGTCACGACACAGAAATTTCATTCCGTGTACTCTTAAGTAGTAGTAAAATTGGGCTAATTATAAGAAATTTTTGAGAGAGCCAAAAAAAGTGGCTAAATATCAGCGAGAGCATCATATGCGAATTTATGTTGTTAAGTATCTGACTGTGTCATAAAAATATCAGGCCTATGACATTGAATTCCAAATTTCGATAAAATTCGTGACATCAACAGATGGTTTTTGTTACATACATTTTTTTTTATACATTGACGTTTTTACGACAATCTCTCAATTGATCTTTGTCAAGTTATGATCGTGAGTCATATCAATGATTTATAAAACATGCTATTAATTAGATAACCCTAGTGGCGTGATGGTGATGTTATCGTTGACATTTCGATAAATGCAAGGAGACTACCATTTAAACTCTATGCATTCATGATTGGTCTTGCAAATATATAATCTTCAGAATGTTGTGGATATTCACATGTAACCAAAAATTTAATAGAATACAAATTTGGGATATTCCCATAAATAAATAAAAATATGCTATTGAACATATTAAGATCATTAATTATGTAGTAATAATAATAATAATCTTAAAAGTTTTCTAATAAATTAGTTTTGAAGATTAGCTTGATAATCTTTTAGCAAACTTAACGTTTTTCTTTTGAAATAAATATTCTAACTTTTCCAGGTTTATAGGATTTGGAAAAGAATTTTTGTTTACGATTTGTGCATATATTTATATGTTATACAAAATGCATTAAAAGTTGTGGATTTGGAATGTTTTTGTATAAAATTTTCAAGGTAATAAATCGAAAAGTTTTGCAAAAATTTACGTATTAGCAAAAAAATTTGCTAATACGTAAATTACAAAAATTTGAGATTCAGAATAAGTGAAACATAAATTACTCCGAGATTATTTAAAGGACCTCTACAAGCTTTCTACCAGGTTCTGATTATTTTAAGTCTCCTTCGGGGACTGAAACACTTTTTAAAAATCCTTTTTACTTAAAAGTCCCGCCAAAGAAATTTTAACAGGAAAGAAAAACTACGCAGTACTTACTAATCTAATATCGTTCTCAAATTCTTGCAAACTCAAAATTGTGTCTGCGAAACTTTCGCGCCAATTTTTATTGTGGCCGTTTATAACTTCATTCAAGGACTCGATTGATTCTCACAAAAACTACGTTTTCATTCCTCAAATAATAGAACATTTAAAATCGCAGAATTTGGCACCAAAAACCCAGTGTCAGTGCATTACGACCTTGGATCATGTCTATTTTAAGGGGGCGATGAATCATTGGCCACATTATACGAGTTGTCGCTTGGATTTTTCGAATGTTGTCCACACGATACCGATGAAGGAGGTTTATCGCTGTACTTTCTGACCGGATCAGATATCTCCTCTTTTTTTTTTGTTTCTTCTACTACGTCGTTTATTTTTTCCATGATACCTGCCTCGTCCCTGCTGTGATTTAAACTCACCTGATAGACGCGTGTAGTTGGTGATTATTTATTGCTCGTAGAGTTATAAAATTCCAGAAGGCTAATATTTTTCCTTTCTTTTACACGTCTTATGCGATTTATAAACAATTCGTAATAGTAATAACCTTCGAAAGTCTCCTTCGTCGATACATGCGTATGTGTATAGTAGAACATTAAACCATAAGTTGTGTTGGCGCTGTATGACATAGTGCCTAGCAGCGACAAACCATTTTCCTATTCCTCATTTATCTCAATTGAGTAATCACGTCGACCATTCGATTCAATATTCCACCGCTTATCTATCCTTTTTTTTTAGAGTCATACAAAGATGTATATATATATATATATCTATACATTAACACGCGCAGGATTCGATTTTTTTATGTATTAAGGATGTATCAAATATAAATATCCAACCATAAATTTAATTAAATTCAACAAGAGATAAATATGAATAAAGTCTAAGATTCTGGGGAAGATCGATCTTAAAAATTCAAACTGCTGTATCTCAAAAACGGCTTTAATGAGCCAGCTAAAATTTAGTAAGGCAGTAGAGCATCAACGCCCCTTTCTTTGTAAAAATTTACTAAAAAGTTCAAATATCTTGTCAGATTTTAGAAGACTTTGAAAAAGTCTGTACGCTCTCTAGCTCTCGTAATTTTTTGGCTAATGAGCTAAATAGTTTTTAACAAATAAATCAATGTAAAAGGACGGTCAGTATTTAATTTGAGCTAAGTCTATCAAGCGGTTCGAATTTTACATCATTTTGAATTTTTGAAAAATTTATGTTATCGTTCTAATTCAAGTTAATTTCGAATTAACTTCGGGCTGCAAAGTTGCAAATTATATGTTTTCGAATAAAGGAACAATGATAAATAAGCATTAGCAATTGAGTTGCTTTTTTATTTTTATTTTGTATCGACGAAATAAAGTTTTTAAATAATATATTAAATAAGAAAAAAATTATACGAATAAAAAGATGTATTGCACAAATTCATAATAATTCACTTTGAACAAATCTTTCATATAGATTCTAACTAAGTGACTAAAAAAAATTGTAAAATCTGCTATGCAAAAAATCTTATCTACGTTCTTATAGGTTCTTTAGTTGTTTTTAAGATTTTTATCCTTTAGGTGTAATTTCGCTTGCTACAATATCTTGTTCTTTTATTTTCATCATGCGTTATTGCAACGCGTGTAATTTATTTTGACATGCTTCTATGGATACAGTTACCAGTATTCCGAGCGCGATTATATAGTTTAAGAATAAAACTAACCATTCAATGGTGCCTGATTTGTGAGATTTTTTTTCTTTTTCATGCCTTGGAAATCCATGCAGTGGCCATTGCACTGATTAAGAAGTAGTGAGCCGGCACTATTAGAATTAGCATTTTTGTTTATCGATAAAATAAAGTTTAAAAATAGTATATTAAGTAAGAAAAAAAACTACAAGAATTTAAGAATAAAAAAATTGTAACAATAAAAAAACGTATAACATACACTCATAATAATCTACTTCAAACGAATCTTTCGTATGCTCGTAGAGATTTTTAGGTGGCGTTCAAAATAGCGAATGACCAAAATAGTGAACGGTTAAAATGGCAAATTTCAAAATAAGGAACGTCTAAATATGGAATGGCCATCATTATGAAATTCGCTATTTCAGCCATTCGCTATTTTGACTGCATATTGATAAGATGGGGGTCAAAATAGCAAATGGTCAATCCGCTATTTTAACCCCCACTCTGACTAAAAAAATTATAATAATCTGTTATGCAAAAAATCTTAGATAGGTTCTTATACTTTCTTCAATTCTTTTTTAGAGATTTTATCCTTTAGGTGCAATTTCGCTAGTTACAATATTTTGTAAGAGGGATGTTCTTTTATTTTCATCACGCGTTATGCAATGCGTGTATTTATTTTGACATGCTTCTATGGATACAGTTACCAGTATTCCGAGCGCGATTATATAGTTTAAGAATAAAACTAACCATTCAATGGTGCCTGACTTGTGGGATTTTTTTTTTCATTTTCATGCCTTAGAAATCCATGCAGTGGCGACTGCACTGATTAAGTAGTAAACCGCCACTATTAGAATTAGCAATTTTGTATATCGGAAAAACAAAATTTAAAAATAGGATATTAAATAAGAAAAAAAACTACAAGAACCTAAGAATAAAAAAATTATAACAATAAAAAAACGTATAACACAAACTCACAATAATCTACTTCAAACGAATCTTTCGTATGCTCGTAGAGATTTTTAGGTGGGGTTCAAAATATCGAATGACCAAAATAGTGAACGGTTAAAATGGCAAATTTCAAAATAAGGAACGTCTAAACATGGAACCGCCATCATTATGAAATTCGCTATTTCAGCCATTCGCTATTTTGACTGCATATTAATAAGATGGGGGTCAAAATAGTGAATGGTCAATCCGCTATTTTAACCCCCACCCTGACTAAAAAAATTATAATAATCTGTTATGCAAAAAATCTTATATAGGTTCTTATACTTTCTTCAATTCTTTTTCAGAGTTTTTATCCTTTAGGTGCAATTTCGCTAGTTACAATATTTTATAAGAGGGATGTTCTTTTATTTTCATCACGCGTTATGCAATGCGTGTATTTATTTTGACATGCTTCTATGGATACAGTTACCAGTATTCCGAGCGCGATTATATAGTTTAAGAATAAAACTAACCTTTCAATGGTGCCTGATTTATGGGATTTTTTTTTTCATTTTCATGCCTTAGAAATCCATGCAGTGGCGACTGCACTGATTAAGTAGTGAACCGGCACTAAAAATAGGATATTAAATAAGAAAAAAAACTACAAGAACTTAAGAATAAAACAAATATAACAATAAAAAAACGTATAACACAAACTCACAATAATCTACTTGAAACGAATCTTTCGTATGCTCGTAGAGATTTTTAGGTGGGGTTCAAAATAGCGAATGACCAAAATAGTGAACGGTTAAAATGGCAAATTTCAAAATAAGGAACGCCTAAATATGGAATGGCCATCATTATGAAATTCGATATTTCAGCCATTCGCTATTTTGACTGCATATTAATAAGATGGGGGTCAAAATAGCGAATTTCACAATGATAACCCATTCTCTATTTAGACGTTCCTTATATCTAAATTCACTATTCCAGCCATTTGCTATTTTGGTCATTCACTATTTTAGCCCCCACCCTGACTAAAAAAATAATAATAATCTGTTATGCAAAAAATCTTATATAGGTTCTTATACTTTCTTCTATTCTTTTTTAGGATTTTTATCCTTTAGGTGCAATTTCGCTTGTTACAATATTTTGTAAGAGTGATGTTCTTTTATTTTCATCACGCGTTATTGCAATGCGTGTAATTTATTTTGACATGCTTCTATGGATACAGTTACCAGTAATCCGAGCGCGATTATATAGTTTAAGAATAAAACTAACCATTCAATGGTGCCTGATTTGTGTGATTTTTTTTTTTTTTCATTTTCATGCCTTGGAAATCCATGCAGTGGCGACTGCACTGATTAAGAAGCAGTGAGCCGGCACTCGTACAGACTCCGTTATCAGTGTTACTGGCTATGTTTCGTTTCCACTTGTCCGCAGTGAGCAGTTTAGGTTATGTATGGTGGCGCGCGCACGTTGACATCGGTAAGCAGTGGCGCTGTTGCAACATGCAACTCTCGAACATTTTCACATTAAAAGGTGATATTACGTGCGTAAACGCGAGAGGTAAGACGCGGTAGTAGCTTCGAGAGATAGCGAGTCGAGCGCATTTTCCTTCGAGATCGCAATAATGCTTTCTGCGGTGTAAACGAGGTAGAAAGAGACGAAGAGATTGGACTGTCCAGCAGGATATCGGCGAGTTGCAGGTAAGTGCGGCGGCCGCGGACTGTCGATCGAGTCTGTAGATAAATGCCGAGGCAGCAAAGTATATAATTATATCCCTTAAGGTCGTGCGAATCGATGCGTATACAAATTAATCCCGCGAGCCATTATCTATCTATGGTTTTGCATTATAATAACAACAACAAAAAATGTAAATGGCCTTCGGAACTCGGAGATCGGTGGATTCAGAATTGTGCAGTCATAATTCCAAATTCCAAACGGAATTCCTAATCAATTTTCATTTCTATACAAATACTCGTCGATTTTGTTATTTCTTCACATTTAAATACTAATTTCAGCGGAAGTTACAGTCGATTTACATTTATACACTAATTACTAATTCATGAATAATTTTTCGGAATTATTATTGTTATTCAAAATCAATATTCGTAGAAACTTCAATAACCCAATTTTGAAAGTTCTCATTCTAATCCAATTAAACTTCAGGTTGAGAATATATTTTTGATCAATCGTTAATAGTGCTCGAATTTGGACTGAAGATTTCAACGTTATAAAAATATTCCTTTCCATTCTCCGCCATTTAATTTCGCTACTTAATTTGTATTTTTCTATTCTTTTAACTTTGACATTTATACAAGCGTACAAAGTACATATATTTGCTGTGTTTCATAGGTTAATGTTATAGGTTCCGCGATCGCGCACGAGCCTTGTAATTTTCTTACATATAGGAGAGGGCGAGAAAATAAGGCAACAAGAATTGGCGTGCTTTGACTTTGCTTCCCCTTTTCCTTACCACTTCTACATCAATGCCTTTTCTCCTTTGCCGTTGCTTCGCCCGTTGTTTTTATCGTTATTTTTTTCATTTTTTTAAACTTATTTTCGTTCATCCCGTTTGTATACAGAGCTTCGCAACGAGTATGCCGGCGTCGACCATTACGTACGCCGCGTTCTCCTTTTTATCCAATGGCAAACCAGTGGATGCTGATACAAGCCGTGGGGCTACGAGGCCACTTCGTAATTCGATAAGCGTACGGATCGTCGATTTCGCGACGGTTTTCTGGGTAGCCGCTATCCAACCGCGCACATAAAACACACGGTGACCCTCCTCCCTGTGTTGATGCTGATGCGCCTTACGTCCATCCGTCCATTCGCTCTTCGCCGCCCGTCATGTGATCGTGGAAACGAGATGAGAAAGGAAGCGGAGTAAGGCATATATGTCCATATGTGTAATTCTATATATAGAGAAAAGTGAGTGAGAGATAGGATTTGTTCAAAGGTAACTGGAGAAAGACCGCAAGAGAAAAGAGACAGAAGGGGAAAAAGGCAGAACAGATGAAGTAGGGGAAGGAAGCGGGATAAAAAGAGACTACAATGATGGTGACGAAGAAATGAAGCAAGGAGACGAGGGAGGGAGGGAGAACGATAAAACGAAGAGGGAAGAGGGAGGACACACTTATCGGAATTTAAGGAAGGAACGAAAGAGATGAAGAACCATCGAGACGAAGAGGGAGAAGGGAGAATATAGTGATCGGAACTGAAGGAGCAAGAGAGAAGGAGAAGGATAAGATGAAGAGGGAGAAGGAAGAACATAGTGATCGGAACTGGAGGAGCAACAGAGAAGGAGAAGGATAAAATGAAGAGGGAGAAGGGAGTACACAGTGATCGGAACTGAAGGAGCAAGTGAGAAGGAGAAGGATAAGATGAAGAGGGAGAAGGGAGAACATGGTGATCGGAACTGAAGGAGTAAGTGAGAAGGAGAAGGATAAGATGAAGAGGGAGAAGGGAGAACATAGTGATCAGAACTGAAGGAGCAAGAGAAAAGGAGAAGGATAAGATGAAGAGGGAGAAGGGAGAACATAGTGATCGGAACTGAAGGAGCAAGGGAGAAGGAGAAGAATAAGATGAAGAGGGAGAGGGAGAAGGAGTAGTGATCGGACCATGGGGAGGCCGACTGCCAGCAAGAAAATAAGAAAAC
The DNA here is from genome assembly GCA_963970395.1 of Ephialtes manifestator. Classification (NCBI taxonomy): domain Eukaryota; kingdom Metazoa; phylum Arthropoda; class Insecta; order Hymenoptera; family Ichneumonidae; genus Ephialtes; species Ephialtes manifestator. The sequence goes on from OZ019972.1 coordinate 25,093,811, forward strand.
GAAAAGGAGGGCGAGGAAAAGAAGGTAAGGGTCCCCCTCTGCGAAGTGGATATATGTGCATGCGAGAAAAAGATGGCGGAGACCTCGGTGGGAATTAAAAGGAGATGGAAGGGAAGGCCTCCTCCAGCAAGAAGAGGAAAGGGGAGGACGATGAGAAGGAAAGAAGGACGGGAGGAGTGAAGGGGAGTGAGAATTAAAAGGAGACGGTGGAAAAGTGAGACGGAGGGGTGGAGTAAGAGGGGTGCGATAAAAGAAATAAAGAGTGAGAGGGACAATAAGAGGCCTTTTACACGTAGAAACGTGGGTGTATGCGTATGCGTGTCCCGAAAAACGATCCTCGAACAATATCTGCTTCAATTGGAAGACATGATCACTGGAATAACCGATGATTGCACCGAAATTGAATAATGTATCTCATTCAGAAACTAAAACTAACTTACAACGCAAAATTATTTTCTAATACATAAATGGAAAGAAGTCGTTTCTGCAAAGCTGCAAGTCTTGTACTTATGAAGATAACACGGAAAAAAATGTCATTGATTCAATAAATTTATCGTCTGCGGGCTGCCAAAAGCAAACGTTGACAACTTAACTTTACATCTAATTTCTACAATTCCACATGAGATCGAAATAATAACTCGAAAATAAACAAAATTATATTTTGTTGTTTCAATGTTAAATAGAATTGTACGAATAAGAACTAGAATTAATTTGAAAATACTTCTTTTTGGCACCCCGCAAGAGAATCGTTTTTGATTCCATGATATTTTTTTTCTTCAGTGTATCTGCTGTCTACAATATCCTCTGCAAGGCATTGCAATATAAAATGATTAGAGCAATATCGAATAACTCATCTTGCTGATGACTAATATCATGTTACGAAAAGGCATTTTTTTAAAAATAAATGAAATAATCAATTTTTTTTTCTTTATCACAATAGTAAAAGTTGCAATAAAGTAACCATGAGAACTCTGAACCATAGAAAAGCCTTTTTAGAGCCTTGCCAACTCGTTTCACTGATTCGCTGTAATAATATACATATTCACTGGGGATTTCGTCGTCTCGTGGCTTCGCGCTATCGTGGTTTCGAATCCGAAAGTTTATCTCGTGGCGAAGAGACCTCTTGAAACCGGCACTGTATCCTGGATGGCAACTTGAATTCGAAAATAAAACTCGAGTGCAACATGCATTGCGTAGACCCCGCGTATTACGCGCGACTGTGTAGGCGACCATTGCGATGATATTCTCCGCAGAGTACCAACCACCGTTACCTATCTATGATAAGTAAATTCATGCATATATTGCATTGCGTGCATGTACTTTACGACGGAGATTTACTTGGACGCTAATAATCGTAGCTCGGCGCTACCTGAGTTAGTTTAACGAGTATACAGAAGATTTTTCCTTGTATCATCGCGGTTTGTGTTCAGCACTTAGCGTATATAAATGTCAAAAAGTGCTGGTGTAAAACCAGGAGAGTTGGGTCAGCGAGAACGAAGGGCTAGATACTTTTTATTTAAGGCGATATAACACAGAACGTCACGTCTCGTTAACAGCTCCCCGGAGCGATTTTATAACATATTACTGTAATACACTGAAAAAAAAGATTACTTTTTTCTTTTAGCGTCTGGAAGACGATTTCTTTGAAATCAATGAAAAACGGTTCCTCGGTTCATGGAAAATGTTAATTAATTCAATGTCACTACCTTTCATTGAATTTCTGATCATTCAAAGAAAATATAATATTAGTTTAAGTATATTACTTCATTGATTTCAAAGAAATGTTGGGATTTTTATGAAATTTCTTTCAATCGAGGAAACTTTTTCTCTCGGTTTAGATTGCATCAAGAACTGTCCAGTCTTAAATTGATCACCCCATTTGCCACCCTGACTTGATTTACCCCAAACTATCTTGATGTAACCCATCTCAACTTCATCTGTCCACTCCTTACTTAATCTGTCCCATCAATAGTTTTGTCCGTCCTCGGTGGAAAACTATTGTATAAGAAAGTATATCTGACATATAGAACTTTTGAGACGGTAATATAAAAAACATACATTTTAAATGTAGTTTGGACGAATCTCATATACATAAAATATGTCCGACATATAGAATTTTTGGCGAAGTCATATCTTGTATATCTAGGATATATTTTTTGTATACTTTATTTTCATGTAGGTTGCAGCATCGCATCAGAACTTGATCCGTCACAGAAGCATTTGATCTGTCACTTACTACGTCAGATCTCTACTTGATTTTGAAATCTTAATTTTTCCTATTAAAACTTGATTAATCCTAATAAAAGTTTATCTGCACGGCGAGAAATTTCTGTGTCGTGACAACATAAAACGGTGACAACAAAAATCGTTTTGTTAAGCTAACAAAAAGATTTGTCAGCCCAACAAAAGATTTATCAGCCCAGCAAAAAAATTTGTCAGCCGAACAAAAGATTTATCAGCATAGCAAAACTGATTTGTCATCCGAACAAAAGATTTGTCAGCCTAATGTAACGATTTTTATTGTCACCGTTTTGTGTTGTCATGACACAGAAATTCCTCTCCGTGTGTCCGATCAAAACTTGATCCGTCCCATGAAAACTTGATCAGTCTCCATCCTTACCAAATCTAGCACATTCCAACTTGACAATATGGCATTTCAAGATATTTCAACTTCCTTAATAATAACAAGAACAATTTACTTCTGGCCATAAACAATATTGTTTGAACACTCCAAGTGTCGACCAATGATATTAAAAACCTGCAAAGTAGCTACTATTTCAACAACAAAAACGTCCGAGTTTTTATCTAATTCCAATAACAAACGATAATAATAATTATGATTATTTTTCCCATCCAAATTTCGACCAATGGAATTGCACCATTCGACGTCACGTGGGGCAAGCTACACAGTATTATACTGATACTTTTTTGATAATTTTGCGTGTTGGTTATATATATAAAACAAAAAATAATTTAGCCGCGTCAACCATCTGTCAAACTGACAGATTGAATTTTGTTGTGGCAGTCAAAGGATTTTTATTTGATATGAGTAGGTTTGGAGTTGAATCCTTGCAAACTATTGATGAAAAAGTAAAGGGAAATGTCCCTGTTAATACGATTAAATCGAAAACCTCAGTCTGGAATCAATATACAAATGTCTATAACAATTGTGTATTTAACTGCAATCCTTTAAACATGAATTAAAAGGTTTTTGTTCTGATTATGAAATTTCCTTGTCGGAATGATAATTTTTGTCTCATGGTGCAATTCCATTTGCCGCAATTTGAATAGAAAAAATAATCCCCCGAATACCACTCGAGCTTCGAAATTAATCTGATATTTCCCTCCAGGTTCCCTGCAAACAAATAAACTCGTCAAGTTTTCCAGAAAAATCACTCGCGCTACGCGCTCGTGATTTTTTAACCTGGACAACTTGACTCGTTCATTTGTTTGCAACGAACCTGTCAGGAAATATCCGATAATTTCAAAGCTCTTGTGGTATTACATGTGATTATTTTTTCCACTCGGTTGTCGGCCAATCAGAGCGCAGTGTTTGAAGCTACCCAACAGTTTTATATCGGAAATTTCTTAAAAATTTCCGATGAGCTTTCATATGTTTCTCCTCATTTACGGCGCATTTCACACTAACTATTCTATGTGACATAAAAAAAAGTGGGTTACTTTAAACGTGATTGAAAAATGAGTCGCTTTGGAAAAGTTTCTCTAAAAAATATCCAGATGCTGTTGCCCCCACTCTGATTGACCGAAGTCCGAAAGGAAAAAATAATCCGTCAAATACCACTCGTACTTCAAAACTAATCGGATATTTTCCTTAAGCTTCCCTGCCTAGGAACGAGTATGTCAAATTTTGCAGAAATTTTTTTTTTTAAGCCTGCAAAATTTGACACAATCGTTCCTAGGCAATGAAGCTATCGGAAAATATCCGATAATTTTGAAGCACTAGTGGTATTATTACTGAAAATAAATAGCGACCAAGGAAATTTAAATATTTTAGTGTATATAATAAAAAGTTAAATGTAATGTCCAAAGTGAGTTATAGAAAACTTATTGCTTGAAGATAATTACGAAACTACTCATCAAGTACGATGTTCTTTAGAAGAGTGATGTCACATGGTCATGAAAGATCATAACGAAAAGTCTGTCGTCATCAATCGAGGTTTCTATGCGTGCACCCACTCTCAGCTATATTGGGCTCTCATCTGGACAGATCGTGATTATCGTGATGATTAAAAGACCGTTCGCGTAAAGTTGCTATCGGTGGCCACTGAAACATGTCTTATAACACCGAGTTGTGTCTTCCATCTTGTTTACTCTCTGCTGCTTGAAGCGTGCAGCTCTTTTCTACGTTTGCTTCCTTGCACGGTTGTAAGGCTCCGTCTCGTCTATTAAAACGATTACCATCGCGATTTCTTACGACACGAGAGAGCATGCCACCGTTACGCGGTTACTGCCGTTTTCGCTACGAAGTCCTAGAGATTTGATTCTTATACCGCATATTATAAATAAGTCAGCGCACTTGTGTATTCGCGTGCTCCAACTGTTTTTACTTTATTCTATACTGATGACGAAAATTACATCAAATCAGAGCAGAAAAATAAAACAATAACGGCATCACTCGCTTAAAAAAAAAAAATAAAACTATAACGACATCAGTCATTTAAATTTAAAAAAAATAAAACAATAACGACATCACTCGTTTAAATGAAAACTATAAAACAGTAGCGGCGTCACAAATTTATTTATAACTATTTACATCTTGGAATTGGAATATTTTAGAAATTATATACACAATACGAATTAATTTACATTTTGAATTAAACTTCTTTTTCTCCCATGTACCATCTTTCATTCTACCTCAAATTTCACAGAAATTACAGGGATGTGCGTAAAATTGATAGAAAATTCGGAATTGTGGAATCCAAATAGATAGCAGTAAAAAAAGATTTTTTTTCCCATGCGAATAAAAGAAAATCTTTTTTACAGCTTAAATGTTTGATTTTGGTACTTCCGATTTTTGTGTGGATTCTACAAACAGCCTCGAAATTCAGTAAATTTTTAGATGAAATCAAAAGTATTTCATTAGGCAAAAAAAATCAACTATTTTCTTAAATAAATACTTTTTTTTTGTTATTGTTATTGAAAAACGTCTCGTCTATTAAAACGATTACCATCGCAATTTCTTACGACATAAGAGAGCCACCGTTACGCGGCTACTGGAGATCTGGCTAAAAAGGCCTACAGATTTGATTTTTATACTGCATATTATAAATAAGTCAGCGCACTTGTGTATTCGCGTGTTCCAACAGTTCTCACTGGGTTCTATACTGACAACGAAAATTATGTCAAAGCAGAAAAGTAAAACAATAACGGCATCACTCGATTCGTAGTCATGCATTTAAATAAGCTACTTGCACTATATTTGTAAAAGACAGGAGTACACAATAAAAAATAAATGTATTCTATACATATTTAAAAAATGTTATATTGTCATTTGTCAACGTCAATAATTCTTTTATTCTTGCGATTAAAGCGGTCGGTTTTAGTTTTAGAATGTAAAGTTAATAAAAAAAGAAATTAGTTATGTGATAAAAAATACGAAGACAAGCTTCTAAAATAAACAATTGAAAATTCTACTTTGACTCGAATAACAATGCAGCGAACATACATTCATAATCAGACGTTTGTTTCGGTTAGAATTTTAGTATTTCGTGAGAATAGAATGCATTTTATTAAAAATGCTACGAGCATTGATTTCGAATAATAATGATAATGCATAGAAGATATTAATAAATTAGTTTACAAAAATTGTCTGGCATATTTTTAGAAAGTTCAATGATTTTCGTATAACATGAATTCTCCAATTTCTCGGAACGCAAGATTTTCAGAAATTTTCAGAAATTCTCCAATGTTTGTTATCGAGAATTTCTTTCAGTTAGTTTTATGAAACTCGACATTAAATGTTCCGGCACCTTTTCAAGTGCAATATTTTTACGATTTATGATAACATAAAAAAATTGTGATTTGTCACGCATTTCTGAAAACTAGAACAAAAATAATATCTCACAATATATCTTTAAAAAAATCGTGTTCAAGAAAAAAAAAGTCGGATAATTCAAGAAGAAGAAAAATATTCTGAAAATTTATTTCACAATTCCTGTTTTTTCGTATTTCATTAAAGTTGTTTGGCGTTATTATTATTCACAATTTTAGAAATTAGCCAGTATTATTGTTCGCAAAATCCTAATATTGTGATAACAACACCGAATATTGTTTAATCATTTTTAATAATCTTTTCAGTATGAAAATCCTTATTGTTTGAAATGTGATGCACGTGACTCCCGAAACACTATGCGACGATTATCGTGCTGACTATATCCGAATGGAGTGAAAGGGAAGGTGAATTTTCAAAGTTCTCCAGCAAGCAAGCGAGAAGCGATTGAAAAGACGCAGTGCCAAGTGACGCAAGCAGAACAGGCAGTGGTCAAGATGCCGAGTCGCTGCTTGGCCGCTGGATTTTTCCGTTCCTTTCTCCTGCGTGAGTGTTGCGAGTGTTGCTGGCGAATCAGAACTCCCGAGGTCCCACGAGGATACTATATATAATATCATCCGGGCCCCTGGACCCACTCCTCGTAAATAAAATAACGAAATTGCGACCTTCCACGGTTTGAGGCCCCACCCCTTCTTCGCTTCCTCGTTCGCAACACGCATCTCGAAGGAAACTCGGATCGAAATCACCGAGTCTCTCTTCGGCTTTTATATATAAATATATATATATATACATATATATAACCGACAATATGCTGTAACGCGTTTATTTTCGCCAATGGTTAAGTTTAGGTTTTATCTGCTGAATTTTATCCGTCTCTACACATGGAACTACAGCAACGAAAAAATAAAAATATATATATTCAGAACACCTAAAAAAAAAATTTGGAACTTGACACATTAACTTCCGTGCTATTTTCCATTTTTTTGCAAAGCGAGATTTGCTAAAATCGTTTTTTTGCTCAAACACAGATTTAAATTCTTTTATAAATTCTCAAAATTATATCTAACATACTGAGTGCTAATATAATATAAATAATAAAATAATAAGTATAAATGTAAATTTTAATACAGCAACGAAAAAATAAAAATATATATATTCAGAACAGCTAAAAAAAAAATGTGGAACTTGACACATTAACTTCCGTGCTATTTTCCATTTTTTTGCAAAGCGAGATTTGCTAAAATCTTTTTTTTGCTCAAACACAGATTTAAATTCTTTTATAAATTCTCAAAATTATATCTAACACACTGAGTGCTAATATAATATAAATAATAAAATAATAAGTATAAATGTAAATTTTAATACAGCAACGAAAAAATAAAAATATATATATTCAGAACACCTAAAAAAAAATTTGGAACTTGACACATTAACTTCCGTGCTATTTTCCATTTTTTTGCAAAGCGAGATTTGCTAAAATCGTTTTTTTGCTCAAACACAGATTTAAATTCTTTTATAAATTCTCAAAATTATATCTAACACACTGAGTGCTAATATAATATAAATAATAAAATAATAAGTATAAATGTAAATTTTAATACAGCAACGAAAAAATAAAAATATATATATTCAGAACAGCTAAAAAAAATGTGGAACTTGACACATTAACTTCCGTGCTATTTTCCATTTTTTTGCAAAGCGAGATTTGCTAAAATCTTTTTTTTGCTCAAACACAGATTTAAATTCTTTTATAAATTCTCAAAATTATATCTAACACACTGAGTCCTAATATAATATAAATAATAAAATAATAAGTATAAATGTAAATTTTAATACAGCAACGAAAAAATAAAAGTATATATATTCAGAACACCTAAAAAAAAATTTTGAACTTGACTCATTAACTTCCGTGCTATTTTCCATTTTTTTGCAAAGCGAGATTTGCTAAAATCTTTTTTTTGCTCAAACACAGATTTAAATTCTTTTATAAATTCTCAAAATTATATCTAACACACTGAGTGCTAATATAATATAAATAATAAAATAATAAGTATAAATGTAAATTTTAATACAGCAACGAAAAAATAAAAATATATATATTCAGAACACCTAAAAAAAAAATTTGGAACTTGACACATTAACTTCCGTGCTATTTTCCATTTTTTTGCAAAGCGAGATTTGCTAAAATCTTTTTTTTGCTCAAACACAGACTTAAATTCTTTTATAAATTCTCAAAATTATATCTAACACACTGAGTGCTAATATAATATAAATAATAAAATAATAAGTATAAATGTAAATTCGCGTAACGCGTTGATTTTCGCCAATGGTTAAGTTTAGGCTTTATCTGTTGGATTTTATCCGTCTCTACACATGGAATTATAGAGACGAAGAATTAAAAATATATATATTCAGAATGACTACAAAAAAAATCTAGAACTTAACGCATTAACTTCCGTACTACTTCCCTTTTTTTACAAAGAGGGATTTGTAAACAAACTTTTTTTAATAAAGTATTTTTTTGAAACACAGAATTAAATTGTTCTCTACATTTTTACGTCAATATTATATCTAACACACCGAGTGCTAATATAATATAAATAATAAATATAAATTCTTCTCAGCATTTGTACGTCAAAATTATATCTAACACTCTAAATGCTAATATAATATATATGTTTCACGAGGTTGATTGTGCGATTATAAAATGCAAAACTTTCACGAGACAACAAACAAAGATCAAAATAGTATCAATATACTATACGAAATAGAGTATATTTCTGAAATTTTTCATATAACATATATGTTTTCCATGTATTAGAAAAGTTTCGCATATATTGCTTCCTCATAGAGGAACTTTGTTTTCATGAAAAAAAATTTCTTCGAGATTTTCATGTCAAAACGTTTAAAATGATCTGAAACGACGAGAAAAGTGGTTTAGAAAAATTGTCCGGATGTATGTATGTGTGTGTGTGTGATGAAAGGTCAAAAATTCATATAACTGTAACTTATACAGTATTCGACCGAACCAGCTAAAATTTCAACAACATGTACAGTACTGGCTAATCTTTAATTGATATAAATTTTGCAAAAATCGCTTAACGCATTTCATTTTTATAAGAATTTTGAAATTTTGAAAAAAGTATGTAAATGCTCTAGCCCGTACGAATTTTTAGTTATCGGGCTGAAACTTCGCATTAAAATTGAACAAAGTGATACAACCTTTGGTATTGAATTTGGGCCAAAACGCTACAGCGGTTCGGTTTTTATGAGATTTTGAATTTTTCGAAAATTTTTCATTTTGCTCAAATTCAGGTAAAATTTCGCCAAATCGACTGAAATTTTCTACATAGAAAAAATAACATTGAGCCCTATTACATACCAAATTCGGTGATGATCGGTTAAGCGGTTCGGATTTTACGTAATTTATAATTTTTTGAAAATTTATTGGTGTCGCTCTGGATTTCGTAAAATGTTAGAAATCATCAACTACGTAAATAATTTTCATCTTTCGCAAAGTTTCCTCTATGAGGAAGCGAAAAATAAAATAAATAAACTTCCTCATAGAGGCGGCTTTGTAAAAAGCAAAAAAAGAATGAGGAAGGAATGTGCAAGGTTCTACTTCGCATCCTTTTTTATATTTTCGTAAAAAATCATTCTATATATCAAAATATATTTCCGCATGAATTTTTAATCCATGGGTTAACTAACCACCTGTTGAGTTCGTGCGTTCAGGTGATATAAGTTCACGTGTAGGAGAGCTCCAATAATGAGATGCAGTTGTTTTCGAGGCTTCAAGGTCCCTACTTCGTGCATATCATGAGGCCGATTAATTGCACTTTGATTTTTATTTATCGTCAAAGAGCAAGGTGCCGAGCTGTGACTAGTTAATGGTTATTGGCTTGCAATATTTATATAGGCGAGGTATATAACGGTCGTCATCGCGTGGACCAATACATAAGACTGTTGCCTCACACATATGTCCATTGTGTGAACGGTCACATATGTGTAAGTATATGCGTGCGCAGTATATAGTTTCCCTCGCCTACAAATGCATCGTATTAATAAATTTCATCGAGCAACGTGACTTATTCGTGTGCCATGCGCCATTAGTGTCGCGGGTGTTCGCTAACGCATATGCGCATATCGTTCATATGTGTGGGTGATAATTGTTATTTGCAGGCTTAAGCGTTCGATAAAGGCCGGGTTCTTCACTGTATTATATGTTCTTTGACTAACAAAGCACTTTACGGGACTTAATATTTATGGTATTTATAATGGCAACCTATATAATAAGAACCATGTCAATTTAGCCACTTTTTTCCCCTAACCTTTACGATATTTTGCATAATTCGCCAGATATCACTACAATTTAAAAATACAATCTGTGCATTTATTCAGGTTTTATATTTCAGTAATTAAGAGAATTTATTTATAACTATTTATATCTTGGAATTGGAAGTATTTTAGAAAATATGTACAATTTGAATTAATTTACATTTCGAATGAATCTTCTCATTCTCTCATGTATCATCTTTTATTCTAGTTCAAATTCTACAGAAATTGCACGAATCTTTTTTACAACTTAAATGTTTATTTTCGTACTGCTGATTATTCGGTGGGTTCTACAAACAGCCTCGAAGTTCAGTAAATTTTCAGATGAAATCAAAAGTATGTCATTGGACAAAAAAATAACGCAACGATTTTTCTATATAAATACTTTCTTAATATCTAATATAATATCTTAATATCTATATAAATCGTTCATATGTGTGGGTGATAATTGTTATTTGCAGGCTTAAGCGTTCGATAAAGGCCGGGTTCTTCACTGTATTATATGTTCTTTGACTAACAAAGCACTTTATGGGACTTAATATTTATGGTATTTATAATGGCAACCTATATAATAAGAACCATGTTAATTTAGCCACTTTTTTCCCCTAACCTTTACGATATTTTGCATAATTCGCCAGATATTACTACAATTTAAAAATACAATCTGTGCATTTATTCAGGTTTTATTTTTCAGTAATTAAGAGAATTTATTTATAACTATTTATATCTTGGAATTGGAAGTATTTTAGAAAATATATACAATTTGAATTAATTTACATTTCGAATGAATCTTCTCTTTCTGCCATGTATCATCTTTTATTCTACCTCAAATTCTACAGAAATTGCACGTATCTTTTTTACAACTTAAATGTTTATTTTCGTACTGCTGATTATCCGGTGGGTTCTACAAACAGCCTCGAAGTTCAGTAAATTTTCAGATGAAATCAAAAGTATGTCATTGGACAAAAAAATAACGCAACGATTTTTCTATATAAATACTTTCTTAATATCTAATATAATATCTTAATATCTATATAAATCGTTCATATGTGTGGGTAATAATTGTTATTTGCGGGCTTAAGCGTTCGATAAAGGCCGGGTTCTTCACTGTATTATATGTTCTTTGACTAACAAAGCAATTTACGGGACTTAATATTTATGGTATTTATAATGGCAACCTATATAATAAGAACTATGTCAATTTAGCCACTTTTTTTCCCCTAACCTTTACGATATTTTGCATAATTCGCCAGATATTACTACAATTTAAAAATACAATCTGTGCATTTATTCAGGTTTTATTTTTCAGTAATTAAGAGAATTTATTTATAACTATTTATATCTTGGAATTGGAAGTATTTTAGAAAATATATACAATTTGAATTAATTTACATTTCGAATGAATCTTCTCATTCTCTCATGTATCATCTTTTATTCTACCTCAAATTCTACAGAAATTGCACGTATCTTTTTTACAACTTAAATGCTTATTTTCGTACTGCTGATTATTCGGTGGGTTCTACAAACAGCCTCGAAGTTCAGTAAATTTTCAGATGAAATCAAAAGTATGTCATTCGACAAAAAAATAACGCAACGATTTTTCTATATAAATACTTTCTTATTATTATTATTGAAAAATTCAATCTTCAATCAAAACCTTGTATTACGTTTGAAATTTAATAGTATTTACAAAAGTGCATGAAGATTTCACGGAAACATCGGAAGCTTGAAAATTGAATATTGAAATAGTAACAAAACTGACAAATTAACGATTCCACGCAAATTCGGAAAAAAAATATTTTTTTAACTGGTGTAATTATTTGAGTTATACAATTTCGAATTTTGCTTCTATAAATCACTTTTCAAACGACTAGAATTTTATTTATATATTGTGCTTGCTATGATTTCCAATGCTTAGAATAATGACCCAAAATTCCTCGAATTTATGTTCACGAAAAATTATTCAAAAATGTTCAGTCAACGATGTCTTCTTGAATATTTAATCAATTTAAATATTTTAAGGTGTATATGTGTATATGTCTTCTTAATCATGGTGTCCGCCCAGTCCTGTGCTTCCATCAGAAAGAGAATAAATTATACTTTATATCTAATTGATGTTACTATATGACACATAGATCAGTCTGATGAATTGATAACTGTTCCTATTTCCCAGGGGGGAGCGATAGCACAACACGGTATAAGTCTGTAGGAGATCGTTGGTTTTCTGCGAACTTGCCAGCTTCCAGACTGGAAGAACACGAGAGTGAAGTGGACCGTTAAAGTCTCGCCGTCTCGGCCCTCGATGTGTACCGTTAGTAACGAGGGCGAGGTTTGCCTTTGGTCCTCGCTGACACTACTACTAGTGCTACTACTGATGTGATCTTTAAAGATGCATCACACATAAATTTCCCACCAAACGTTTGATTCGAACAAAAATTCCATTACTTTGCCAAACGATAAAAATCTGTGCCATTGCAGATACTCAAAGAGCATTGATTGTCAATACGAAAAAGTTATTGATAAATTTAAAAAAATTATTCACTAAGTTCATAGAAATTTATTTTTTTGTGATGCCGTTTTTTTAGTACATTCGATTTTTTAAAGAATTATTTCCATACTTTTTTTCTTTTCCAATATTTTTTTTTCATTCGACTATTTAAATAAAATGGTGCAGACAACTTTGTTGACAGTACATATTGAACATTTCCGACGTAGGATAGTTAAAACCGGCAACAAATAATTAGATTTGAAAAAGGAATTTTTCGCAAAAGAAAAAACAATAACGTGGTGTATACATTATTAGAAGGAGTGCCTTAATCAAGGTTCATTTGAATAAATGATTGCAAAAAAAAAAATGTTGCATAAAAAAAGTGATGATGAAAAAAACGACTTTTATCCCGTTAACGCAAACTCGCAATGCGTATCCTCAACTAGTGACCATTTTATATGCTATGATTTCTAGGAATATGATAAAGAACCACCAAACCCTATTTCCAGAGATCTGTAAAGGCTTTACAACGGATTTGTCTAGTGTGAAGTGTTTTGGACCTCCTTGGGGCTGGTGTATGACTTTACACTGTTAGAAAAAACTGCAAGTTTTTATGCATAAACTTATCACTTGTAATACCACAAGAGCTTTGAAATTATCGGATATTTCCTGACAGGTTCGTTGCAAACAAATGAACGAGTCAAGTTTTCCAGGTTAAAAAATCACTCGCGCTACGCGGTCGTGATTTTTCTGGAAAACTTGACGAGTTTATTTGTTTGCAGGGAACCTGGAGGGAAATATCAGATTAATTTCGAAGCTCGAGTGGTATTCGGGGGATTATTTTTTCTATTCAAATTGCGACAAATGGAATTGCACCATGAGACAAAAATTATCATTCCGATAAGGAAATTTCATAATCAGAACAAAAACCTTTTAATTCATGTTTAAAGTATTGCAGTTAAATACACAATTGTTATAGACATTTGTATATTGATTCCAGACTGAGGTTTTCGATTTAATCGTATTAACAGGGACATTTCCCTTTACTTTTTCATCAATAGTTTGCAAGGATTCAACTCCAAACGTACTCATATCAAATAAAAATCCTTTGACTGCCACAATAAAATTCAATCTGTCAGTTTGACAGATGGTTGACGCGGCGAAATGATTTTTTGTTTTATATATATAACCAACACGCAAAATTATCAAAAAATTATCAGTATAATACTGTGTAGCTTGCCCCACGTGACGTCGAATGGTGCAATTCCATTGGTCGAAATTTGGATGGGAAAAATAATCATAGAAATTTAATATACAATTGCGGTATAAAATTCATGTACTTTTCCACTAAAATTAAAGAAAATTATTGAAATTCAAGTATTTTTACTGTAAAATTAATGTAAATTATTGAATGTACTGTACCATATATTAATTTTACATTACACTTGTATATTAAATTTAATATACTAGTTTATGCATAAAAACTTCCAGCAAAAGGACATTAAATTGCAAGTAAATTTTTTTACAATTGTATTTGTAATTCAAGTAAATTTTTTTACAATTGTATTTGTAACTCAAGTAAATTTTTTTACAATTTGTATCTAACCTAATACAAACACCCATGCCTAACACAAAAGTGTTGACATTAATGTTCAATTTTTAGCGACTCTATACAGTCAAGTATAATGTTATTTATGCGAACATGGTGCGAGCGCGTGAATACGATTCTAACGCGGAAAAGGAAACCTAATTTAAATCAAGCACTTGCGAATCTATTAATAATCATCGATTCTCATTGATTGCATCAACTGAATTACAGTTAATTATCCAACTAAAGCCAACGAAATTTTTAGATAAAAAATCTGTGAAAAAATACCACCTTTCAGGAGTTTATTTAAATCAAATATCGAATTTATTTCAAATAAATAACATTCTTATTGAATTAAATAAATATTATTAAAAATGAATACTGATTCGTTTGTATGCAATGAATTCTGTTTGATAAAAATAAATTCCTTTTAGGCCAGCCATTAAATAAATTTCTTCTTCAAATGTAAATTTTATTTGATCGAAATAAAATATTATTATTTCGAAATATATAGAGTTGTAAATCCCCATTAATTCATGAGATATAGTTTACAGTACAATTTATTTTGTAATTATGATTTCATAATAATAATATGTAGTGATTATAAAATAGAGTGTAAACTTATTTTCGCTTTAACATTGCAAGAAATAGTGGAAAAAATGGAAGAAACAATGCATTACTTTTTTAATGTATTATTTATTTTTTTCCATTTTTTCAAAAGTGAATTACCGTGAATTTTTATTGAAAAATAATAATTTTTGCAGCCATTCCAAAGTTCAATCATCGTATTACAATCGCTACATGTTATTATTATAAAATTACAATTATAGAGCTGATCGTATCATCATCATTATTTCTATAAGTATTAGGCATTTACAACTCTGAAATAAACCCATCAAACTTATTTCTCTGGGTGTATAATCTTTTCGTTCAGTGAAGGAAAACTAAATAAAAGTTCAAGACTTACCCAGCACGAATCGAGGCTGCCGATAGGGTGAGTTGTTCCGCAGTGGCATCGGGTTCAACGGGTACCAATTCCGAAAGTACGATAATGGGCCCCGTGGTATTGGCGGACACGGGATTTCCCGCTGTCGTGACAACGCCACGGGGCAAGTCATCCTCGTGCTCAAGTTGAAGTTGTTGATAGTGATGAAGGTGAAGAACCGAAGCGGTTGTCCGTCCGCTTACACAGTTTTCTGACAGCATTCCACCCCGATTGGAATTTGTCTGCGGAGGTGGCGAAGGCGATGGTGGCGGAGGTGGATACTCCACAACTTGAACTCTGTCCGCTTCGCTTTCGTAAATGATTTCTTTGTCATGTGTGTACATAACGGTCTTTTGACCATCGTTGTATATTAAGTCGATCATCTTGTGACCAGCTACGCCTAGAGAAGCGTTTCCCGCACCATTTTCTGGAGTAACACGACCGTTTTGATCCTCCTGTACTCGCTGCTGATCGTCCTGAGCCGATTGCAGGTGTTGTTGATGATGACTGTTGTGATGATGATGACGATGATGATGGTGATGATACTTGTGGTGCAGTGTGTGACTTGGTGACTCGTGGAGATCGAGCACGTTAACTGGTTGCATCGTCGCGAGCAGAATCTGCTCGTTGTCGTTTTGATTTTGATTGCTCAATGACGAGGACGCTGGTGAAATGGGATCCTCATGAACCTGGAAATGATAATTACACTGTTAAAAATGCAAGAGAATTTAATATACAAAACGATATGAGATTTACGAAACGGGTATATGAATTCCATATTAATATACTTTTATTGTACATTTTTACAATAGTATAAGAATTCTCCGATACAAGTATTTGAAAATTACAGTACGTGAGTATTGTAATCTTCATTTTAATATACAAATATTGTATTTGTCAATGCCGAATGTATCTGAAAATTAATATACGGTATATGCATCCGAGCTTTATATACGGTATATTAATTTTCAAAAACAAATGTTTTACACTGTTAAAAATGCACGTAAATTGAATATACGAAACGGTATGAGATTTATATGAATTCCATATTAATATACTTTTATAGTAAATTTAAGAATAGTTTAAGAATTCTCCGATACTGGTGTTTGAAAATGATTAAAAATTAGTATTTTTCAATGACGAATGCATCTGAAAATTAATATAACGGTATATGCATCCGAGCTTTATATATAGTATATTAATTTTCAAACAAAATTTTTTTTTGTAACTCATGCACGTAATGTCGCACATTTCGTACCTGCAAAGCGTGCGTGAGATCGCGTATTATGCTCATGTAAACGTAGATAATTTCACGTACGCCATCTGGTGCTTGAAGTTATCTAGATTTCTGTAGATAACTTCACGCACACATTGGCGTGTGTGAAACTATCTACAAGATGATTTTACGCAATGCTTTGCAGGCACGGAGATGTGCGACATCACGTTGACATTCGTTACAAAAAGTAGTATGTTATACTTGTGCGACAAAGCGGCCGTCCCGCGGAGGTTAGGAAGCGGTGCACTCACCTCCTCTCGTGCTACAAACAAGACTCGGCTTCGCCTCGTGTCGTTGTAGCACTCGATTTGGCGAGTGCGCCGCTTCCTAACCTCCGCGCGTAACGGCCGCTTTCTCGCACTAGTATCACAATCTACTATTACAGTGTATATATGTAATTATGAAAAGAAAAGTGGGTATGTTGGTAAAACGGTTCAGAGAAAAGTTGCACGGAAAGAAATGTTTGGTTGTGGCAACTACGTTTTCGATTTGCGGTACACAATGTCTAAAAAATTAGTTGCCTCAACCATATCGAATAGTAACCTCAACTATTCACGATTAGTTCTGGATTGGATTAGTATTACCATTTGGATTGCTAGGGAAATAGAACAATCGATTGGTTGTGTCAATTCATTTCTTGGTTATGGCTTGGTATTGGACTACGCTACACTCAGAGAAATCGTAGTAGTACATTCAACTATAAAGTGACAACTATTAAGTTTTAGTCCATCCAACTATTTTCATAATTACGATGGCTGTGAAAATAGTTATGGCAACTATTTGGTAGTTATAGTAACTATTTGATAGTTGTGGCAACTATTAAAAAATTGCTTGTATGAACTAAAAATGAATAGTTGTCACTTTATAGTTACAAATACCACAATTTTCTCTCAGTGTACAAAGACCACATTCCATGCCTGCAATACGGGTGGAAAGTTGTCGATTCTTGACCGTTGGAATGAAAAGTACACTGAGAGAAAAGGTTGTTAATATTTGTTAACAGTTAACAAATCTTGGTTAAATATGGCGAAATTAAACGTTTAGTTATTCATATTGAATCTCACTTGAGCTATATAAAATTTGCTTGTCGCAAATGAAGCTCGCTGACATTTGTTAATAGTTAACAAATCTTATTTGGTACAAATGAGATTCAATAAGAATAACTAAATGGTTCATTTCGCCATATTTAACCAATATTTGTTAACTATTAACAAACTCTTCTCTCAGTGTATTAACGCAACGGGAGGAAAAGTGCTGCAGCAGGAAGAAAAGTGGCTGCAGCGGGCAGAAAAGTGGTTGTAGCGGGACGAAAAGTACATTACTTTTCTGCCCGGTGGAGTAGAGCGGGGCGAAATTGGATTATTTAATATTTTGACCTATTTGTGCCGTTGCGTCGTTACAGGCATAAAAATATGGTCTTTTTAACGTAGAGGGAAGAAAAGTATCGTATAAAAGTAAGGTAATCTTTTTATTCTTTATAAAATAAAAAGAATCAGGAGAAAAATATTATACATCGTAGTATCAATTATACAGACGTTGATTCTCGTTTAAATAAAAATGATTTCGTATTTAAAAAGCTTGCGCATTGAAGACTTATTATTATTTATTTTTCATGAAGCCACAGTTTTAAAAAAAATGTTATGCAACGTTAAGGATGTGGCAGCGGTAGAGTACATCTAATCGTGAGTTTCAGATAAAAGTTCGAACACTTTTCAAAGGAAGAAAAGTATGAAAAAAAATTATGCATGTAGAAGGTGCTGAAAATATTGATTTTGCATAATAATAATTTCAAAACCTAATTAACAAAATCATGAAAAAAAAAGTTTAATAAATCAGCCGTCAACCTAATTTTTTTTCATATGAAAATCATTTGTTATTTGTTCTGAATACGTAACATTTTTTTCAGAATTTCCCGTCATTTTTTTAAGAATAATCTGAAAAAATATACATCCTCTCAAGTAGTACTAAAATCTGTCCGATTGTGAAAAATATCTAGGAGCTTCAGGAAAAATATGGATGAATTCACAGAGCACACCACATACACAGTAAGTATATATAGCTATAGCAAGTAAAATCACTACCACGTAATCAATGAGTCAAGCTGAAGCCCTGAGTATTGCGGCGTTTCATTGCCTCCGTAGACGATTATAAAACTTAATATCGATGATCGTCGCGTTTGCATTAATCCATGCATAATTACACTTTTTTTATTTCAAATTTATCTACAACGCCTACGAAGCATCTTACAAACCTCATCTCCGAAGTACATCAACTATAGTGTTATATTCGCTGTATTTTCTCGCTATCTATATGAATCAACACGCTTCACAATCTCGAAAGACACTTTGAAAATACATCGTGAGTCGTATTTTATCGTTGATTAATCAACGAAAAGGAATTATATATATACACATATATTCACGCATATACCACAAAGTGCACGGTAGTTACGTCAGACGTTAGCTGTGTTGCCTGCACGATCTTCAGGACCTATAATTATGCGTTGCACGGTACTTATGCAGTTAGGAACCGCGCATTAATCGTCAATGCGTATGAATGTAATTTGCTCATGTGTGAATATGAGGACTCGTTTAAAATTTGCTATGCAAGTTAAGGGAAATAACTAAACATGTGGCAGTAAAGTTTCAATTATATACATAGGAATCAAAACACATTCCAATTAAGGATGCGTCACACATACATTCCCAACCGAAAGTTTCATTTGAATAAAATCCAAATACTTTGCGATAAAAAAAACATCTAAAAAAAACAACTCGATTAAAATCACTGTAAAACGTTAATGTTGAATAATAATAATGCTATAAAATAATGAATAAATTAATTTTAAAAAATGGATGAATATTATTGAACACATTTTTTTTAAATTTTTAAAATGAAAATAAATTTACACGTTGCTGAAAATAATTCTGATCAGTCAGCAGTCGGTAATTGATCTGTATGAATATTAGTTTCAAATAATAATAATAATAATGTCAGAATAAACAAATACATTTTTTTATTAAATAAAAATAGTACAATTATTTTTTTAATTAAAAAAATATAAATTCACTGATTTCTCCAATACAAATAATATCTACCTACAGTCTTATGAGTAAATGTTATTTAAAAAGAGGTAATTAAAAAAGGCGGTCAGTAATTGGTCACTCGATATAAATTATATACGTTCTGTCAGGCACTTCTTCGTAATAATTAATCGCTGTTTCGAGATGCTGAGCGTAGTCATTCCTTTAATACGCGAAGATCAAACGAATCGATAACAGTGTTAACTACCTCGTTCCATTGGACTTTCTATCGGCGACGGAGAGGATCTTAGCAAAAACGCTAAAGAAATCATACCCGTATTAGTGTAGTGTACCTCTGTACGGTCACAGTATTTATGAAGGATCGTATAAACCTTTTTTTTTTTCCTTAAGAGATATCATTTCTATTTCCCTTCGTGGGATGCCCATGCTCGCAACTCAAGAGGATGCAAGACTTCGACGACTTTCGCAACGTTATCATGCGTACGATTTTTAACAGCAGAACTACAGCGATTATTCATTTTTATTTATTTTAAAAAAATCTATCTCACGACGTCCACCCATTTCCGGAGAAATTTCAAAAACAAGAAAGTATCTCACAACATACAGAATTTATGTGCAAACTGCCGGGACGTCCTGATTTTTCCTTTTGGTGTAAAGAAATATATTTTTTTATTCTTTATGTCTTTATGTATTCTTTATTGATTTTTTCGTCTAGTAGCATTCTGAAACAGAGTTGGAAAATTCATTCTGAATTTACGATTCGTTTATTTTATTCAATTATAATTTTAAGTATATTAGTTTTTTAGAGTGCTCCATTATAATGGTGCGATAATGTATAAATATTTTATTTACACGTGAAATAACATATATTTTTTCATAGAAATTTATTTTTTTTAAATGCGACAATAATGAAATGGACGGGCGAATTTTTTAGACATCTTATTTATGAAAAAAAAAAATAACATTAGTATGGTTGTAATCGTAATAAACTTACAATTGGATTAATAAAGTCATTACTTATGAAATTTCGTGATTAAAAAAATGAATCATTAATAATCTCCCGGTATTATTATTATTATTATTATTATTCGAAATTAGTGCCCCGAAAATTGCAAAAATGCTTGTCATTATATTCGTGTCTTAATTTGTTATCAGTAAAGTGAGTGTAAACAATTTCTGTCCAATGTTAAAGACGACATTAAAGGATGAAGTATTGACGCTGCAGTGCCAAATCATTACCAATGGAATTGCAAAAACTTAATTATCATCGTGAGTATTACGGAGTCCTATATTACTACAATCGTATCTGACACACGATCGGAATATCTGCGCTGCATGCATGACACGTGTCAGTGTATGCTGTGAGTTTGAGGGGGGGAGGGGCACATAAGAGGAGCTAGAATTGGCAGGTTTCTGATCATTACTCACGATAAGGCGTTAAACAAAAATCCCATTCATTTAATATGGGCGCCGCGCCGTCACAGCTTCAAGATGATAATAAATATTGATGACGGATTAGTGATTCCGCTAATAATACAAGCTTTGAGATCTTGAAAGCTGTTGCAAGATTGTACTTACAAATAAACATGTAAAAATATCGATTTTGATGCGCGGATGATAATGAAAAACAAAATTGAAAAAAGGCCAGAGGAGATTTAATCATCACTTTGGTAATTTTTCGAAAGATCGTACAAGTAGAGTGACTATATTTTATATTAATATTTACAAAATTCTTCTTGTATTTACCCTAGAATTTTATTCCTTGTTGCCATGACTTTGATCTTTCAAAAGCTCTGGTAGATAACAAAAATTTAGAGGCCACTCAAAACCATTACCATTGGCTTTTATTTTTATTTACAATACAGAAACTAATATTTACATAATTATCAAGTTTTAATAATCATAAGACGCGAAAGTTATCGATATACAAGTTTGAAATAATATTTTAACAAAATTTCATGGATTTTCTTTACTTATGAAAACAATTCTTTCATTTTTTTGTAAATAACAAAAATTTAGAGGTTACTCAAAGCTATTAGCATTGGTTTTTATTTTTATTTTAAATACAGAAACTAATGACTAAACAATTTTCAAATTCTAATAATCATAATACGCGAAAATTATTGTTAAACAAGTTTAAAAAATTTTTAAACCCGGTTCAATGGATTTTCTTTGCTTATAAAAACAATTCTTTCATTTTTTTGTAGATAACAAAAATTTAGAGGCTACTCAAAACCATTACCATTGGCTTTTATTTTTATTTAAAATACAGAAACTAATGTCTAAATAATTATAAAGTTTTAATAATCATAATACGCGAAAGTTATCGATATACAAGTTTAAAAAAAGATTTTAACAAAATACAATGGATTTTCTTTACTTATGAAAACAATTCTTTCATTTTTTTGTGAATAACAAAAACTTTGAGGCTACTCAAAGCCATTACCATTGGCTTTTATTTTTATTTACAATACAGAAACTAATATTTACATAATTATCAAGTTTTAATAATCATAATACGCGAAAGTTATCGATATACAAGTTTGAAATAAGATTTTAACAAAATTCCATGGATTTTCTTTACTTATGAAAACAATTCTTTCATTTTTTTGTAAATAACAAAAATTTAGAGATTACTCAAAGCTATTAGCATTGGTTTTTATTTTTATTTTAAATACGGAAACTAATGACTAAACAATTTTCAAATTCTAATAATCATAATACGCGAAAATTATTGTTAAACAAGTTTAAAAAATTTTTAAACCCAGTTCAATGGATTTTCTTTGCTTATAAAAACAATACTTTCATTTTTTGTGAATAACAAAAACTTTGAGGCTACTCAAAACCATTACCATTGGCTTTTATTTTTATTTAAAATACAGAAACTAATGTCTAAATAATTATCAAGTTTTAATAATCATAATACGCGAAAGTTATCGATATACAAGTTTGAAATAAGATTTTAACGAAATTCCATGGATTTTCTTTACTTATGAAAACAATTCTTTCATTTTTTTTGTAAATAACAAAAATTTAGAGGTTACTCAAAGCTATTAGCATTGGTTTTTATTTTTATTTTAAATATGGAAACTAATGACTAAACAATTTTCAAATTCTAACAACCATAATACGCGAAAATTATTGTTAAACAAGTTTAAAAAATTTTTAAACCCAGTTCGATGGATTTTCTTTGCTTATAAAAACAATTCTTTCATTTTTTTGTAAATAACAAAAATTTAGAGGCTACTCAAAACCATTACCATTGGCTTTTATTTTTATTTAAAATACGGAAACTAATGACTAAACAATTTTTAAATTCTAATAATCATAATACACGAAAGTTATTGTTAAACAAGTAAAAAAAAATTTAACAAAATTCAATGGATTTTATTTACTTATGAAAAAAAATCTTTCATTAATTCAAATTCGATTTGAAAGAATTATTTTTAAAAAGTGTGTTTGATAAAATCAGGGAATTGATTCCCATGTACAACAAAGTATTCTATCGATTTAAAAAAAAAAACTATTTTTTTAAAATTCATTTATCTTATTGGCTATTATCATTCTACAAAATCAACGTAAATTTACGTCCAGCGACGTAAATGTTTTTTTCACTCTTTTTTCAAGGCGCATTGAACTGAAATTATAATTAATTCAAACTTTTGGTTGAGAATGTATGAGTATTCTGAATTCTCAGTGGATATAACGAAGCATTCATTAGTTTCTCGTTTAAACGCTGCCGTCGATGAGTTCTGTGGTTGAGACATGGAATCCACTAACGTTGGAAATCCACGTGGCAAATAGTCGAGTAGTAGAGCTTGTTTACACTGGCGTAGTCTCGTCTTCCTTCTGTGCGTGTTATTACTATAGGATAGTAGAATAAACTGGCGAGGCACAGTCTTGTGTCTTGGATATAGACAGAGATGAAAAAAGGCGGGCGCGCGGTCAGCAGCCGCAACAGACGGCCGGTATATCGGACGCAAGAACTCTTTCGTAATAACAGTTAATTGTCCGTGTGCAAAGCGGCCTGCGGCCGTGAGAGCCGCGGTCACTTAATTCTCGAGCATTTTGCTGCGATCGAGACGTGGCCCAGACTTGTGTGCCCGATTTCGCTACAGACTCTACCCCAGCCTCACGGTTACCTGTATCTTAACTCCCAACACGATATTCCAGGCAATAATAGCGCCTACCCTAAAAAAATATCCCTTTGCAAAATATCGTTTCTTTACAAAAATTAAATTTATTATATTTTTGTCTAATGAAATTTAAAAAATATTACCATTAGTCTCAAAAATCTTTTGAGACTAATGAAACTAGATATAATAAGAAAAATATGTTCTTAAAAAATCTCGTCACACTAAAATACTTCTTAAAAAAAATTCTTTCTAAAATATTTCTTGAACAAAAGTATCTTCTTTCTAAAACATTTCTTAAAAAAAATATCGTCTTTCTAAAATATTTCTTTAGAAAAATGACGTGCGATTTAAAAATTTATTTTCGAGAACACCTACTGATTAAATTTGTTTTTTTAAAACATCCGTTTAAAAAATCATCTAAAAAATATCGTTTCTTTAAAAAATTAAATTTACTATATTTTAGAGTGATGAAATTGAAAAAAATATTGCCAGTCTAAAAAATCTCTTTTCAAAAATCTATCCATTCTAAAAGATCTCTACCTAAAAATATGACCTTAAAAAATCTCGCCACACTAAAATATCCCTTTGCAAAATATCGTTTCTTTACAAAATTTAAATTTATTATATTTTTGTCTAATGAAATTTAAAAAATATTACCATTAGTCTCAAAAATCTTTTGAGACTAATGAAACTAGACAATCTCTACCCAAAAATATGTTCTTAAAAAATCTCGTCACACTAAAATATTTCTTAAAAAAAAATTCTTTCTAAAATATTTCTTGAACAAAAATATCTTCTTTCTAAAACATTTCTTAAAAAAAATATCGTCTTTCTAAAATATTTCTTTAGAAAAATGACGTGCGATTTAAAAATTTATTTTCGAGAACACCTCCTGATTAAAATTTTTTTTCCTAAAACATCCGTTTAAAAAATCATCTAAAAAATATCGTTTCTTTAAAAAATTAAATTTACTATATTTTAGACTGATGAAATTGAAAAAAAAAATATTGCCAGTCTAAAAAATCTCTTTTCAAAAATCTATCCATTCTAAAAGATCTCTACCTAAAAATATGACCTTAAAAAATCTCGCCACACTAAAATATCCCTTTGCAAAATATCGTTTCTTTACAAAAATTAAATTTATTATATTTTTGTCTAATGAAATTTAAAAAATATTACCATTAGTCTCAAAAATCTTTTGAGACTAATGAAACTAGACAATCTCTACCCAAAAATATGTTCTTAAAAAAAATTCATTCTAAAATATTTCTTGAACAAAAGTATCTTCTTTCTAAAACATTTCTTAAAAAAAATATCGTCTTTCTGAAATATTTCTTTAGAAAAATGACGTGCGATTTAAAAATTTATTTTCGAGAAAACCTCCTGATTAAAATTTTTTTTCCTAAAACATCCGTTTATAAAATCATCTAAAAAATATCGTTTCTTTAAAAAATTAAATTTACTATATTTTAGACTGATGAAATTGAAAAAAATATTGCCAGTCTAAAAAATCTCTTTTCAAAAATCTATCCATTCTAAAAAATCTCTACCTAAAAATATGACCTTAAAAAATCTCGCCATACTAAAATATTCCTTTAAAAAATATTTTCTTTCTAAAATATTTCTTTTGAAAAATAACTTGCGCTTTAACATTTTTTCGCTGAAAACATCTGCTTAGAATTTCTGCAAAATCCAATACCGTACTTCGTATTAAGTAATACCTAACAATTTTATAAAAATTAAAAAACTCCCGACTGAAAAAATGAGTGTAATTAATAAATAAATTGGGTAAATGAAAAGTGGTTAAATAAGAATCATTCGCATATTATAGTAGGGAGATTATCACACCCTTGACGAATTAAGCTCCCGACTTATAATGTGTGAATGATTCTTATTTAACCATTTTTCATTTACCCAATTTATTGATTAATTACGCTCATTTTTCAGTCGTTCATTTTAAAAATGTTATAAACTTATTTTTCATTTACAAGTAGCCTTCTGTTGTCCAATCAATTCCGACGACGCAAAATATCGTTATTACTTAATAACCGAGGTACGGTTCGTTAGAGACATTGAAAATTAAATATTTCAATACTACATCTACGTCGAATGATTAATAAACAGATGATGTGAAGACTATGCATCTCCACCTTGCATCGTTTAAATTAATTATTATTATTTCGAAACACTTGACATATCACGGATATTTCCTGAGGTTTCTAACTGCGCTTATTGCAAATAGCTTGAGTCTATTATTCTGATTGAATGTCGAGAATCGAACGAAGCAATAAATGAATCGAAGTTTAATGATTGCTGAATGATCGATGAGCAAAGTGGTGAGAAATAAAAAGAACAGTATATATGAGAAACAAACCGGTGAGAGGGCCTCCTGCATGTGTTGTGCCGCGTTGTCAGCTTCGTCTGTGCAGGTCGACATATCTGACGTTCTCGTCGCAAGTCTTGTTAATTCTCTCTATTATGAAAATCGAATATCTTATGTCACTCGTTTATCCTCTTTCGGAACTTTTTTCCGAAGTCTCTTCTTTAATATCCTTTTCTTGCTTCACTTCTTTTTCAACGTGCAATCTAAAACTTGCACTCTTGTCTTGGGAATCGCATACGGCGTCTACCCACTACGTGGTTGGTCGTAGTTGTAGATATTACAGGGTAGTTTATCACAGGCTGCTGATCATATGGCACGTAAGTTGCGTTGTCGAAGACCGATATCTGTCAATGAAATAAAGATAAAATTATAAACGGTTAAATTTTTGATATTTTATGTTAAATATTCGTGAAATAGTGGACCTGTATTGCATCATGTCAAATTCTCGTATTTAGTTACGAGAATTTTCCAATATGTATAAAATTCTACCATTCGAGAGATACAACGTAAAATTACCCATGCAGAAATTTCGGCAGAGTTCCAGCTGGATTCTGCCTGGTATTCCCATGTTCCGGTCGGATTCCAGTTGGTCATCGGATCGGATTCCGATCGGGATCTCGAACTGGGTTCCGATCCGATGGCTGACTGGATTCCAGCCGTTAGATGGGCATACTAGGCTGGATCCACCTGGATCCTTGTCGAGAGATGGTAATACCAAGCTGATTCCAGCTGGATCCCTGTCGAAATTTCTGCATGGGCAGCGACGAGAACGCGTCTGGGGATACATGAATCGCACACGTTGGTACAATCACGCAAGTTAAGGAAAAGATTTTCGTACGTGCATTCTACAACATTTTACTATATAAAGGGTGAAGTGAAATTAGTTCTGCACAAATCGTTGAAGGAAGACGATCCGGATTCTATTCAGAATCCAAGTAGAACCCCTCTTAGGGTAACCCTAACAAATCCCGATGCACGGTAATACAGCTCGTCGTTCAGAATTGGGTGCCGATCCGGAATCCATCCCGATTCTAAATAGGACGGCTCTCTTAGGGTAACCCTAGCAAATCCTACTCGATGATAAATTATCGTCGAATGCGTAACCGCAAATCTATTTGGGATCTATTCAGATTCCAAGTTGGATAACCCATTTATGGAAACCCGAGCCAAACCCGACCAGGATCGAGTTTCAAACTGGGACGCCCAGACTGATTTCTACGTGGGTAATTATGTCAAATTGAGATCACAAATCGACATATCTCAAAAAGTGCCATTTTTTAGATGCTTTAAAACGAAATATCTTAGAAAATTCCAAAGCGATTTTGACATCGATTTGATTCCAAGTTTTTTTTATTAATGTGAGCGTAATTATTGCGCTGAAATTCAATTACACATTTGAACGATCAAAATCAATTGTATAAAATTGAATTTCAACGCAAATAATTGCGCTCAAATAAGTAAATAAAACTTGGTATCAAATCGATATCAAAAACGCTTTGAACTTTTCTAAGATTTATCATCTTAACGCGTCTCAAAAATGGCACTTTTTAAGATATGTCAATTTATGATCACAATTTGACATAATTATTTTTATGCGGGATAGAAAGCGTTGCATTAGGGGTCGCCATGTTCGAAGGGTAACGCTAAAAAAACTGCTTGTACGTTAAAGCAAAAATCGTGATAAACACTGTCCTATTTTTCCGACAAATCGTCCGATGGGAATAATCAAACTCTACGTCTGCACTTTATTTTTACATTGTTCACTGCAATTCACAAAGCTTGAACTATGCATTGCAAAACTCTACATTACAAAACTCTAAATTGCAAACCAAAATTCTAATCACGTAAACCCTAAATTAATATTCGATTTTTCTATTCAAATGTTTAGACGAACATCTCGAATCAGATTATTGAACCATTTTTATGGGATCAATTTCCAAGTCGCGTGTGTTAAACGCCAAACGTGTTTGTAAGGTGTAAAAAAAAAAATATTGTTACAAGTCGATTCATCATCATAACATGTAAATCCTGTCTGTCAAGCGAACCAAGGTCGAGCGCTCACTTCACGAAGGTCGTAACATAGTAGTATTCTTTGGCAATAAGTCGTCAGTCGGGCGGTAGTCATACGAGGTTAAATTGAGGAACCAGCGTCAGGGATTGTCGGGCCCTGACTGGTTGGAACGCGAGTCATTCCGCTGGACGTTGTAACTGGAATTCAGGATCACGGGGCCAGTAGTGTTGACTGTGTGGCTAGAGGTGGCCAGTATACAACATCAACAAGCAACAGGAACACACAACGAGCTGCATCGCAGGAACTAACAGACAGGTGGTAATAATAGACGTGTAACGAGGAAGCCGTCGACTCGATCGAGAGTGGAGTTCATGGCACGCGAGTCTGGCCAGTTCAGCAGGTATTATAGGCTGGTACCATCTCACTTTCACTTTCATTCATTTCTACTTCCTTCTCTTTCTTTCTCTCTCCTGGACATTCATCTATCTTGGGGGGGAGGGGGAGGGGGGCGCTCTCACTTTAGCCAGTCTGCGAGCAATGAACGAGACGCAGCCACGGAACCGGCAGCCGCAAGGATTCAGCCGAGTTGGAGAACCTGAACCACAGGAAGAACGAGAATCATCAACGGCAACAGGAACAGAGCCGAGATATATGCGAGAATGAAAATGAAAACAAAGGTAGCGAGATATCCAGGATAAGGAAGACATTCGTACAATGAGTGGTGGGAGGTGAAAAATGCAATACTAAGACGAGGTTAAGGTGGTTCAACGGCAACTGGGCGTAATCGAACAATCTTTAAATAGTTTTTGAATTTGGGGCATTATACAGTGATCGAGCTATACGACGATAGCGTCGATATACGACGATGATCGTGGTAAAAGGTGTTGAATATTTTTTTAGAAATTCGCCCCAACAGATAAAACATCCCACTTTTTTTTTCAAATTTTTCATCGTATATTTCGCGCACTTGTGAATTTCTGAAAATTGCGTTTGCAAACTTTTGAATGCAAAAAAAAATCGAATAAAGATTGTCCCACTTCCCGCTTAGGTTTCAAATTTTCGTCTTTATTAGTATTTTAGAGATTTTTTCGGAAGAAATAAAAAATGTCCAAGTTTTTGAAAAAACGATTTTTATGTTTATTAATTAAAAATCAATTCTTCGGAGGAGTTAAACATTTTTAACAATAAATTTGCATAAAAGTATACTTTTATGCAAAAATTCGAATAAAGATTGTCCCACTTCCCGCTTAGGTTTAAAATTTTCGTCTTTATTAGTATTTTAGAGATTTTTTCGGAAGAAATAAAAAATGTCCAAGTTTTTGATAAAAACGATTTTCATATTTATTAATTAAAAATCAATTCTTCGGAGGAGTTAAAAATTTTTAACAATAAATTCGCATAAAAGTATACTTCAAAATGAAAAACTTTTATATACGTTTTTGTACGATACGACTTATATTTAAAAAAAACGCGTATACGAAAGTTTTTAAACGCAATTTTTAGAAATTCAGAAATGCGCGAAATATGCGATGAAAAATTTGAAAAAAATTGAGCATGGGGGTCCATGCTCGACCCATTGGGGTGAATGACTAAAAAAATAATCAACTATATCGACGATGGTTGCGGTTAAAGGTGATCCGATCGGTGTATAATGCCTCATTTATTAAAATCTAGCATGAGAAATAACAAATTGTAATTTAGTGGAAATATAATTTAGAAAATGTCATGTCGCACTTATTATTTACAACTTTATAGAAAAAATATCATGAAGACAAATAATATAAGACAATTGTTTTTGAATAAAAATAATAATTGTACATCGTATGAAAAAATATACTTTCAGTTTTCTGAAAAATTGTTGGTAATGATAAAGATGTAATTATTTGAAAATTATTTTAGAATAGTGTTTTTGAATGATTCGTTTCAGGATTATTTCAAAAAGGTTATTAAGACATGCGAAATTTCAATTCGGAGATAACTGTTAAAGTGGATCGCTTTTTTAATCATTACAACTAAGGAAATGTTTTGATAAGTTATTATTTTGCGAGCTTCTGTTCTCAATAGGTTAATAAATAATTTGTCAATTCAATCCTGACTTCATTTAAATATCAAACTAACTAAATGGTTTTTGAAAGGTGTTGACTGTGAAATCGTTGATCGCAAAAAAAGGAAATTAAAATTGTACCTTAAAAATTCGGGTCGAAGATAACAGAGTCATTAATAAAATTCATGATTATTATATCGACTTTTGGAATATAAAATGTATGAATTTTAATATATTACATGAGAATTCGACGACCTTAAAAGCAGTCGGATACTAATGTTTGCAATGCAAATAAATAAATAAACATTAATAGTGATGGATTTGCATAAACTAAGTAATTAACATTAATTTCCAAGGAGGCCGTTTTCATCGAGTTTTTTTTTCTTAGAATACATTCGGAATTTATAAGTTTGATTAAAAATTTATAATTCTATCATAAAGTTTATTCCAAAGAAATATGCATAGTGATATATAATTGTAAAAACGTTGACCACGTTAATTACCAACCATGTAGATATTTCAGTGTTCAATCTTTTAAAATTATAGACGTGTGTTTATGAAATGGGTTTTCGATCGGTAATTAATACTCTGAAATTTTTTAACAATTGAAGAATCCTTAAATAAAGAGAAAGAGTCAACCCATATTAAAATCGCTTTTATCTTCCGAATGCATTCTTCGAAAAAAAAAACTCGATGAAAACGGCCTCCTTAAAAATTAATGTTAATTACCTAGCGCTTATGCAAAACCATCACTATTAATATTTATTTTCGTTGCAAATATTAGTATCTGACTGATTTTAAAGTCGGCTACTAATTTAAGGTTTTAATTTTTGAAAAGGCACATTTTACGCCGCCGAAAAAAAATTAATTTTCAAAAACCGCCTGTGAAATATTCTTTTCGCATCAGTATATCCTCTTTATAAAGATGTATCGATTGATTTTACTAGTGTAAAGCACTCAAACGTCCTTAAGCAGCTTCCAGATGATGCGGAAGAAGAAACACATCGAGAAAACAAAGAAGAAGAAGAAAAAGAAAAAAAATTAATTTTCAAAAACCGCCTCTGAAATATTCTTTTCGCAACAATATATCTTCTCTATAAAGATGTAGCGCTGATATTACTAATGTAAAGCACTCAAACGTCCTTAAGCAGCTTCCAGATGATGCGGAAGAAGAAACACATAGAGAAAACAAAGAAGAAGAAGAAAAAGAAAAAAAAATTAATTTTCAAAAACCGCCTGTGAAATATTCTTTTCACAACAATATATCCTCTGTATAGAGATGTAGCACTGATATTACTAGTGTAAAGCACTCAAACGTCCTTAAGCAGCTTCCAGATGATGCGCAAGAAGAAACACATCGAGAAAACAAAGAAGAAGAAAAAGAAAAAAAAATTAATTTTCAAAAACCGCCTCTGAAATATTCTTTTCGCAACAATATATCTTCTCTATAAATATATAGCGCTGATATTACTAATGTAAAGCACTCAAACGTCCTTAAGCAGCTTCCAGATGATGCGGAACAAGAAACGCGTCGAGAAAACAAAGAAGAAGAAGAAAAAAAATTAATTTTCAAAAACCGCCTCTGAAATCTTCTTTTCGCAACAATATATCTTCTCTATAAAGATGTGGCGCTGATATTACTAATGTAAAGCACTCAAACGTCCTTAAGCAGCTTCCAGATGATGCGGAAGAAGAAACGCGTCGAGAAAACAAAGAAGAAGAAGAAAAAAAATTAATTTTCAAAAACCGCCTCTGAAATATTCTTTTCGCAACAATATATCTTCTCTATAAAGATGTAGCGCTGATATTACTAATGTAAAGCACTCAAACGTCCTTAAGCAGCTTCCAGATGATGCGGAAGAAGAAACGCGTCGAGAAAACAAAGAAGAAGAGGGAAAAAAAATTATTTTGAAAAACCGCCGGTGAAATATTCGTTTCACAACAATATATCCTCTGTATAAAGATGTAGCATTGATATTACTAGTGTAAAGCACTCAAACGTCCTTAAGCAGCTTCCAGATGATGCGGAAGAAGAAACACATAGAGAAAACAAAGAAGAAGAAGAAAAAGAAAAAAAAAATAATTTTCAAAAACCGCCTCTGAAATATTCTTTTCGCAACAATATATCTTCTCTATAAGGATGTAGCGCTGATATTACTAATGTAAAGCCCTCAAACGTCCTTAAGCAGCTTCCAGATGATGCGGAAGAAGAAACGCGTCGAGAAAACAAAGAAGAAGAGGAAAAAAAAAATAATTTTCAAAAACCGCCTGTGAAATATTCGTTTCACAACAATATATCCTCTGTATAAAGATGTAGCACTGATATTACTAGTGTAAAGCACTCAAACGTCCTTAAGCAGCTTCCAGATGATGCGGAAGAAGAAACGCGTCGAAGAAACAAAGAAGAAGAAGAAGAAGAAGAAGAAGAAGAAGCTGTCTGAGAGTGACGAAGGAAGAAGAGGCGAAGAAGAAGCAAGGTGGCTGTTGGCGGCGGTGGTGGCAGGTTAGGTTGCCACCGGTCTCGTGCACCGACGGGAGCGAACCGACAAGCCAAACCAGCAAAGCCTCGTGTCTGTCTGTTTTCACAGCGGAGGAGCACATAGCGGAGAAGCAGGTTCGGCCGGTCTAACCTGATTCTTAAAGAAACCCAGCATCAGATTGGACCCACCTCCGTTTGTATTTCAAGTACCCGCTGATCCGGCTGCCGCTGCTATTGGTGTTCCTTGCTCGCTGCTCAATGCACTCGCGACTAACGTCTCGCGGTGAACGAGTAGCTGTGAGCTGCGCAGCCGGAACAGACAACGCGAACCTAGTTTTTACGCTTATAGTGCTAAACAAACGTGCCTGTCATTATTTCATACTTAAATCCACGTTCGAAATGTTTGTGTACAACGTGACATCAATTTTTCGCTACATGGTCAACAAGAGCAGCCAACGCAAAATGTCTCGAACTTGCACAAGATGGAAACAAGACTGGAGGGCCCCATTATTTCGTGCGATCGCCCAAAGTCGTAACGACCAAGAAAGGAATAGGTTGAAACTCTTCAATCAAATCAGTGCTAAATCTGTAAAGTTTAGTACAATAATTAACAGTTGTGGCGGCTAGTTTGGTGGTGCTCGCACGGTATGTTGAACGTGGTTTTATTCATACGTGCAAGCGAAAAATTCTAATGGAAATTCCGACCGTCAATAATGATGGCGCTGATTGATTGCATCTTACAGAGATACATACTTAGCTTTTAAGGTTATGTGAACGTGTACGATGCGAATAGTGATGGATCTGTTAAAAAACATTGAGTAATAAACATTAAGTTGCGTGGAGGTAAGTTTTCGTTTAGTTTTTTTTTTTTCATAAATAATCCCTAATCAATTTTATCGATTTTAATGCAGAATGACTCGTTCACTTGGTTAATAAACACTGTACACGGTAACCGTCTAGATATTTTATTGCGTTGGCTATTCAACAATTATAGACATTTGTTTATAAACGTCTGTTAATCGGAAAATATAAAATTATGAGGAAAATTATATAGGAATAATAGAAAATAAACAGGCTGAATTTTTGCAAAGATCAACACAAATATCGAGAGGGTCAAATTAAAACGCAACGATCAAAGAGCAAATGAGCCGTACTGCAGTAGAATCGATACTAAATTGCGGATTATTCTAGGGAATGACTCAATGAAAATGTCCCTCCTCGAAAATAAACATTTATTAGTTATTGTTTTTGTATATTCATCACTATTAATATTTCTAGATCAAAGATGCAAGCTACAACACAAAATGTCTTCCACTACTTTGATTAAATGCAGAAACATCTAGAAAGATTGTTGGACGAATATAAATCCGATTTGAATAGTGGGAAACGGAATCTGATCTCTTTAGGTATAGAAAAGGACATTCAGGTATTTCATTTCATAATATTTGCGACACGAAAAAATTAACTAGTGAAAAATGTCAGTGAAAAACAGTGAAAGCTCTCACATGTTAAGCTTACGTAGCTTACGAAGTGGTGGGGATAATTCGAGTGTTCTCATTGGAACGGGTAAATGGGAG
Organism: Ephialtes manifestator; assembly: GCA_963970395.1. Lineage (NCBI taxonomy): Eukaryota > Metazoa > Arthropoda > Insecta > Hymenoptera > Ichneumonidae > Ephialtes > Ephialtes manifestator. The sequence continues at coordinate 25,128,167 of OZ019972.1, forward strand.
GGGAGCTTTTTCGCGCACGTGATTCGCTCTTCACATAACTTACGATGAACGTCCCAATCGCAGGCCAATGAACCGTGAATTAAGGTAAAGGTACCAATGATCGAACGGTTAAGGTCATCCTCAGATTCAAACATTCATTAGAAGGTTAAGGACAGATTTAATTATAAAATGACTGAAACCAAAGTCAAGCTCATACCTTCCCGTTTCAAAAACTTACTTATGAATTAAGTAATTGTCACAATATTAAACCATTTTCGAATTATGTACGAAAATAACAAAATAGGCCTAATGTATCAGTTTTCGGACGCCGTTTCTCACCATGTACGTATTTCCGTACATCTAATGTTCCCATCCTTCGGACAATCATAAATATCAAGAATTCTGGTATACAAACACGTTTGGTTCGGAATAAAAACAAAAGTATCTTAATTATTTATCGATAATATTAATAAAAATATGTGTATACATGACATAGTACATGAAGTAAGTTATGTAGAAAAATGGCTAACATCTTTAAAATTTGTTTGATGTTCGATAATTGGGTCGTTCACCTGGGGATACTCGTACCAGTGTCCGGACAATAGAATCGTCTGTCTTAGAATAAAATAGAATAATAAAGTAAACCTCCATGTCCGAATTTGACATTTTTTTCCTGTACATCAATTAAAAAATGTAGATACGATTTCAAGTTACAATTTTGACTTTGTGATATTTAAATTCATAATAAACTCAAATAAACGGATAAGTGTCCGAAGTATTTCTGTCTTTCTTGAACACACAGCGCATCCATACTGGAATATGTCTAGCCATTGGGACGTTTGCCTTACGGATTCCCGAATTACGTAACAGGCCGAAGATTCTGCTGTATATAAAAAAAAAAAGTTAAATGTGGAAGATTTTCATGTATAATATAAATGCCACATACATTTACAATATCTCTCATATCAGATATATACAAAAAAAACATTACTTTTGTATGTGAAATATATAAGAAGCATATGAAAAATACATACATGCATAAATTTTAGGAATAAATATTTTGAGGAGTATATTTTTAAGGACTTTGGTATGCGAGATTTGAAAAGTCTTTGGTCACTGGAAAATAGTTTGTGAGTGAAAGTGTATACAGTGTCGCCGAGGGTCGTCGCCGCCGATGATACAGCGAAAATATATTTACTGTACTGCGTATAGTATCTAAACCTGTATACAGAATATATACAGGATACATATCAAGAAAGAGAAGGAGAAGTATACGAAGAAAAAGGAAGAAAAGAAGAAGGATCCGTGAGGGGAAGCTCTATCTGCGGCAGCCAATTAGCACTGCGTGGCGTTCGCCGAGGTACGAGAGAAACAGCAAGACGAAATGAATACGAGTGCGATGCGAAATAATACGAGAAGATAGTGAGAAAGTCGAAGGGAGTTGCGGAGAAATAGGACCAACTGCGATAAGAAAAAGAGGGTGGAGCTATCATTATTAATGAAAAATTGAATCACCATTGTACATGCCGCTTTTTATATTTCTTTATCGTCCCAATTTACAGATGGCGGTATATGATATGTCACAGGATAAAATTATGATCCCTAAATAGATTTTATATCTGAACTTTTTCTAAAGGCTTTTATTATTATTCTCCTATTGGCACCAAGAGATTGACGCCAATTGTTTTTAAATTTAGTTATAATATTTATTATCGATATGCTAAAAGTAACCATTAAAATATTTTTAAATTGTCCACAAGAATACATAAGAATATTCAGCAAATATTATACTTGTGTTACTTTGATTAATAGAATTTGTTCGGCAACAACATTGCCGAAAACTGTTGCAATAATAAACTTGCTAAATATTACAAAAAAATTGAGAATAAATTAAAGTATATACGTTGTTAAAATGTACCTTTAGGCATGCTTGTGAATATTTTTTATTTTATTGATTTCGAATAAAATATCATGCAGTAGAAGTGTTTCGCATATTCCTGAAATCACGTTTTTAGAAGCCAACATTAAAATATTCCAAACCAAAAGGTCAGATCCAATATGTGTGACTAAAACAGAAAATACTAGCCAATTTACAAATTAATATCCAAGCTCTTAATGTCGGATGTTGAATCGGATTTGTATAATACATACATTTTTTTATTGCGAAAGTTGATCTTAAATTATCTTTTTTTCGAATTTTGCCAGTCAACCCTGAACACCTTTTCAGAATCCACGGAGTTACTTTGGAACTTGAGGAAAGAATTACGGTTTTGAAACATTATTTACCTTTCTATTTTCCTAATATATTTAGTATAAATGAAAATAAAAAGGAAAAGAAAATCTAATAGTATACTTTCTCAGGTACACCAAATTTAAAAAATGAGGTTACCCATCGAAGTTACATTGGAAACATAATTGGAAACACTTAAATGGTTAAATTCATATAAAATATTATAATATTGAGAAAAAATGCAACTTTGAAAAAATTGTTATCGTAAATAATTTCTGAAGTAATTGAATTTCTGTTGTTTCCAAACATATTATACAAAACAGAAGTTGTAAACTTGCGATAAATAATTTTTTTGGAATACTTGGTCGCAAAGTTGCAATAATCTATCAATAAAAAATATGTGATAGATTTATAATAAATATTTTTTTCAGCCAGAATTTCTGTTTATATTTATTTTTGTAAACACCATGGCCAATGACCAAAAGTCATGGGCATGAAATATATTTGAAAATACCATTTCCGATACATCAAAAGTAATTTGTAAATATTTTACAGATATATTTTAGAATATAAACTTTTCACACAAATATATAACTAATGTAAGATATATATTGTATATATCACATCAATTGACTGTTTATCCATATTGTTTCAAAACATGTCTCATATACCTTGTGTTCTATGGGTGAAAGTTTTATTCGTATGGAATATTTCGTCGATAAGTAAATAATTCAACTTTTTGTTGTACTTGATTGTCTCATTTTACAATAATATTAATAATATATTAACACATTTTTTTTGCGCGCGTCAGAGTCGAAAAGTCACGATTAAAATTTTGATGCCCAATTGTACCTTTCGGCTTAGCTTAGGATCTCAAGAGAAGAATCTTCTTAGGTCAGGAGAGAAGCTTGAGCCTTTTATAATAGAAAGATTCTCCGAGACCCTAAAAGCATCGGGAGGAACAGAAAGTCAGGAAAAAATATATATCGGCATGAGATCTTGACACAGAAGAGTATCTTCGAAATAAGGGCGAAGGCGACCACTATGGGCCGTCTACCTGACGCCACCTGCCGCGTTCACGATGTTCCCGCCAGGTATTCTATAATGGGGTACCCTAGTATGGCATAGACATAGAAGCTAAAAAACAGACACCCAATGATACAGGTCCACTTATTTCACGCGAGCAGATTCCAAAAAATATTTTCATAGTCTCATACTGTCTACATCGATAAAAACCCATGCATATTAAAAAAAATAATAGTAACGATTTTGATTATTATCGTACATATTGCACACACGTTATTTATTTAAAAAATATAAAACTTTAGTATCGAATGTCTGTAACTCTTTAGTATTTTTTTTATACGAAACATTCCAGACGAATGAAAAAAGATTTTTTAAAAATCTTTTGGCATTTTGTGGGGCGAGTAAAAAAATGTCGCATTAATTAATATTTTTTATTTTTGTTGAATTATTATCGATTTTTAATTCGGAATTATGTCCGTGATCCGTGTATCTTATATGAATTTAGCAAAGAAGAAGATTTGAAATTAAAAGCAAAAGATTTTGAAAATAAAACAAGTGTGAAATATTACATTTATCTGATAATCTTAATTTCCAATTAATACTTTATAGTTTTTTTTCAGTGCGTATTCATGTTATGAACCAACGCAGTATTTAGCAAATAAAATATTACCGAAAATAACAATTTAAGCGAAGCTACCATTCTGCAGTTTTTTAATGCTTTTGTTCTTATATTATATCTATTACTAGAATAAAGTGAAAGATTTTTATTTGCAACGAAAAATCACTGTTCATACAATTTATTAAATCAATTTTGTCGTTTTTAATAATAATAATTATTTTTTATTATTGTGTCCAAATCAATTTTCGAAAAAATCTAAAGATTCATGTTAAGTAATTGCTTATATCATATGTTGTTTTGGGCTGGAACGGCCCATACACTGTTCGTGATTTTTAGTTGTTATCTAGCCAAATCATCTTCACTCTTTAGAATTCCTAATAACAAGTTTTACATCCATTTAGTTTAAAAATTTACATTAGGTATATTTTTCTCTGACTCTTAAACTCAATCAAAAATTTGTTGAAAGAATTAAGATTACAATTAATGGTTTATACTCGAAAAAGTACATGTTAAAAAGCAATTTCTAATTAACCAATTGCGATGAAACTAAATATTGTAAAGTAACTGATATGAATGTATACTAATCGTGACTAAGTCACAGTGAAAATCATTTCCCTTGCTTATATTTGTAAGACATTAAGCATCATCTTTTCTCATAAGCCTATACAATTTTTACTGAGAGTTCTACATGTAAGAAAAAAACATTGGTTATTTCACACTTACGTTGAAAACCTAAAAAGTACAGATTCATCGACTACATTGACCACTAAGGAGTTAACAGATAGAATTTACAGAGAATTACAATCCCACAAATTTCTACAAATTGCTGCGAAAGATCTTAATGCTACAAATAGCTGAAAAAATCTAATGATTAATAGGGGAAAAAAAATGTAATGCTACTCACATATTGTTGCATGAGGGTAGAGGTGCACCGAATCGGGTGGTGGTTCATCAGAGAAGGGAGGGGAAGAAAAGATAGAAAAGGGTCAAGTGCGCTTCAGTGCGATCAGGAGGTCGTATGAATGGTAATGATGATAAATATTATGATTGTTGCTAGTACGTAGACCAAAAATGTCGAAGAGAAGATGATACAATCAATGTTTACGTGCGCAGCCTGTGAGGGAGTAACTGAGTGAGATGACAAAACGTGATCTAAGAACCGGATAAATGTGATGTAGATTTTGTTGATGTAGGGCAATGGATGAGGTAAAGGGAGGGGAGGGACAACTACAAACTACTGAGGGTCCCTCACGACCGCCAAATTACATCTCCGGGACTGGTATCACAATCGGCCACCTCCAAGGCCTCAACACTAATCCACCTTCGCGCTTCTTTTCACCCAAAGCCTCAGCAAGATAGCTTCGGAATAATTTCACAAATAGTACACAAATATACGTTTTTCTATAATTTTTCACGATTTCTTTTTCACAATAACGTCAAAGTCTGCACTGTCCCGAATCTTTTCGTTTGTTTTGAGTCAAACGACTCTTTCCGTTGTTAATTTATCGTCACTTATGTACGTTAATCCGTGAAGAAGATACACAACGCAGAAAGCAAATTATCAGTCAACGCTTTCATGAAGTATCTTTTTACTTATGCTCACATATGTTGCCATAGCTCGCGCGTTATACCTTATTGGATTAAGTGCGTAGTGCACTGGGTCACCTGTTGCACTGGCACAGCGGTATTTCGGATTCGGAGCCTGTAAAGGCCCGAATATAATAGTTTCTAGACCTGCGCAACCAGCGGATTTTTGTAAAACGCCGCAGGTATAAAGTAGCCGATACACGTAACAGAGCACAATAATCGTTTCATGTGTTATATTTTTTTCCCGCGTAAAGCTGGTATCTTAAGGGCACGTTGCAACTAAAATCACAACACTTGATTCGTTGTCAAAATGTCACAAAAAGCACTTACAAAACGAAACGTTAAATCCGGCGTCCGCACGCGTTCACGAACTCGCGGTATATATTCTTCTTCTGCTTCTTCGTGGGCGTCGCATCCGACTGAACCGCGATGAAGTTGAGGTGGAGGTACGTGGTGGTTACACGAGGTTGCCAAATATCCAAGCGCCTTGTTATATTCTTCATGTGTTTACAATCGGAAAATGTCCTTTTATACCTTTGTTGTATATTGTTTTTTCCAGCACTTTTTAGTTCTATTTGTTTGGACGACTACGCACTCTCACATCGTTGACGGTGCCGACCGGTTTTTCGCGAAGGTGCTTTTTCGCGACCACCCCCGCCTCCCGGTCACATTCGACGCACGGAGTCGCAGCACTAGCGGCAAAGATCTTCCGTTCATAAGAAATCCGCTTGTTTTTTTCGTAATAATTGTTGTAAGACCCGTACCGCAGGTCAAACTGTTGGCCCAAAACTGTTTTCGTGTGCTTTAAGCCGCGCAAGCAAGGAACAAACGAAACCTCGTCTCACGGACCACGAAGTTCTCTTCTCCTCGGGATAGAGGCAACATGGCCGCCTCCCAGCATCCAGCAGCAATCCGCCTCCCCCTTTCCCTCTCCTCTCCGCCTCCTCCTCCGCCTTCTCCCGATCCCTTCCTTCTCGCTCCTTCAGCCTATCGTTTCTTCTTCTTTTCCTTCTCGTTTGTGTTGCCAACTCGCTCTTACCTGTTGAAATCACATATATGTCTGTCTTCCTTCGACTCTATCGGAGTTGGAGAGTCATAGCCACTGCTGGAGCCTCTCGTTCTCACCAACGCTTGAGTACTTGATCTCCGTCGCACCTGCAGCCTCCCTCGCTCCACGCTCTTCTACTTCCCTCCACCACACTCGGAATTTCATGCATCTCCGTCTTGCCCGTTGATTTTCTTACCTGAGTTCTGTCTTCTGATCCCCAACACCGGCTCCTTTTGTCGTCGTCTCTGTTCCACTGCCTCGGACACAGGAGGTTGAATATTTTTCCTCCTAGTTCCACCTGCAGCATTATTCGATCACTCGTATTTTTTTTTTTTCATTTGGTCTTTCGTTATAGACGTATCTTTTCTCTTTATGAGAGACACTCGGTACTCTCTGTTTGTCATATAAATATGTAGATTTATATATATATACCTTAGCGTTATTCCCTTTTCTCTGTCATTTAGAGTTTCTGTAGCTTGGTGAAAAATTAATTTTGTACCATACAAAGGTGAGTATTATTTTGATCATCTGTCCTTCCATCACTGGCTGTCTTCTGACATCGCATTTTCTCCAGCCATACAAGCATCTTTTCTTGCCATTACTCGTGCATCCTATATTTTTCTGTGTTCTAAACTCCGTCTTTGCTTCAGTTACCACTAATACCGAGCACCGTGGTTGATTCTGTAGATTGAATTTCATATTATTTGCATCCCGCTAAATCACTCTCATTGACTTACTGTCTCGCTGATAATGCAATCATCTTTTCCTCACACTTTCAATATTCGCATCTTTTCTTTTCATGAGACATCATCACTGTTTTTTTATGTGACTATGTAAATGTAAAACCTTACCGCTTATTTTCTGATTCTAACAGTTAATGAAAAATGAGTTTTGTCCTACCTAAAGGTAAGGATTAATTCGATAATCTGTCCTTCCCCCTTGGGTGCCCTTTGCCATCGTATTCCCTCTAGCCAAACGAGCATCTTTCATTACCATTCGTTGCCTATTCTTTACTACTTTAAATTCGAAGCGCTGCCTTCGCTTTAATTGGTTGACCCTGTATATTCATTTAAGTATTTTTTGTATTTCGCTCCATCACTTTCGTTATCTTACACGGAAAAAAAAGATTAGTTGCCATAACCAAGAAATGAGTTGACACAACCAATCGATTATTCTAGTTCCCTTCCAACTCAAATGGTAATACCAACGATTCGAATGGTAATACCGACGATTCGAATGGTAATACCGACGATTCGAATGGTAGTCCCAACGATTGGATTAGTTAACCTAACTAATCTCGCGAGAACTAATCGTGAATAATTGGGGCTACTATTCGAAATGGTTGAGGCAACTATTTTTTTAGACATTGTGTACAGCAAATCGAAACCGTAGTTGCCACAACCAAACATTTCTTTCCGTGTATTCTTTCCCAGGCAATGGAATCATCTTTTTGTCCCACTTTTACTATTCGCATGTTTTCTTTTCTCTATTATTTTCTGTTTAAACAATTTGTAAAAAATGGTTGTAAGTAAGAATTATTCCGATAATCTGTCCTTTCCACTTGAGTGTCTCTTGCCATCGCATTCACTCTAATCATACAAGCATCTTTCCTTATCTTTCGTTGTCTACTCTTTACTACTATGTATTCGAAACTCTGTCTTTTCTTTAATTATCACCAAAACCTTCAATGGTGGTTGACCATGTATAATCATTTGAGTATTTCTTGTATCTCGCTCCATCACTTTCGTTATCTTATTCTCTCCCAGACAATGCAATCATCTTTTTGTCCCGTTTTGAATATTGTTTTAACATTGTGCATGTTTTATTTTCTCTACAATTTTTTTATTTAGACAGTTCGTAAAAAAATGGTTTTGAGTCCTATCTAAAAGTAAGGATTAACTCTATCATCTTGCCTTTTTCCTTGTCTTTTTCCATCACATTAACTCTAATCATACAAGCATCTTCCTTACCATTCGTTGTCCATTCTTCACTACTCTGTATTATAAACTTTGCCTTTGCTTTAATTATCGCCAAAACCTTCAATCGTGGTTGACCATGTATAATCATTTGAGTATTTCTTGTATCTCGCTCCATCACTTTCATTATCTTATTCTCTCCCAGACAATGCAATCATCTTTTTGTCCCGTTTTTAATATTGTTTTAACATTGTGCATGTTTTATTTTCTCTATAATTTTTTTATTTAGACAGTTCGTAAAAAAATGGTTTTGAGTCCTACCTAAAAGTAAGGATTAACTCTATCATCTTGCCTTTTTCCTTGTCTTTTGCCATCACATTAACTCTAATCATACAAGCATCTTCCTTACCATTCGTTGTCCATTCTTCACTACTCTGTATTATAAACTTTGCCTTTGCTTTAATTATCGCCAAAACCTTCAATCGTGGTTGACCATGTATAATGATTTGAGTATTTCTTGTATCTCGCTCCATCACTTTCATTATCTTATTCTCTCCCAGACAATGCAATCATCTTTTTGTCCCGTTTTTAATATTGTTTTAACATTGTGCATGTTTTATTTTCTCTATAATTTTTTTATTTAGACAGTTCGTAAAAAAATGGTTTTGAGTCCTACCTAAAAGTAAGGATTAACTCTATCATCTTGCCTTTTTCCTTGTCTTTTTCCATCACATTAACTCTAATCATACAAGCATCTTCCTTACCATTCGTTGTCCATTCTTCACTACTCTGTATTATAAACTTTGCCTTTGCTTTAATTATCGCCAAAACCTTCAATCGTAGTTGACCCTGTATATTCATTTGAGTATTTCTTGTATCTCGCTCCATCACTTTCATTCTCTTATTCTCTCCCAGACAATGCAATCATCTTTTTGTCCCGTTTTTAATATTGTTTTAACATTGTGCATGTTTTATTTTCTCTATAATTTTATTATTTAGACAGTTCGTAAAAAAATGGTTTTGAGTTCTACCTAAAAGTAAGGATTAACTCTATCATCTTGCCTTTTTCCTTGTCTTTTGCCATCACATTAACTCTAATCATACAAGCATCTTCCTTACCATTCGTTTTCCATTATTCACTACTCTGTATTATAAACTTTGCCTTTGCTTTAATTATCGCCAAAACCTTCAATCGTGGTTGACCATGTCTAATGATTTGAGTATTTCTTGTATCTCGCTCCATCACTTTCGTTATCTTATTCTCTCCCAGACAATGCAATCATCTTTTTGTCCCGTTTTTAATATTGTTTTAACATTGTGCATGTTTTATTTTCTCTATAATTTTTTTATTTAGACAGTTCGTAAAAAAATGGTTTTGAGTCCTACCTAAAAGTAAGGATTAACTCTATCATCTTGCCTTTTTCCTTGTCTTTTTCCATCACATTAACTCTAATCATACAAGCATCTTCCTTACCATTCGTTGTCCATTCTTCACTACTCTGTATTATAAACTTTGCCTTTGCTTTAATTATCGCCGAAACCTTCAATCGTGGTTGACCATGTATAATGATTTGAGTATTTCTTGTATCTCGCTCCATCACTTTCATTATCTTATTCTCTCCCAGACAATGCAATCATCTTTTTGTCCCGTTTTTAATATTAACATTGTGCATGTTTTATTTTCTCTATAATTTTTTTATTTAGACAGTTCGTAAAAAAATGGTTTTGAGTCCTACCTAAAAGTAAGGATTAATTCTATCATCTTGCCTTTTTCCTTGCCTTTTGCCATCACATTAACTCTAATCATACAAGCATCTTCCTTACCATTCGTTGTCCATTCTTCACTACTCTGTATTATAAACTTTGCCTTTGCTTTAATTATCGCCAAAACCTTCAATCGTGGTTGACCCTGTATATTCATTTGAGTATTTCTTGTATCTCGCTCCATCACTTTCGTTATCTTATTCTCTCTCAGGCAATGCAATCATCTTTTCGTCCCGCTCTCAATATCCGTATCTCTTTCCAACCAAGAGTTTCTCTGTTCATCGCATTTGAGCGCACCTTGATCTCTCGCAAGTGCCTCCACTCCTCGGTTTCTTGTGCGGCAGGCCGTAAGTAACGTGCGCCAGCGTGGACCAAGAGAGAGAGGACCCTGAGGCTCTTCTTAGGATGCTCTTACGCTGCTGCCGCTGCTGTTGGTGCTGCTGCTGCTGTTTCTATCGAGAAGGGACCGTCGAGAGACCGACGCACAGGTAGCAAATGCTGCTCTCCAGGGATATACTCGAATGAGTGAGAAGGAAGAATACCGAAAAAGGTATATAGTTATACGTTAATGTATAAGAGTGAGAAGTGGTTACTAGGGGACAGGAGCGATAAAGATAAAGAAGAGTCGTTAGTGTGAGAAGGTAAAGGAGATACGAGAGGAGGGACAGAAATACAGACGCGTGAGAAAGAAGAGAAGAGTATTAAGAAGGACATTGAGATGAAAAAGGACAGGGAATGTTGGGCCCGTTGAACACACGGATACAAACAGAGCATCGAGTCATCGACGAACTCGACTCTAGCCACCCGGGCATAATCGTTCCTCCACTCTGTCTTTCTTGCTTTCCACACAGCTACGCAGTTCCTCCATTTCTTCTTTCACTGTTACTTCCACAGATTCTACCTGTTGCTTCTGCTACTCCTGCAGAGACTCTTACATATACTGTAAGACTATGATATACTCTACCTGTCCTTCTCGTCATCATCTTGCCGTTCCTTACTCGAGGAAGTCTCTAGCGGCAAGAGAGACGGGTGCAAATGAGAAGAAGAAGAAGAAGAAGATGAAGAGGAGGAGGTGAAGGAGGAGGAGGAGGAGGAAGACGATGGAGGACGAGGCGGCGTCAGATCATCAAGAGACTCCGGGCATTCTCTCTTGGGAGCGAGACAGAGAAGCGAAAATGTGCTGAGGAAGCACGGGATGAAGCGGGCGACGATGGAAAGTAAGAGGGGGACTGAAGGGAGAGATACGCCAAGAGGACCAAGAGTGGGAGTTACTTGGACAGTGCGTGAAGCCCCGTCTCGAGAGATTAAAAAGAGAAGTAAAAAACCTATGCGGAGGAGATGGAATTAAAAGAAGACGAAAAAAGAGGGGGGAGTGGAAGCGAGAGAGAGAGAGAGAAAGAAGAGGGAAGGGGAATGAGAGTGAGAAGGATATAAGGGGGGGACTCGTGAAAAATGGGCATGCAGCCAGAGAGGACAGCCTCGAGCTAGGCAGGCCTAATGCGAAACCTCTCAAGAAAGCATTGGGACGATATTGCCCGACCATCCGTGATCTCCCCGTGTTTGCGTATATTTGCTCTTCTCGCATCCGGGCCCGAGCTGTATGTATGTGAATATATATGTAGGTGCGTGTGTACGCACATATCGCGTGGAAAATTTTCAATTGGAAGGACGATAGTAACTTGACAGTTTTACCTTATCCCTTTTCCGTTTATTTTAGCCTTTCTGTTTGCCGAATTAATGAACAAATAAAAGTATGTAAAACGAGATCTTGCACATTTCGTCCTGACTATTTTTCACTGTTATGGGGAAGTGTGATGAACGATATTGGCATCCTCGTAGTGGGAACTTTTTAGAAGCGGCAAATTAATAAAGAAGCAATTTGCAATTAACTTATGCTGGTTATTTTGTGCAAACATTTTCGCAACTTTGTGTTCCAATATTGAAAATCAGTTTATCACAGCGTTACAATTCGAATTTTGTTTAATATTGTTAAAAATGACAAAATTTTATGACCGGGAATAATATAGAATAACAGTTTTGGGATGCTTCGTTTTTAACGTTTTTAACCCTTCTCCGTTTATTTTAGCCTTTCTGTTTGGCGAATTAATGAACAAATAAAAGTCTGTAAAGCAAGATCTTGCACATTTCGTCTTAATTTTTTTTCACTATTATGATGAAGTATGATGATCGATATTGGCGTAAAGAGGGAACTTTTTAGAACGGGGCAAATTAATAAAGAAGCAATTTGTCATCAGTTTATGCTGGTTATTGTATGCAAACGTTTTTGCAACTTTGTAGTCGAATATTGCAAATTAGTTTATCACAGCGTTACAATTCGAATTTTGTTTAACATTGTTGAAAACGGCAAAATTTTATGGTCGGGAATAATGTAGTATAACAGTTTTGGGATGTTTTGTTTTTAGCCATTTCAAAAATATTCCAATAGGGTTTGGATAAATTATTCTGGCGTAGTATTTCCAAAGATTTTTTTACGACATGCAGTATCACATTTTCAAGATAACTTTCAGAGGTAAACTCATTTTTAGCCGTGAGAACAGAGTAAGTGTAACGACAAGAGTTTCTTTTTCTTGCTATTTTACGACCCTCCGCAGATTAGGAAATCGTAAAACGAATATAAATGGGCTGGTAAATTACTCTTTAGCTGGAGCCTGTCTTCCTTTAAATGCCAAAATAACGAAGTGGATTCTAAAAGGTTTTCACTCTAAAAGCGTGGAAGCAAAAAAAACATTGTCAAATTAAAATGACACCTTAAGAGTCCGAATGCAAGACAATAGTGCTATTAAGGTAGTTCTTTTATGAGCATGCAGATTATATAGGTACCCAAATTAAAAATATCTTCCATATACAGAAATAACTTTTAACTTTTTTCATAAGTTTTACACGAAAAGAAATGTTTGCTTGTGGCAACTACGTTTTCGATTTGCTGTACACAATGTCTAAAAAATGAGTTGCCTCAACCATGTCGAATAGTAACCTCAACTATTCACGATTAGTTCTCGCGAGATTAGTTAGCTGAACCAGTTGAGCTGAAATTATCTACAGGAAAAGAAATATTAATATTCAATTGTGTTATACAATTATATATATATATTTAAGTATGTTCAAGGGCTCGAATTTTAACCATTTCTACCTTCGAAATATATGATAAAATAATAAAAAATCTTAAAGTAACAACCTTAAGGGTTATTTCTAGGTAATAAATTCGGCGAAAATCGACAGAGGCTTTCAAATTATATCGAACGTTAAATTAATCAGATTTTAGACTACTAGAAATATTTCTTTCTTTTTTTATGAAAAAAATGTACAAATTCTTACTCTGCATTCATGGATTATTTTTTTTTTAATAATCGATTTGATTAAATCGCAATTTTATATTATTACTCGCTTTAAATAAGTAGCAATCTCTCGGAGAATAGTTTCTGTCATCACGAACACGTAACTGGCACCATAAAAAATAGATACAAGCATAACAAAATGATTAAAATATTTAAAATCTTATGTAAGTAACAGCCTTAAGGGTTATTTCTAGGTAATAAATTCGGTGAAAATCGACAGAGTCGTTCAAATTATATGGAACGTTAAATTAATCAGATTTTAGGTTACTAGAAATATTTCTTTCTTTTTTTATGAAAAAATGTGGAAGTTCTTACTCTGCACTGGATTAAAAAAGAAATAATCGATTTGATTAAAGTTAGGTTAACTAAGCCAGTCGTTGAGACTACCATTCGAATCGCCGGTATAACCATTCGAATCGTCCGTATTACCATTCGAATCGTTGGTATTACCATTTGAGTTGTAAGGAAAATAGAATAATTAATTGGTTGTGTGAACTCATTTCTTGGTTATGGCAACTAATCTTTTTTTTCCGTGTACAGTTAACATTTGTCAACTGTTATATCTTGTCAATCATCATGTTATCCTATTGTAATAACTGACTTAAATCATTTCATATGTATTTTAGCCTTTTTTTGCCTTATTATTCATTTTTTTTCGAGGACATAAATATATAAATAATTGAATAAATAAATAAATAAATAAATAATTAAAGTTCAAAATTACATGTGGTTACCAAAACTTTACACGAAATACTTGATGATAAAATTGCAGCATATTAACATACGCTTTTTAGAAAATTATCAGCGCTGCACGACTAATTAGTAATATATGAACTTATCTCACAGATGTGCACGTAATCGTAAAAATTCCATCGATTATTGCTTTCCCTTACTCCCATTTGTAAAAATGGCGACACATCAAGAAAACAAAGTTCAACAGCGCTACTTTCGTAATCTGAGTCAAAGCACTTGATCATTACAAATAATCAAATCAGACATATGATTAAATATTGAATATTTTTATTATTATTTGTATGTTCAAAAATCTGTATTTCGCATTTGTGCGCATGTCGATTTTTTCGTCGGATTAGCACTGTCACCCTTGATAAGATCGACTAGAATGTATATAGTTAATATGTACGTTTATTTTTTTAACTCAGTTTTCGGTCATTTGTTCACTTTTTGATTTATTAAAATTACATAATCGTTTTCGGCGAATCGAGATCTTCAAAAAGGTATGTGATAGATATGCTGAATGTTCGATTTTTTTCAAATATTTTTCTAAGAAGAAGAAGGTTTTATGTGTCTGGACTAAAATACATAAACAATTTCAACCACTAGTCCAATGGCCTTTATTGACATAATTTTATCGGAACATAACTCTTAAAAATTGACTATTAGTAATCTATCATAACAAGAAATTTCGAAAAAAAAAATTAAAAACTTCTCAACTAATTTTTTCTGCGGTTCTGCGGGTATCTTACACTGAGAGAAATTTGCATGGTTCTGGTAACTATTCAGTGATAATTATATTTTATTAGTCCAGATGACTATTTTTGTAGTTACATTAACAGTAAAGAGAGTTAATGTAACTACAAAAATAGTCACCTGGACTGATAAAATATGATTATCACTGAATAGTTTCCAGGACCATCTCAGTTTCTGTCAGTGTTATTTATTTTATAAAATTTTAAAAATGATCTATCCCATATAAACGAATTAGTTTTCTGAAAAAAAAACTGTTTTACGCTATTAAATATTTAGATTATTTCATGATGAACTGACATCTGACTACACGGAAAAAAAGGCTTGGTTGGAACAACCAAGTGCCTTGGTTATATATGCGTCAGACAATTAATTGGTTAGACCAACTAAGTTATTTGTTAGGCTACCAATTTCTTGGTTGGTCTAACCAAGTCACTTGGTTAGCTTACCAATTGGCTAGACCAACCAAGTTATTTGTTAGGCTACCAATTTCTTGGTTGGTCTTACCAAGTCACTTGGTTAGCTTACCAATTGGCTAGACCAACCAAGTTATTTGTTAGGCTACCAATTTCTTGGTTGGTCTAACCAAGTGACTTGGTTAGCTTACCAAGTGACTTGGTTAGTTCAACCAAGTGACTTGGTTAGTTCAACCAAGAAATTGGTTGGTCTAACCAATTAATTGTCTGGCGCATATATAGCCAAGGCACTTGGTTGTTCCAACCAAGCCTTTTTTTCCGTGTAGGTAATGCGAAAAAACTGTCATAGCATAATTGATGTTAATTATATCACTTTTCGAAATTTAAAATTCATGGATTTCAACATTACATCAGACATTAAAAGCGTTCGGATTTTAATTTTTGCAAGTCGGATGATTTTGTTTTTTCTTTTGTATTTCAATAAGAAAAGGTCAGAAAAAAAATGCATGAATTGACAGAGAATGCCTCATATAAAGGCAGTACATGTGCTGTGTATTAGTGAAAGAGTAGTGCGGTCCGACAAGCGAAATGTGTAAATTGCAAAGGTAATACCGTACCTCGATACCATAATATTATGGTATCGAGACACGCTGGCAAGTCCGCGGGCGCTCGAGTACTTATTGATACGAGAATGGTCTATAATCGTCGCTTTTCCGTTGCGTCACACACGGCATATGCGCCATTGGAACACTTATTTCAGTAAGCACCAGCGGCAGCGAACACCGCTTGCTTTTGTGATCTATAATTTAACTCGTGTTCTCGAAGGATTTATGCGTTCTGTTCTTTCTCTGACCATCATCGACATCTTCTTTTCGGTTTTTTTTTTTACAATTTTACCCTGACCAACAGCTATAGGCCCACAATCGTCACGCTGCTTCGACCTTTTGAAATTTTGAGTAAAATCAAAGATGCCACATTCGTGAAAAGAAAAATTTCTTTGCTTATTTGGCTGGAAAAACCCGTTTAAAAAACAGGAGGTGCATTAGAAAGTTCATAAAAAGTTGCAAAGTAGAACTTTGCACATTGCTTCCTCATTAATTTTCATTTTTCACAAAGTCACCTCTATGAGTAAGCTTATTTATTAATTCATAGAGGAAACTTTGTAAAAAATTAAAATTAATGAGGCAACAATGTAAAAAGTTCTACTTTACGACATTTTTCGTTAACTATGTAATTCTTGAAAAATTCAAAAACACGTAAAATTCAAATCGCTTCACCGATCACGACCAAATTTGGTAGGTAGCAGGGGTGAATGTTATTTTTCATCTGTAGAAAATTTCAGTCTGGTGAGATTTCAAATTTCGATCTGGTTAGATTTGACGTGCGTTAGAGCAAAACGAATATTTTTTTAACAATTTAAAATCCCATTAAAACTGAATTTTTTTACAGATTCACTCCAAATTCAATACCGATCCTCCTTTAAAATAGCTTTATTCATTAAAAATTATTTAGCTTAATAGCTAAAAATTTGCAGATGCTAGACAGCGTACAGACATTTTTCGAAAATTGTAAAGTCAACTAAAATTTGAACATATTTTTTAATTTAAAAAAAAATGACCACAAATAAAGGCATCGACCTGCTTCACGTGTTTGCTAAATTTCAGCCCGATTGTTAGAGCAGTTCTTGAGATATGTAAGTTTGAATTTTGTGTGACGGTCACACGCACATCCATCTATACATTTTTTCTAAACCACTTTTCTCAACGTTTCAGATCATTTTGAGTGTACTGACATTAAAAAATCGGAAAAACACTTTCACCCGAAAACAAAGTTTCCTCTATAATGAACGAAAAATTCTCAATTTTTAACACTCTACTTTTCCTACATGATTTTTTTCACCCCAACATATAAATAGTTTCCAATCAAAATGGACCTGAATCGCGGTAGAAAATGAAAATCACCGCCGATAATGTCAAGTAGTAATCATATCTGAATAATTGTAATTTGTGTATTTGAAAATTTAAATAATGTACTTGGGAGGTTCAGAAAAAAAAACATGATTGTGCTGACGTAGAGTGACCCATATATACATATAATCTTACGCATGTGCTAGCTAGTCACACTTTGCTCATACCATCATAAGCATTGCACGCCAGCTTAAAATTTTTAACACTCGCAAATCGATTTATTTCCTGCTGTATAATAAGTAGCCATCGGCGCGTGGGCGAGCCCATACTCTGTCAAGCGTTCGACGCAAGTGTTGGGTCTAAATTGTCCGCGATAGATACATAATCTTTTCATTCGATATTTCGATAGACGAGAAAGTTTGTGGATATGTAAATTATTTTAGCTCGAATCGACTGAACGCTGTTGTTGTCTCCTTTCTATCAATTTCAACGAAAATACAACGATACCGTCGCATAAGTCGTAAGGAGAAGCCAATGCTGTTAGAATAAAGAAAAATACAGTAGTCTCTCAAAAATTGACTTTCTCTTCATTTAACTTTGACGATCATATGCACCGAACGTAAAAAAACATATATGGTGCGTTCCATGTCTACTCAAAACCCTCAATACCATCAAATATGGAACTCGACTTTTTAAATTATTTTTCTAACTCAAAGAAACAAAAATATAATTTTTTGCTAATCATTATGTAATGATAATTTACGGGAAGAACTTCGTTTCAAATATCAAATATAATCAGGTAATTACTATATATGACCGATAAAAAAATTGCACAAAATGCAAACGGAAATTGAAGCATTTCATTTAATTTTTTCTGGTCTGTTTTGCTTCCTCATACATGGAAAAAATGAACGAGCTAGCGTAACGAAATAATAAGTTAAATCAAACATTCGATTATGCTAATTTTCTTACAACTCGACTTAGAGTAAATAAGAGCAAATAAGCAATAGTTGTACGACCAAGTTACGTTGGTGGATTACCTATGTGTTGCTGTAACCATCTATGATTGCAAACTTACCTAATCGATTGGTTGCCACCAACAATTCGAATGGTAGCTATTAACCATTTTTCATGCTCGCTATCTCGCGAGAAATAACGATAAATAGTAGAGATAAGGTAAATAAGGTAAATAAGGTAAATACTATTCGAAGCGGTTGACGCAACTAATTTTGGAGAGCGTTTATACAGCAAATAGAAAATGTATTAGTCACACCTAATTTTTTTTTCCGTGCAGAAAAAGGACCAAATGAACTCATATTAAATTCTCATTTAAAAAAACAGGTTGAGCTGAAATTATCTACAGGAAAAAAAATATTAATATTCAATTGTGTTATACAATTATATATATATTTTTAAGTATGTTCAAGGGCTCGAATTTTAACCATTTCTACCTTCGAAATATATGATAAAATAATAAAAAATCTTAAAGTAACAACCTTAAGGGTTATTTCTAGGTAATAAATTCGGCGAAAATCGACAGAGGCTTTCAAATTATATCGAACGTTAAATTAATCAGATTTTAGACTACTAGAAATATTTCTTTCTTTTTTGATGAAAAAAATGTACAAATTCTTACTCTGCATTCATGGATTATTTTTTTTAATAATCGGTTTGATTAAATCGCAATTTTATATTATTACTCGCTTCAAATAAGTAGCAATCTCTCGGAGAATAGTTTCTGTCATCACGAACACGTAACTGGCACCATAAAAAATAGATACAAGCATAACAAAATAATTAAAATATTTAAAATCTTATGTAAGTAACAACCTTAAGGGTTATTTCTAGGTAATAAATTCGGTGAAAATCGACAGAGACGTTCAAATTATATCGAACGTTAAATTAATCAGATTTTAGGTTACCAGAAATATTTCTTTCTTTTTTTATGAAAAAATGTGGAAGTTCTTATTCTGCACTGGATTTTAAAAACAATAATCGATTTGATTAAATTGCAATTTTATATGAGTACTCACTTCAAATAAGTAGCATTCTCTCAGAGAATAGTTTGTCATCACGAACACGTAACCGACACCATAAAAAATATATACAAGCATGAAAAAATAATTAAAATATTTAAAATCTTATGTAAACAACAACCTTAAGGGTTATTTCTAGGTAATAAATTCGGTGAAAATCGACAGAGACGTTCAAATTATATCGAACGTTAAATTAATCAGATTTTAGGTTACCAGAAATATTCCTTTCTTTTTTGATGAAAAAATGTAGAAGTTCTTACTCTGCACTGTATTTAAAAAAAATCGATTTGATTAAATCGCAATTTTATATCGGTACTCACTTCAAATAAGTAGCAATCTCTCAGAGAATAGTTTCTGTCATCACGAACACGTAACCGGCACCATAAAAAATATATACAAGCATGAAAAAATAATTAAAATATTAAAAATCTTATGTAAATAACAACCTTAAGGGTTATTTCTAGGTAATAAATTCGGTGAAAATCGACAGAGACGTTCAAATTATATCGAACGTTAAATTAATCAGATTTTAGGTTACCAGAAATATTTCTTTCTTTTTTGATGAAAAAATGTGGAAGTTCTTACTCTGCACTGTATTTAAAAAAAAATCGATTTGATTAAATCGCAATTTTATATCGGTACTCACTTCAAATAAGTAGCAATCTCTCAGAGAATAGTTTCTGTCATCACGAACACGTAACCGGCGCCATAAAAAATAGATACAAGCATGAAAAAATAATTAAAATATTTAAAATCTTATGTAAATAACAACCTTAAGGGTTATTTCTAGGTAATAAATTCGGTGAAAATCGACAGAGACGTTCAAATTATATCGAACGTTAAATTAATCAGATTTTAGGTTACCAGAAATATTTCTTTCTTTTTTTATGAAAAACTGTGGAAGTTCTTACTCTGCACTGTATTTAAAAAAAATAATCGATTTGATTAAATCGCAATTTTATATCGGTACTCACTTCAAATAAGTAGCAATCTCTCAGAGAATAGTTTCTGTCATCACGAACACGTAACCGGCGCCATATAAAAAATAGATACAAGCATGAAAAAATAATTAAAATATTTAAAATCTTATGTAAATAACAACCTTAAGGGTTATTTCTAGGTAATAAATTCGGTGAAATCGACAGAGACGTTCAAATTATATCGAACGTTAAATTAATCAGATTTTAGGTTACCAGAAATATTTCTTTCTTTTTTGATGAAAAAATGTGGAAGTTCTTACTCTGAACTGTATTTAAAAAAAAATCGATTTGATTAAATCGCAATTTTATATCGGTACTCACTTCAAATAAGTAGCAATCTCTCAGAGAATAGTTTCTGTCATCACGAACACGTAACCGGCGCCATAAAAAATATATACAAGCATGAAAAAATAATTAAAATATTTAAAATCTTATGTAAATAACAACCTTAAGGGTTATTTCTAGGTAATAAATTCGGTGAAAATCGACAGAGACGTTCAAATTATATCGAACGTTAAATTAATCAGATTTTAGGTTACCAGAAATATTTCTTTCTTTTTTGATGAAAAAATGTGGAAGTTCTTACTCTGCACTGTATTTTTAAAAAAATCGATTTGGTTAAATCGCAAATTTATATCGGTACTCACTTCAAATAAGTAGCAATCTCTCAGAGAATAGTTTCTGTCATCACGAACACGTAACCGGCACCATAAAAAATAGATACAAGGAGGCAAGGTGGTAAGAACAGGTTTTAGGGGTTGCGTCTGGCTCGCTGATTGTCCCAGTATAGGCTATTGCAGCAACGCCATAGTCACACAGTATTGTACGATGTCCTTAGGTATATATCTCCAGTACCTCGGGAAAGGCCGATGACCATCGCGATGACCAACAGAAGCAATGGGGTTGCAAATGCTTTTTTACATCCCCTTGTTCCATTCGGACCACTTTCAATTTCGATGTTCTCTTGTCCGCTAGAGAACTGTGGGAACGAAAACCTGATCGGGGGCGATTTTAGGAAGCGCGACTGTCCGTCGTCCATCCGTTAATGCCGGACCTTTGCCGTCGTGCATAAATAGGGTGATTCTGTAAGAGGAGGACGATTTGTTGTTGGCTTCTTCCTTCCTGTCACTTACGCCCCACATTACGACGAAAATTTTTTTCTCGCAACCTGATTGGTCAGTCATGAACGTTGGTACGTTTAAAATCTTTTGCAAACCAAAGTTCGTTGTCGAAGCTTTGGCCGGTGTCTACATTTTTCTGGCCAATAGGATTTGACGCTTCAATGTATGAGTGTAAAACCGTCATATTATTTCCAGTTTCTTACTCTGTACACATATGGAAAAAAATGAACGATGAGAAGAGGGCCAAGAACTAACTGACCCTTACGATGGAAAAATAAGGCTACTGGTCATCGCGGAACGTTAGAAGACATAACGCAATTTCCATACTGAACGTTATGTGCGTTACTTTGAGTAGTGAAAGATGCGTGAAGATTCGTTGTGCGGAGAACGTTCGTTTGATGGGAAACTAGATCTACCGGACTTACCGGTCGAACTGAACTTCTTAGTCCTTCTTTTGATGATAAACGCACGCGCGAGTGACAATGACTCGTGCGTAGTGGTTATCCGGCTGCGTAATAATTTGCCGACGGCGAAATGTACGGTGCATCGCTGTAGTGACAGAAAAATTATTGAAATTCAGATATCAGGCTCAAATTAGATTCGCATGTGGGTTTAATCCGTCAACTTTGCAATTTGCCAGATTGAAGAAACTTTTCAAAATTACTCTTTTAATTTTACTACAAAACGACGGGATTTATTCATTTGAATTTTATGACAGAAATACGCATTTACACGTGAAAGTTGTAAAAGTGCATTTTTTTTAATGCCGTTTTCTACTGTTTTGATTCAGAAAAGTGGGTAGAATTTAAGACATTTTTTATGTTTTTTTAACGAGTAATGATTGTTTCAGGGTTGAGCGGAGTTCGGGATGAAATTTGCAATGAATTACTAAAGGGGATAATGTTTTATGGTACTTTACATTTTTTTTTTAAATCGCATTCGAGCAAATATTGCGGTATCAGACTGAAATTTTTGACACAATAGAATTTGGCGAAAGAATCGGAAAAAAATATTTCGATTTTTTTTAACATTGTGTAGTTTATTTTTACATACTTTGAGCTGATAAACGGATGATAGTGGATACAGTATTCAAAAGAGCCTACAAAGTAGGACGTCATTATTTTCTATATTTTAAAAAGCTTCCTCTATAGAAAAGCCAAAATCATTCGCTATTCATCCTCATAGAAGTTTGTGAACGATGGGAAATTATTAGAAATCAAATTGCGCTTTCTTCTTAAAAGGCTTATTTTTTTTTTTTGTTTTTCTTTTTAAGAAAATAAAACTTTGACACGAAAATATGCCTCTTGCAGTTTTTTTTTGCTTTACAAAACGACACTCGATAGAATTTTCTTGTGAAACCTTAAGGTGGTCCTGGATGGCTATCCAACCACTAGTATGGCTATACTAGTCAACTAACCAAATAACCTACAAATTCTACGAAAGGTCAATTTTGAAAAGTTTTTGTGTCAAATTAATTACTATAAAAATATTCATGTATAACATGCTGCGTATAACTAAACGAGATCTATTGTATCATCAATAGGGACTTGTAATTACTAATTTAACTAAAGATTCTCCACTGAATTGAATAGTTTATAACAGCTGAATGGCGATAACTTTTTTCAAAATTATAATTACTCTCTAAATATTTGGTAAAGTCAATTTTTAATTTATTATGTCGAATTACAAGAATGTAAACGTAACAATAAGAATATGACATTTCTTACGGATGCGTCGGAATCGACGTAATTTGACCAACAAGTATCAACCTAATTTCCTTGCTATCTCATTGAATCAAGTGGAAAGTTCTGTAGTCGATTGTTGATTCACAGACTGTAACGTTTAACACGATGTTAATTCAACAGTCATAAGGTGGATTGACACGCCATCGTAATTACCACAAATAATTACCGCAAGATAAGAATGAAATATTGACAATAAGGCCATTTTTGCACTATTTATGAGCCACTTTATTTTTAGCTTCGTTACGAACAAATCGATGAAAATTAAGTTACAGATATCTCAAACTGATCGAATGACAAGTACTTTTCTCCATTTGTTAGTTATTTATAAATGATGATATTATCAACATTTAGTCGCTCGCTTGACTACTTCCAATATTTGTCAGGTTATAGATAACTTTCGCTTGTATTGTGGCATTTGCTGATATCTTATTGCAATACTTTATAGTGAATCAGCCTAGTTTTTGGACAGTATTTTAAAAAATGTTCATTTTCTCGAACGTATACTTTAGTATTCGTTTATCTACTTTGAAAGTTAGAAGTTTCAAACGGTAGAATGCTGAAATAGCTACGATCCCTATATTTGCCATGTTAAATAAGCAAAATTTACAGCGATATATTTCCGAAACCGTAGGGTTAAACTATTTCGAGCGTTAGAGGCAGTTGCTAGTAATATTAATCTTTACTTTCTCCGTATTTTTTACCCACAAAACTTGATGTGCTGTTGGTGCAAAAACTACCTTAAGGTGTTCATCAGTACCAGCGTTTGAGGTATTATTAAGCGACGTAATTCACGTACGCGTATAATTAGTGAACTGGTCAGACTGTAGATACAATTTCTCCGGACGGTAAATCGATAATGAGTCATTATTACACGACTATATCGATAATCGGTATAAAGTTATTCTTATTGCTTATAATACCTATAACCTCTAATACTGATCCTGGGTATCAATTGCAACAACTTCATAAGTCCACGTACATGGACTCATGATCTTGTTGCGAGTTGCAAACGTAAATTTTGATCCACACTGAGAGAAAAATCTGGTAATTGAAAAAAATATATAGTTAGACCGACGATAATGTAATTATAAACCATAATACACAGGAGGAACGTTCATATTTTATGGTTATAGCAAATGTAAGAAAATAGTTGGATGAACCATTAATATAATTCTCAGGAGGAAAGTCTCCATTTTATGGTTATAGCAAATATAATTATAGTAGCAATCATCAAAATGATAATAGTTTTAAAAACTATTCTCATAGTTTCAAATATGCTGTTTCGTTGCATATACGATTTCAACGTTTGTTTCCAATAACCTTGCAAATATCGTTTATTGAACCATATTATCATCGCTTCAACCATAAAACATTGCAAGCCTTCCTATATTCGTTTTATCATGTGAAATCGCTAAATCAACGATATGCTTTTCTCTCAGTGTATTTTGCACACTATATTTTTTGCAAGTTCACGAATAGTCGTGAGTCTTGAATGATAGTTTTGCACGACCCGTATGGAAATATATGTATGTGGAATATATGCCAAAAATATATGCAACATATATTTTATATGGGTGGCATATATGTCGCCAAAATGTTGTATAATTATTATACATCTGGCATATGTGTCACGAATGTATTGTACACATATTCAATACATATGTTCAATATATGTCGCCTAACTGTAAAATGTATGTAACAACCAAATCTTATATAATTCGTATGTATTATGCAAATATTTCGTTAATATATGAAACATATATTGTAAAATATATATTGCTGGACTACAAAATATATTTAAAAAATAAGAAATATATAATTTATGTACGCTATGCATAGTATATCGAATGTATGATGTATGTATGTCCCGTATATCTAACTTGACTGCAAAGAATATTTTAAACATCAGTGTCATATATTTCCGAGTAACGACTGAGATGGGTGACCGCCCATACCTAAATTTTTCTAAGTTCCTCGAGGGTCAGTACATGGATGGGTAACCGACCGTCGACTAAATTTTTCAGTATCCCTCAAAGCTCATCACATTTTCATCCTTCAGGATAATCGGCCCACGATGTTTGCATTTTGAATATTTCTGTCTCAAATAGACAATGAAAATATCAGTCTTTCATTATATCAATGGCCGAGTGAGCTAAAGCACCCATTAGACACCCAGACGATCCAGGTTCGATTCCCATCCACGGCAAAAAAATGTTCCAGCGATTAATATTTACTAATTAACAAAATAACTCCGAATGTCCAATTGGAAGTCCAACATAAGCCGAATTCAATTACTGCAATTAATTATTTCATAATTATTGGTTTTGGATATGTGGTTTCCATATATAATGGATATATCCTGAAGTATAAAAGCGATATATCCATTATATATCTTTTGTATAGTTTAAGATGTACAAAGAATATATTTAATTTATATTTTTTGCATATATAACACATACAACTTACATATATGCCTTATGTAGGAAATGCGCCAAAATGTTGCATATTGGACATATATGTTTCATATATTTTTCATTTATGGCATATATCCAGAATGTATACAACTTATAAATTTTATAGTTTTCCTATCTATTTTCGGTGTATATTTCACCCTCATTTATTTCCATACGGGGACGATCATTGAAAAGTGACGTTACAAATTTTCGTCTCTAGGGGCAAAAGTGAAATACCAAGGGAGGAAAGTGAAGGAATCGTGAACTGCGTATGCGCCAGCTTATCGTTTCAATACTGCCATGAAATTACCGACTTTTGTCCCGCAAAACTGCCATGAGAAGCACCAACGTTCATGGACGTGTTCCAAAAATATAATGACAGCCGATATTTTTTTTTGTCGGTACTTTAAAACCTTATCAAATCGTTTCATTGACACTACTATTCATAGAAAGCATCATCATAAGCGTAGTATTCTTTGACAAATTATTCACCAAGTTACCGACACTGATGGTTGTGCGGTCGGTGTACGGCTCTGGCGGTCCCACGAGTTAAGCAGCATTGTTTGCGGCCATAACTTGGATGGGTGACCGTTTAGCCGTGCACCGGCTGGCATATCAATCAGTGAGCGGGAGGTCCGTTTTTCTGAGACCTCGGTGTCTACACTTAAGTACTTTACTTTCGTATATACACCGGGAGATCAGAAGAATATATGGCCGTCTGTACCAGCACGGGTTTTCCGCAGTTTCTCCGTGTTCATGGCGAATGCGGTACAGTGTAGCAAAGTCGGCTGCGGCCGCATGGAAAGTTAGGTTAGCTTAGCGAAGTGCGGGTAGGGAGTGATAGGAGGAAGGGTGGGATGGGCGGTAAAAGGCGATTGAAGCGATACCATGGAAAGAATAAATAAAAAAAAAAAATATTCACCAAGTTTGAAATTATCATTGCGATAATAATAATAAAGTTGCACAAATTATAATAAAATAGCTAAGGTTGTATTTCACTATATATTCACGCCAACTATAGAATTAGTTACAGTAATTATAACGTAGTTAATTTAACGATTAAATCAGTAAAAATAACTATTCAAATTGTTGCATGAACTAAAATTAACAGTTATGGCTTAATAGTTGCCCTACCATATTTTCTCTCAGTGTAGAAATGCAATTTAAAAATTAGCGCTAATTCTACTAGCACGTAGCAGAACGACTACCTTAAGGTTTCCCTTCAGCTGGCCGGTATACATATGCCCACTCTCCTTTACAGTTGAGCTTTCCAGTTCCCACTGAAGTGGCTATGGGCGGACCACACCGAGTCACATAAAACTCGTACACTTACACCGCACGTATAAATAACCACCATCCTCTAAAAACTAATATAAAGCGGCACAATATAATGCAGTACCTGTGCGCCTCTGTCCATTCAATAGGGGAACACGGCGTATGGGAGAAAACGGGACTAGTCGTGGCTTCCCAAGTCCACCGAGGGAAACTGACCAATAAATCCGGTTTAGCAAGTTTCCGAATTCCGGAGGTCAATCTGCCGGCCGGTTCCCTCTTCGTCCCTTGATGCCCTTTGCTCCTTCTTGCTTACTGTACATTCGCTGACACTTCTTATCCAATCCATGACCATTTATGTTCCACGCGGATTCCGCCACCGCCTGGTCACCCTTGCCGACCTTTACGATGATGGGCCCAGCGGACCGCACGCCCTTTACGGAGCTGGGCCCACCAGCAGTACATCGAAGTCTCATGACGAGACACCCTTTCATTATATTCCTTTTATATATATTTCTTTCACACGGCACGCATTGATACCCGAGGCTATCCGCGCACGCCCTATCGACCCTGTCACGTATTAGACGATACTTTCTGCTTCCGCGGATGGCTACACGCATAATATTATCGCTAAGATCCACAATCCAGTTTCTCAGGTAATGATATGATAATGTACATTATGCGCGATCCATTGTAAAAATGAAATGATAAAAAACAATTTTTTTAAATCCTTTCGCTATGAATACGGACTTTGGTTCGTGAATTTACGAAGTGATATCATAAATTTACAATCGAAATCCTATGTGTTTCTTATCCATATCCTATAATAGTATTATACATGAAAAAGGTCAGTAACGATAACGAGAACTATAGTGAAGGCCAAAATTCGATATCTTGAAGAAAAAAAAATTTAGTTTGGATTTTCAAACCGGTAGTTGGATCTGTGAATTCTGGAATCAGAAATGGAGAAAAGTCACATTTTTTTAAATCATCGTAAAAATGCATGTAACCTGTACTTTTTGAGGTACAATATGCGACTTGAGAACGATAGTGAAGGCCATAATTTGATATCTTGGAGAAAAAAAAATTTAACTTGGATTTTCGAACCGGAAGTTGGATCTGTGAATTCTGGAATGAGAAACGGAAAAGTAATTTTTTTTTAAATCATCGTAAAAAGATGTTTTAAATCATTGTAACCGGTACTTTCTGAGGTAGAAAATGTGACTTGAGAACGATAGTGAAGGGCAAAATTCGATACCTCGAAGAAAAAAAATGTAGTTTGGATTTTTGGACCGGAAGTTCGATTTGTGAATTCTGGAGTTAGAAACGGAAAAAAGTCACTTTTTTTTTTAAATCATCGTAAAAAGGTTTTTTAAATCATTGTAACCTGTACTTTCCGAGGTAGAATATGTGACTTGAGAATGATAGTGAAGGCCAAAATTCGATACCTTGAAGAAAAAAAATGTAGTTTGGATTTTCGGACCGGAAATTGGATTTGTGAATTCTGGAATCAGAAACGGAAAAAAGTCACTTTTTTTTTTTAATCATCGTAAAAAGGTTTTTTATATCATTGTAACCGGTACTTTCCGAGGTAGAATATGTGACTTGAGAATGATAGTGAAGGCCAAAATTCGATACCTTGAAGAAAAAAAATGTAGTTTGGATTTTCGGACCGGAAATTGGAACTGTGAATTCTGGAATCAGAAACGGAATAGTCACTTTTTAAAAAAAACATTTATAAGAAAAAACAAAGATTATCAAATTTATTAAATAATGCTTTCCAAACTAATTTATTAATAACTATTTGGCTTTGTTATTATGGAAAATCAATGTTCTTAGTAGCTCCAATGATTTTCCACCTTTATAAAATATCTCTCGTGTTGCAAAATATGTAAATTAGAAGTTGATGAATCGCCAAACTGTCTGTTGATTTACGCACATCTCATAATACCGACAGATGAAAAAATTACCTACAATTCGTATACCGACAGGAGAAAAAATTCCAACATGGCTGTAAGGATGGTAAGCCCCACTCAGTAGGTAAAATCACCTTAAGATGATGTGCTACACGTTTTTGTCGTTCTCTCTCCACTGGGACTGCCAATGGCGCTTTCTCACTCGCTCCCACGACGACTCTGTTGGTATAGGACATCACCTTAAGAATTAACACGAGTCTTACCTGCCAATTTCAGACAAGCAAAAAAAAAAGATTCGTTTTTACAATCGTTTATCAGCCTTCTGAATGTCGATATAAAAACAGGGAACTCTACTAGTGACCAATTAAATCTACAAATAAAAACGTTGACAAATACAATAATGTCTTCTGAATTTTTCTTTACCAAAGACATATTTCATTTATAATAGATATAATATATTTCATGTAATAACGTAAACAAGGTAATAGTAATAGTTTTTATACAAATGGCAATATATAAAAATCATGCTTGCTCCATCAAAGAGATATCGTAACGTCATGACGTTGCACACTATTGGTTTATTGATTATCCTTGCCCGATAACAGACACGTCATATACACATCGTTCACTTTTTCGCCCATCCTTCCGTTATTCGAGAAACAGACGTTTTTTAGAGTAATTGTTGCAGACACGTGAAAGTGTATATTACAAAAAGAGAAACATTTGAAACTGAAATCCTTCTTCCTCGTAATGGTACCCGTAGTAGCTTAATTATTCATATATACTTCTTTAACCCATTAACGCTCAAACATGTTCTTCTGAAATATTGTAAAGCTTGATGTGATCATATCAGGTGCGTTATCACAAATTTGGACATTTGTAAACTCATAATGTCGGTTTTAATATGGTATAAAAAAATGCAGTTATTTAATTCAGATCAAACAGACACAAGAGGTTTGTTGCATCGCTGATTACGAATTTGAACTTGAAATTCAAAAATTAAAAATGATTGCGATTTTGCGTTCAATCATTAAGAACCTGAATTGAATAATTCAGAAATTACATATGGATTTATGAAATTGAATATGGCGTGGCAAAAATATAATGACATGATTTGAATGATTTCTGAATTACGAGTTAAAATTCATAATGCCTCAAAAACCTCTGAGTTTCGAGTTTTATACCCAACAAATTATTTAAGCATTTTAATGCACCAAAATTCACACTGACGCATCAAATAGTCATTTTGATTTTCGGATCTTGACTCACTTAACATAAATTGCATAAACCTGACAAAGTCCGCTTATCAAACTAATCGTTTGCAGAAACAAAAAAAAATCTCCATCCAAACGAATCTAAAAATACTTAAGAAAAACTAATATTTAGATGAATTTAAAAGTCAGAGGTAATCTCTGATTTCGTTTATCTACAAAAATCAGAAATCTGAGCACTAATGGGTTAACCTCATAGAAATTGGTAATCGCCATAGTCATCATAAGTACTAATTTCCTCTTAAATCGTAATCCTAACATGTTTATCCAGAATTTTTCAAGTAATTCTGAATAAACGGGAATTCCGCTAGTGAATCACGCAGCACGTCGTGCATCACTTTTTTCCTGAGAAAATAATATATTTAGTCATCCGTTTAATGCAATCGCATTATTTGCGATACAACTTTTATCCTTAAGAGTATTTTGTGCGGGGAAACAAAACAAAGTTCTTACATATATCGTTCGTGCGACTTTTCTCTTGCAAATAGGAAGCTTAAATGCAAATGTCGTACGTTTGTGTCTTTTTAAAACGTCGCGTCGCCGTGAAAGACATCGTTAGAAAATCCCAAAGATCATATATTACACCTGAATGTCCTCTTCTTACATTCTACACGACGAATAAACATCACATTTTTACGTTAGCCTATACAATTTTTACGACAATATCTTTATCAGCTTATCTTAAGATCCGAGCCAATTTATCTTCGGAATACATCACTGTGTATTATACAGTTTGTTCTTCAACGTGGGACAACCTTTTGTGATCGAACAGCACGGATAATGTATCGGTTTTCAATTGAGTGATGAACAGCGGATGTCGTTTTACACTCAGGAGCAGCGTTGCTTTTGTGACCATCATGTGACCGTGACAAGATGTTATTTTAGTTTTTAACAAACTTTCCATACACAATAATTTTTATTTTCATCTTGTGTCACCTGACACGTAAAATGAAACAAGTAATCTCGTGTTAGAGGCATTCAATATCCGTTCCAACACGCAAAAAAGAAGTTTACCTCAAATAACGAAAAAAGTTTGAAAACTTGATGTATGTACTGAAATTGTACACTTTTTTTTTACTTTTTTCAAGAATTTTTTTTTTTTTTTGTCTTATAGGTATAAAATAACGGTTATTATTCTTTTGATAACCTTGCCATCATTGTTAAATGTTATCGAATCAATTCCAATCAATTGGTTAATTCATTAAAATTATTTTTTTGTAACAATAACATGACGATTACATTACCGTTTCACATCACAGTTCCTAGCAGAAATTAAACAAACAAAAAACTTGGTAAGTTCATAACTAGTCGCTATCTCTGGTAACCATAACTGGACGACCTCGTGGTAAAGACTGTGGCCTTAAGAGTGATCGCCGATCGAAGCCCTTCCGCTAATTGATAAGTTGAAACAGCTTCAGACGGGTTTCTAGTGGTTTGTTTGGCTCGCCGATGTCTCCAGAGCGTGTGAAGCATTAGGGAAGCTTTGGTGTGGTAAGGTTTTGAGGACGATCCTCTCGCAGGCGCCTCGTCCGGACAGAGGT
This sequence comes from Ephialtes manifestator, assembly GCA_963970395.1. NCBI lineage: Eukaryota > Metazoa > Arthropoda > Insecta > Hymenoptera > Ichneumonidae > Ephialtes > Ephialtes manifestator. The sequence continues at coordinate 25,159,835 of OZ019972.1, forward strand.
AACATTTCAAGAATTCTTTGGACATTTTATTCGTCTCTCGATAGCCGTTTTTTGATCCAGGAACGCGTTGAGGCAAACCGGTCCTTTGTTGCTTAGTGGTGGCCATTTTATCCGCCGATTTGACGGCCTCGTGAAAAACACTCAAGACCTCATCGTCCACATCCTCGGAATCTTCGATCATTACTTTGCGTGGCATACTCTGCTTCCTCGATCTTCGTCCACTTCCACCAGAATTTTGACGTTCTTTCTCTCGTTGAGGATCATCGTTGTCCCTCCAATCTTTGTAATTTACTGGAACGTCGCTCCCACCGACGCCACAATTTCTGAATTAAAGATAATTCGTTAGTATGTCAATTTGGTGGGCAGAGACAGACCAGAAGTGGGCATCATTCCAGCGGAAAAGCATTAAAATGATCATTTGAAATCGGAAATTATGCCTGATTATTATGGCGAAATGGGAATTTGCATTTTTGTGTAATAACTATGAATAATTAAGTGTTTTTCATCTAAAAATATATGACAATCAGTGATAATTGAATCATCAAATTGTTTGTAATACTTTTTCATTTGATTGATGCCCTTGGACTGGTCTAGCTACATTCGTTAGTGGGCTTATTAACTCTTTGAAGATTCCATTTGTGATCACGATATATAAACCACACGAATTGTATGAAAGACATTTCTTTAAAATTAATGTAATGGTACTGTTTTTGTGAAATTTACATCAGAATGAAGGCTAAAAAAATAAGAAAGAATATATGAAAATGACGTCCATAAATACGTCATGAGTAAAAGCTTAAGAACTTATACAACTGTTGAAATTGCATACGAAGTAAATGCTAATGTTGATATTTTTAGATTCTACAGGAAAATTACCGGTTGGGTAATCGAATATTGGGGTTCCCAATTCAAATTGACTAAATCATGATATCATGTGGTTTTGTGTAAATAAATAAAATTTCAACTCAAACATTTGAGTTGCATTCTGCACAATGTTTCTATGAATTTTAGAAACATTCCTGTCATCTCTGCGACATTTGAGTCCCAAGCAAAGATATCACATTGAACGAAAAATATATATTCTGGATTATCTTGTTCAAAGAAATGTATATATAGTTTTGCTTTAGCTGCGAAGTTAAGTTAGTATTTAAAAATTTAAAAAAAAATTTATTGTCTCTTGATTTTTCTCTTGAATTAAGACTCTTCTAAGATCAGAATGGAAAAAAATGTTAATCCTAAATTCTCGAGAACAAGTTTTTAAATTTCATTAGTAGTTGTAAAATTTGTCTACTCTTGAAAAACATTAATAAAATTTAGGAAATAAAGTCGCCGATTCTAATTAACTCTGAATGAAGTACAGGATTGAAAAATAAAACTTTAAAGAAAAATGCGAATCTTTTGTGAATCCACACTAAATAATTTGCATGAAATACCCAACATTTTCCATGGATCATGAAATAATGAGAGAATTATAACAGTTACATTGCTAATGCCGAAAAATAGTATATGTATAAAAATAATAAATAATACATATAACTACATATTATGGGTTTGATCAGCACTTTGTATAATTCGCTTTATAAAAACTGAATCTTCAAAGAATTAAACACGCGCATACGTATGTCACATATATCACCTCACCCCACGTATCTGTACTCGCTGGCTCGCCTTAATTGTTGTCGTTGTCATTTTTGTTCTGATTCAGTCGGTGCCTGTGTCTACCATCTTGTGGCTGCAACCACCGAGGCACTGTGTACCCATGAGTAAACATTCGAGTCATATTTTATTTGAAGCGATTATTTTATTTAGACAATGTTTTATAATATGTGCAGTTGAAATAGGGAAAAATTGAAAGCGTGAGGTCACTCACTATTATCAAAGTGTGGTATTCAGAGTTGTAAACCTCAATTAATTTATAAAATATACATTTATGCTATAATCTACCTCGTAATTATTATTTCAGAATAAGAACCTGCAGTATTTATAAAAACGTAATTGATCTGAATAACTGTAATAAAAATACATTTCAAATAGAATTTTACATTGTGACAATAACTGTAAATTGTAAAACTCTATGAAACTCTTATTTATTTTTAAATCGGTTAAGTATATATTCCTATTTTTTAAAATCAAGACATCTATCAATTATTATGAGTATTTAATTACTTCAGCAATTGTTAAAAAATTTTCCAAATACAATAATTGTTTGGAATTTTGACGAAATTGACAGAAAAATGAACATCATTTTATGTAAATTACAGATAAACTCTGCGAAATAATAATTACTTTCTCAATTTTACAATAAATGTTTATGTAACAGAATTATGAAGGTTTACAACTCTGGTGGGAATAACAACTTGTAATTTAATAAGCAGTCATTATCACTGCAGGTGCATAAATTTTACTTCTATCTAAAGCTACAAAACATGAATTTTGACAACAGTGAAAAAAAAACAAATAAAAATTCAAGATTTACGGAAAAACATATACAAAATAACAACGAAAGAACAACGTAATGGCGAGCTAGAAAGAAAAAAAAACGTGCAGAAGGTTTCTTCATTAGCGCGATGGATCGTTAGCAAATATGTATCGCAGTGGAATACATAGTTACTAACGACCGTAATTCGCGCTGAAACGCGATAAACATAAATAGCGTATAAACATAAGAAACGTCTTGAAACTGCATTCAGGATGCATCACCCATATATTACTAAACAAAAATTTGATTCGACTACGTTTTAAGTAAATTGCAACCAATGAAAAGAACTGACGAACTCACCGACATTAACGTCACCAAGAATAATGATTTTAATACTAGAAAGTGAAATAAAATTTTCCTACGAAACCATATTCATTTTCAACAACAACAAAAAATTAACACCGTTAAGAAATTCTTTGAAAAATATTATGAGTCCGATAAAGTCAGCGAATGCATTGCACAAAAGAGAACAACATTTTTCTAAACATTTGGTTAACAAAAATTATTAGTACCATTATTATTAAAAATAAATGTTTCATATCCTACACGAATCAAACTGTCGGTTGTAAATGTATGTGTATGTACATCCTTAATATAGTCTGTTGCAAAAGTATTCGTGATAAAATGAATGCACAAATAAAATGTATAAAAATAACGTGCAAACATCAATAGTAGTAGTAAAACGAAAACAACTGCGATCCACATTTCCATACTGCATAAATCGAACGGTCCCAGAGATCGACATGAGTTTAATTCTTTGCAGCCTTAAGAATTTCATAACGTGACACCAATAGAGTTCCGTCCTTCATTTTTGAACTTCTAAGTTGGATTATCACCAATTAAAATAAGAAACAATTTTTTTCGTTATCTCATAAGTTTTTATAAAGTATCGCAAAAAAGTTTCTGGTATTCTTGAAAATAATAGAAAATATTTATGAATATTTAATTTGGCATATAATTTTCTAGAAAACTTTGCAGTACAAAAAAATTCTCTGGCAAAGTTAAATAGAAATATGGTAAAATCAGTGAATCTTAGACAACATTCGTTTCCAGCTTCGCATACAAAGTACCGAATAAATTATTTGACGATGAAAGGTACTTAAATTTCGTCAATACATGTTATCTCTTTCTTCCATTCGATTCTACAGAATATCCTATATACATCGCACACTGGAAAAGCTACAAATTATTGAAATTTTCCAAAACTTACCCGAGTATCGTGGTTGGAGGTATCACTGATGTTGCAGGCGCTATTGCAGGCGAAGAGGCTGGAAAAACAGGTGGACCTGGAGGTGGCCGTCCTCCTCCAGAAGGGCTGAATTGAAAATTGATTATTATTATTATTAGTTATACCCTGGTTATTTTTCTGTTTATAGAAAATCATTCTGTTATTGCACTTTTATTATCCCTCTTTCCCAAGCTTCGATGCTCGTTAAATATCCTTAAAAAATAATCCGTGGCTGGCTCCATAATCACATGGGACATTCATATTAAATTTAGAGTTCAACACTTATAAACTATTTTTTTTGGTGCTGTTACAGACATAAAAAAATTAATAGTCGCGTAAAAAAGCAACAATTGTAATTATGTTTTGATTCTTAATAAATCCTCTTTGGACACGACAAATTATAATTACTTTTATAATTTTAACACGATGAAAGAGAAATAACTAAACTTCACATATAGGTCATAATGGATATTATGTTAAGCCAAGTTTGTTATATTTTACTCACTGAACAGGTTGTTGATGGCGATTATTTGGCGGAGGTGGTGGTTGAGTCGTCGTTGTTGGCGCGCTCGAACTGTTAACTCGATGCACGTGCAACTGATGTACTTGCAATTGAGCGGCGTCCTCCCCGAGGAATGGACACCGCGAGCACTGTCTCTTGTTGTGAACTTTGAGAACGTGCGTTGCCAGCCTTTCAGCTCGTGCTGCTTTGTATTCGCAGAGTGCACATGCGAATGGTTTAAGGTGAGTGTTTAAGTGACGTTTTAGACACCAGTTATCGACACCGCTCCACGAACAGTAACAGCAGGTATACCTGCAAATATAAAAATAGAAGATACTGGTATCAAGAGATGAATTTTTCGATCGCAACGTTTTTTTTTAAATGTTGAACAGTAATTAAGTAATAATAAGTTTAAGATATCACTACAACAAAACGAAAGATCAAGCTTCCTTTCTTTTACTGTTTCGCGTCAAAACGCTAGCTAGTGTTGCCTAATATTATAAGAAACAAACGTTACTATGATTATCTAGTGTATCGGCTAATTTGTTTTTATCATTTGTTCGAGCGTTTTAAGGGCCCGATTTTCAATAGAAAGTTCAAAAGTGATCTTGAGAGAAAATGGAGTGCTTCGCGCTAGTCTAATCAGTGCATAGTTTTTCCAAGCATTTTTGTGGAGCTTTTAGTAATAAATAACAACAGTGCACGATACAATTTGTTTTGCAGAATGTCTACTCAAGCTCGAGAAATTAGTATATTGTTGTAATTTTAGAAGCAGTGAATAACTAACGTTCGTTTAAACGTCATTATTACGAAGCTGTCTTTGTTTGTCTGTTATTCACGCAGATTATATTATTGAACGAACAGCAGTGTGAAAAATCTAGAATATTACTTTGCAATGCGTCTTTTAAACGAAACAATGATCCCGCATTAAAATTTATTGTAAAAAATACGGATTATACTTAATAAACAAAATTGCAACGAAAACTCCGCGTTAGTATCCTCAGAAATGGACGTTATTTAGTTAATGCTTTTAGAAATCGTTAAATGTTTCTCTGGGTTAAGGACACAATTCACACTTTACAAAAATTATTTATTGCACAAAAAATTACAGAAACGCCTATAAAAATGTCGTATGGATTCGACTAATGAAGCACATATATATAAAATCGGTCGGTCTGTATGTACGACCGCATTAAGTTCATGAACGACTCAAGCGATTTACATGTAATTTTTGGCAATGGAATCTGTCATACCTTTAGAGGCAATTTGCAAAATTACCCGCGACGAAATAGCCTTGAAACCCGATTTTTTCTTATGAGACATTTTTTATAAAAACTGGTTATAAAGAATCGGAATTTAAGAAAAAGAATTTTACGGATTTTTGTAAATTTTAAGAACCTTACGCGTCTGTATTTATGTTTTTCTTTCCGCGGATAATGTTATTCTTGGGACATTTTCTCTCGGGACATTATCATGGAATGTTTTGTTCCTAGGTTATCCTACTAAATAAACGCGACTGCGTTCCCTAGAACAACTTCCTATTACCCTCTATTATAATTATTATGCAATGCACAAATCTTTAGAGAAATACTTGATAAGAGTTAGGATTAATTTGACAAATGTAAAAGCATCCGAAGCTTCTCAATACACTTTAATTAGATTTTGATGATTACTAACAGCTGTCAAAGTTTTTCGCGTGAAATTATTAGTAGAATACACGTTCATAAGGAGAATTGGTTTACCTGCGCTCTTGCGCGCCCTTAGATCCACCCTTAAGGTGGCTCTTACTATTGCACCCGCCATTCTGTATTCTCCTATTTCCGCTGGTACAATTTGCGTCAGATTGATCGCCTCCGGGAATGGAGGAAGTTTGATACAAAGTGCCACTTCCGGCACCGTTTGAAGTCTGTCCAGTTTGCAGTTGATAACTCTTGTTGCTGTTATATCCCGAAGCGTAATTGTTATGTTGAACTCCATTTCCGTTAGTGGTTGTCGTGCCGTTGTTAGTCTCCTGTTGAAGAGTTTTTGTCATCGCGCTACTAGCGCCACCACTGTTACTTCCACTCGAGCCGGCTGCCCTTCGTATCCTCGAAAGTTCATAACCATGTTCGCGATGCATACGAAGAAAATGTTTCTTCACGTGATCCGCACGATTGAACGGCTTGTAACATATGTAACAGTGAAATGGTTTTTCCTCTCGATGAATATTCTCGTGACGCGTATAAAGATCTCGCCTATCCGTTCCGTACGGACAGTGAGGACAGGTATAACGTTTTCCACTTGCAGAGGAGCTTCCCGTTGTCGCCATTGTCGGCGCAGTCTGCTGAAAATACGGAAGCACAAAAATTAATAATTAGAATATGCAGTGACGCAAAGTGATCGCGATTTTTTTTTAAATAACAGTAGTTTTACCTTCTAAATAAAATGATGATAGTTTGTAAAGTCACGATAACTATTTCTAAAATACCGGTAAATTTTTATTTAATTAATTGTCATTTTCATGTCAGAATACTCAGAATGGTCTAAAACTTCGGAAGCAGTGTCGGAAATTAAATATAATGGGAAATAATAAGTAAAAGTCTACTTTGCTTCTTTAAGCAAATTTAGAAGCTTCTTAGAGAAATTGTAGAAACCTTAAGTTGGTTATGAAATTAAAAGTTAGTGCGATACTGTAAATTTTTCCAAAAATTCAAGGTCCTGTAAAATACGAGCCGCTTTTACAATTTGTAATGATTCAATTACAATAAGTAATGATTCGCCCCTCTAGTATACTATATACCCTTTTTTTAAAGTTATTCAAAGGTTTGTAACATCTGAAATTGTATGTAAATTATTTCGATAAGTGCACCAAATAAAGAGGGTGTCAATGCTCTGCTTGCGTGCCAAAATTGAACCCGATCAGCAGTAGCATTGTCGAGATACAACTTTTTGAATTTTTTAGTTGGACACACACGCAGACGACGATGTAGATTGTTTAAAAAAAGTCCGATTATTTTATACCTTCCAAATACACTGGCATAAAAATCTATAATTTTTAAACTTTTAACTTTAAATCTCGTCTTTTTTAAATATTTACCGAACTTTTTATGTACACACTACACGTATATAATAAAAAATAAAAACTCTTTCATATCAAACACAACTTTTCTAAAACACTTTTTGTACACTCTAAATCACTGCAATGTTACATTGGTAAATTTAATTTAATATACTTTTTTATGTATGAAAACTACAATGACCGACAGATTGTATTTGACACACAATTTTCCCTCAGAGTATTTAAGAGTTGACAGAACTTTATTTACCAAAATCGCAATCGGTATCGAAGACATCCACATTACCGGTTATTTTATTAACCAAAAAAAATGTCCTTATTAAAAATTCACAACACTGATTATATTATCACTATGAAAAAAGAAAAAAAGCTATTTGCAGCGATACTCTAGCACTGTGGGCGTCGAGTTAAACGGTTCAGCTGCCTACCGCATCGCGAACATCACTGCGTACTCGATCGGAGACGACTTTTACCTGATGCAAGTGCTGCTGTGTCGCTGAGGGGGCTGATGGCAATTCCTGTAGGAGGAAGGTCGTTGTCGCAGGTAGGAGAGCCGCAGGTACCGTTTGGGTCTCCTGTGTTCTTCTCGACGGTGGCGCCGCCCGCTCAGCCCTGTCGCGCACCCTTTCCAGGTATGACACTACCTCCTCGATCTTAAAATCGTTTTGAAGGTAATCCTTTCGTGGCGAGTGATGTCTGTTTCGTAAATCGTCGCCGATTATACGGGACGAGTGAAGTTCCAAGAAGTGTTCAGCCACGTCGCGAGGACCACCTCCCATGCAGTCACCTGCGGACAATTGCAATACTTTTGTCACGAATTTGAAAAATAATTGCTATTTTCGAGCTGCTAATTAACAGACACGGCGATATTGATTGAAAGTAACGATTTGTAATTAATTGATAATTGTATACATGAATTTCTAAATAATTAATTCTTGCCAAATCGACTGTATAAAATGGATAATAAAAATAAATTATTTCTTAATATTGTGAATTCCTGTGGACAATTGTAGTACTTTTGTCACAAATTGAAAAATAATCGATTATCGATATCGATTAAAAGTAATTATTTGTAGATAATTGACTATTGTAAACATCGATTTCTAAATTAATTAATTAATTGTTACGGAATCGATTGTAAGGATCAATTCGCGAATTGTGGTCATGTTGCTCAAAATTTATGTTCCTATTTTCCAAGATTTATCTTGTAGTAATTATTGACTTCTAATGTCATTATTAGATTAATTATTTAGCTTCCTTGAATATATAATTCGTTATTATTGTTACAGATTCCAAAAAATAGTTGGCTAATATTACCCTATATCGGTGAATGATATCGGTTAATCCATTATTTTTTTTTTCGTTAAATAAAAAGATTCTCTTGCTAATAAAATGGAAGCATTTACTAATCGATATCCCAAATCGTGTACCAATTCAATATTTTTCCATGAAAACAATATTTCATAATCAATAGATTAACCTAGATAGAAATGTTACGGCAGATTGACGACACGATGGCGGCATAAAACGACACGCGTGTCGACAAAAATGCGCCATGTACTGCAGCATTAAGCTGCATTATTAACGGCACGGCGTCCTAATGCCGGCAATGTGCCTGCAAAGTTCCAACACGCGTTGGCGTCATTTGGCGGTGCACACCGGAGTCAAAATTTTAATCCTCGGTTAGCCCTCCGGGAATCCCAAGTCGTTCGACGAGGCAAAAGCCGACGGAGGTTTCACCCTCCGTACAGCCGACAGTGACCCCCCTAGCAGATCCGGTCACTGAACAAACCACCGTCGAAATCACCATGGTGGTTTTGTACAAAAAGTTCACTTAGAATTTTGTCGAAACCACCACGTAAACCACCACTCCGAGATTTAAGGTAGTTCTGTCGTGAATGCAATCCAAACTCATATGCATGAATTTTTGACATGTTATAATTTAGCTATTCAATTTGACTTGCACAAAATCTTGAAGGCTTTTACCGAGTATTTGAATGAACAATTAAAACTTGAAAATCGATCTTTTTACACGGCGCTAACGGGAGAGCTGGAAAAATTGATCTTTAAATCGAAAATTAACATACTTAGATCAAAGATAGAGAAAAAATAAAAAGTACTACGGATTCGCAAATCATTCAGGAATTGATGCATCATGAAAAAAGGTGAAGTCTCCGAAATAATGTTTAATTGAACCAATGTCAAAGTGCACGATACCGGGCCAAATGACATTTCCTAACCTAATTATCGTAAAAATGAAGTCAAATCCGAACTAAACATATCAACTATTTACAAATAATCGTTTTAATTTGATTACGACAATTTCGAAGGATTCTCGATTATTTTTTATATTATTATTGCGGCAGTCAAAGTGATGCGTATGATTATTTTTTAATGTCATATAGACTCTGAGATTTATGACTCCGGCATACCGACAGAACTACCTTAGGGGTGGTTTACGGGGTGGTTTCGACAAAATTTTGACAAAACCACCACGTAAATCACCACTCGGACATTCGTTTAAATCTCGGAGTTGTGGATTTAAACGAATCTCCGAGTGGTGGTTTACGTGGTGGTTTTGTCAAAATTCTAAGTGAACTTTTTGCACAAAACCGCTATAGTGGAAACGACCGTGATTCTATGGTGGTTTGCGCGGTGACCCGGTCTGCTAGGACCTACTTGAAGGTTCAACCGTTATTTGCCACCCTCCGTAGAGTCTTCCTCTCTCCGTATAGAGCCTCCGACGGCCTATTCGGCCTATCCATAGCCCCCCCTACGACCTACTCACCCTGAATGAGGTATAGAACCTCCGTTGAGCCTATGTAACCTATCGAAATTCAAATAACCCTACTTAAGTTGCAAACATTAAAAAAAACGTGCCCTGCTGAAAACTCACGAAGAGTTCAACATCTTATTGGCGTGAATAATATATTTTTTGTAACGCATGCACGAAAAGTACCAGGTTGTGTATGGGCCGGCTGTGACAGAAGATGGCGCTTTTCGAGAAGGCGTATCGAAAATACGCTAACCGTATCGAAAATACGATAACCGTATCGAAAATACGATAACCGTATCGAAAATACGATAACCGTGTCGAAAATACGATAACCGTATCGAAAATACTGTGCGCGCATGCGCACATCGGTTTTTTTCCTTCGTGTCACGGCCGGCCATACATAACCTGGCACTTCGTGCATTTGTTACAAAAAGTAGTATGCGATACTTGTACGTAAAAGCGGACTCCCGACGGCGGTTGTAAAGTGTCCGCACTCGTCTTCCCTCGCGCTACAAACAACACTCGGCTTCGCCTCGTGCCGTTGTAGCGCTCGGTTCGACTCGTGCAGCCACTTTCCAACCTTCGCCGAAAGTCCGCTTTTACGCACTAGTATCGCAAAGTACTAATATATAACTCCGTGCGTAAAACGCGGTTTTACGCACGCTTCGCGTGCATCAAACCCCGTTTACACACCTCGTGAAATAAAATTTTGTACGACACTCGTGCGAAAAACGATTTCTTAACTCGTGTGATTGCAAAACTCGCCTTCGGCTCGTGTTCCAAACTCACACTCGCCAGAAAAAGTTTTTTCGCACTCGTATCGTAATGTACTATTGAGGAATGCAAACCAATTCACTCGTTACGATAAATCGAGAAAAAGTTTCTTACTCATTATCGTACTTTCTTTCTATTGTACTGTAATTGTACTAACAAAGCTATATCTTTCTTGAGGCTTCGAGCGAATAATCTTTTTTCATTTATATTTTTTCTTTATTTTTTTCGGTACTTTCTTAGACGATTCATATTTCGGACTAAAATCGATCAGATTCACATGCAAGAAGATATGGATGTATCTGCATCTAATTTGATTTTGTCTTTAATTTTAAAGAAGCAATATTAATAATTTCTACGAAAATAGGAAACAATTTTTTGACTTCGTTGGTATCTCACACCACCTTCAAATGTTATATGTCTTAAATAGAGATTGTTCCTTTTATCGAAAAAAAAATTTATATTAAAATATTATTGATATTAAATAAAAATATCTTATATCGATGGCATTATGAAAAGTTTAATAAACGCTTTTGTCTTTCCGAATTTGTTTCTTATATTCATAATATAAATAATTATACTTCCATTGATGTTTGGGTTAACGGAGGGTGTAATAGTGTATGTGGAAGGAACTTTCGCAGGGTCAACGAAGGGTATGGGGGTTTCTGCGGTAGGCTCAGAGGAGGGTCTGGGAGATTCAGCGATAGGCTCAACGGAGGGTCTGAAAGACTCTGCGGTAGGCGCAACGGGGGGTTTGGGAGGTTCTATGGAGGTTTTTTACGGTCTACTTCACCCTCTGTGACCCTCCGTTAAGTCGAGATGTCTAATTTCTGCCATTTGGGGAATCTGGTAGGGTGAAATTCAGATGTTAATCTATGCACGATACCCTCCTTTCACCCCGCAGAGTGCCTTCTTTCACCCTCCATACTACTGCAGTAGATCTCAGTCATTTTAGCTTAAAAGGAGGGTAAACATTTCGACTCGGGCAGCGTGTCGTAATTTTACAGGCAAGGTGGCAGCATTCGTGCCGTTAAGCACGCCGTGTCGTTAATAATGCAGCATTAAGGAGGTTCGGTGATTGCGGCGGGGTGGGGATAGGCACTGTTGTGCTGCGCGGTAAGGGGCTGACGCCGTGTGAGCGAGACATCATGCAAGCCGCGTTAAGCTTAGAGGCAAAAAATTAACGATTTCTCTGTCAATTTCGCGGTGACCTTCAAATTACAAGCTCGTGCCCTATTCAGGATACTTTTCCGGACGTCTACATATTTTTTTGATTATTCTATCTTGGATTTAGCTCTTGCAAAGACGTAAAAAGTTCAATATTCGACCTACTTTTCTTTTCTTTACATGTAAATAGTCGCAACTTTGTTATTTAATATCTCGGAAACTACACGGTGAATCCCTTAAAAATTTTGCGTACGTGTCCGTTATCATTACAGCTGTTATAAGATTTTTTTTACAATTTTATCTTGGATTTGATTTTTTTTACGAACCTCCTTAAGCTGCAGTACATGGCGCATTTTTGTCGACACGCCATGCGGCACGTTTTTCTATCTGGAAAGATTCCCTCAGACTGTCAGTATATGTCCAGTCTCTTCTACTTTGTATTTTGCACTTTTGAAGTACTTCATATACTTAGTACTTTTGAAATACATAAAACAAATTTACTTAGTACCCCGCAAGTACTTCAAGTTTATAAACCACTGGACCTCGTGTTTTTCAAGTTCCTCAAGTACAATGTACTTAACTTTTTTCCAGTACTACAAATACTGAAAAGAGTACTAAACGTACTGGAAAAAAAGAGTAAGCACTTGAGTTTAAGCACTCAAGTGTTTAAAAATTAATTCGAGACGTCGCCGCGTCTCTTCATTTACTATTTTCCAGTACTTGAAGAATATTGTACTTACATTAGTACTTTCCAAGTACTAAGCCATTTCAATATTTTCCGTAACTTTGCTCAGCTCTGAGCCATACCCGGAAAATTTTCAGACATAGCGAATTACGGAAGATTACTTAATCGTTATACGCTAGAGTTTAATTCGGTCATTACTCACCGCATTCGTAGCACCTCCAGGTTGTTTTACCAGCATGATATGCCGCTATTCTGCTGCCATCGGTACCTTTAAATGGCTCGTCCTCGCAGGTCCAATTACCGTCTTCGCTTCCATCAGTTCCATGATCCGTGTCGTCTTCAGTCTTGTATGATACGGAAGTTTCAAACTCGTTTTGAACACTCGATGCTACGAACGTGAAAGAAACCGTCAAAACGTGATGTGACCATATTCTAGTTACAAGGGATAATTAAGGCCTGGAAAAGGGCTGAGGCTTACTCCGATGATCGGGATCGTCGCCATACAGCTTTCGAGTTATTTCCTTGAACATATCTTCATAGCAGTCAAGTCTGCCAATTCCGGCACCGCTGCCTTCCATTGTGGAAGGATAGTTTTACTGGACGATGGACGTCTTGAAGGAGAAACCACCACCCTGCGGGAGGTTGGTAACTCCCCAGTTTTAGTGCTTCGTCCCTACAACTGTATACCTGAGCCTTAAACATGGAATACAGAAAAAACTTTCCGTTAGTCACAAGTACAATATTCAATGTCTTGTAAAGTTTCTGCAAGTGATGACTCAGGGGCAAAAAGTTAAACAAAAAATTGTTGCCTCTTACAACGAGGATGCAAACATCTACATTGTATTTTTTCAATTTATTTAATACTTTTATAATGCCGAAAAATTTTCTGTTGCTTCCTCATAAAGAAAGCTTTGTTTTCCGGAGAAAAAAGGGCACAAAATCGGGACTTTTACATCGATTCCTCATTTTTTTACTTTTACTCAAAACTTTTTCTCTGAAGAAATTATTGGTTAACGTACTTTCTCGTAGAGGTAACTCTGTGTTTTTTAAAGAATGTAGAAGCAATATACAAAACCCTTGCACCTTTGTTTTGAATATGTAATAGTTTCTCCGCGTACCGACAAAAATACCTTAAGAAGGGTGGAAGAACAATCAAAAATGATAAGCATTAGTTAAACTTTATGCAGGTTTTTCATTTATGGTAATTCAGCGGAAAGTCTAAATTTTAAGGGAATATTGAGCAATATGTTTTCATTACGCTCAAAGAAAGCAATTTTGTAGGAACTGTTATATTAAATTTGAAATACAATTGAGATATTAAATTACAGTACTTTCTATTGAGTCTTAGAAAAATTTCTACTTTACTAGACTCGTATATTAAATTTAATCACGATAAATTTGCAAAAATCTGTAAAAGTGTATAGTGTAAAATATTACAGAAATATATTTTCATTCACGGTGGATATAGCAAAAATGATACGGTATCTCTAATACTACTTTAGAAACGCGAAAAAAATGTTAAAAATTAGATCAAAATGGATGCAAGTTAGTAAACTACATGTTTAGAAAGAAATTTTAGAGAAACTCAAATGGCTGCACTACAACTACGTACAACATACAAATTTTCATTATGAAAAATAATATACTATGATGTAAAATTAATGCATGGTATATTAAACACATTAGAATAGTATATTGTACCATCAGGGCCGAAAGTTGACGATTGCGACGAGCGTGAGGTTTGCCGCCCGAGCGAAGCGAGGGCTGCAATCACACGAGTCGTAAACGCCAATTTTGGCCCGTGTTGCACACCATACTTTTTGTAACAAGTGTACGAATAGTGGTGCTTTGAATGGTAGTTTTGCGGGACGAACAGTGAAAAGTGAGGTTACGAACTTTCCACCCTAGAGTCGAAAATGAAACAGCAGGGTCGAAAGTGAAGGAATCGCGAACTGCGCATGCGCCAACCTATCGTTTCAACACTGCTATGAAACTAGCCACTTTCGGCCCGCAAAACTGCCATGAAAAGCACCGCTGTTCATGCACGTGTTACAAAATAGTATATTGTGCAACAAGGGCCAATTTTGGCCCGTGTTGCACACGATACTTTTTGTAACAAGTGCATGAATAGTGGTGCTTTGAATGGTAGTTTTGCGGGACGAACAGTGAAAAGTGAGGTTACCAACTTTCCACCGTAGAGTCGAAAGTGAAACAGCAGGGTCGAAAGTGAAGCAATCGCGAACTGCGCATGCGCCAACCCATCGCTTCAACATTGCTATGAAACTAGCCACTTTCGGCCCGCAAAACGGCCATGAAAAGCACCGCTGTTCATGCACGTGTTACAAAATAGTATATTGTGCAACAAGGGCCGAAAGTTGGCTATTGCGACGAGTGTGAGGTTTGCAATCACACGAGTCGTAAACGCCAATTTTGGCCCATGTTGCACACCATACTTTTTGTAACAAGTGCATGAATAGTGGTGCTGTGAATGGTAGTTTTGCGGGACGAACAATGAAAAGTGAGGTTACCAACTTTCCACCCTAGAGTCGAAAGTGAAACAGCAGGGTCGAAAGTGAAGGAATCGCGAACTGCGCATGCGCCAACCTATCGTTTCAACACTGTTATGAAATTAGCCACTTTTGGCCCGCAAAACTGCCATGAAAAGCGCCGCTGTTCATGCACGTGTTACAAAAAATTCATTTTTAACATAAAAATACTGTAATATCACTATATAATTGTATATTAAATTTAATAAATTTAATATGCCCATTTATGCCCAGAAAATTCCGATAAATGTATATTAATTTCCTGAACATTTTTACTTTCTCATCACATACAAAGTATGTAAAAAGAGAAAGTATTGCAATAAAAAAAAGTGTTTGAGTGTCCTAGATTCTAAAAAAGTCTAACTCATTTCTATCTGTATGTCTGTCTGTCTGTACCAAAAACACAATAACTTTTGAAAAAAGTTGTGTGTACCTTCTGCATTCAAAAACTTTTACAGTGTAATCATCAAGAAGTTGAAAAAGTAAAACTCAGGTTGTATACAAGAATGTACGCTCGGGATCTGGCAGCACGAAACTCTGTTTTGCACGCTGCCCTTCCGGCTAGCCATACGCCACCCGACCTTTCCCCTCATATCCCCGCCTGAACGACGGTAGCCATAGCCACCCTTGGAACGCCGATGTGAAACATATGTAAGTGGGAGGAAGATAGGAATATTAGTGTGCCTACAGCAAAGTGATAGAGAAGCGCTGAGATTATGCTTTACAGCACCTTTAAGACGATGCGAAACAGATTTTCAGTATTTCCCTCACTGTTAGAAATTTTTGTATGAAAATGAATATAAAGTATGTATTGGCATTTTTTTTTGCGAATACACGTATATTAATTAATATACAAAAAAATTGTTCTAAAATTAATATACAGTGTACTAAACAAAAACACTTCATAAAAGTTGTGTTTATAATATAATTATTGGAATTTTACAACATATCTGTATATTAAATGAAGTTAATATACAGGTATATTAATATATTTAATATTTAATTTCTATATTTAACACATAGATAATTTAATATACATTAAATAAAATTTAATATACCCTATCTGGAAATGAACTTCCAATACTTATATTTATTTTCAAAATATTTTTAGCAGTGCTGTCACTCCAATGTAGGTAGTGCCATAAATTCTATCTCTCTCGCATCTTTACATATTTCCATTGCTTTATCATCGCTCAATGGAAATCAGCAAAAGGTCGTGGATTTTATGGATCTGGTACCTGGCTGCTTGGTGAGCAAATACAGAGCGTCACGACAGTTGTTTCCCCCGCTTATTGGTAATCTTTCTACGATTGACAATAATAACTATTTGTTAAACTTCATTGTTGAAATAATGGAATTGTATGTTATTATTATGTGATAAAAAGGTGTTAAATTTTTTATTGTATTACGCGCTTTATTGAAGTAATTCCGGTAAAATAATGGAGGCAATAATTTTATCTATAATAAATGCAGTCCGTGTGTTACTTTGATGGGAAAAAAAGTAAAGTAGCATTTTCTGTTACCGACACACGGAGGGGTGACCGTTTATTACACTATATATAAGTAATCAAGCAGAGTCTCTTGTGGCCACTTTTCATACTATTGGTACTCCACACTTGAGTTCAGGTTAATTAATAAAAAAATAAAACCAGGAAACGATGATAGCATGTCTAAAATTGTTCACTATTGGCAAATTATGACTTTATACAATTTTTAGAACAATCCAGTCTATGTCTATCTCACTCTTTTCTATGACTGATCGTAGTAACAAAACTCGCCACCGCCAGCGCTACACGTAGAGAAGGATCTGATACTTTTTACGATAATTCTAGTGAAAAATATCGTAAATTCCTGGTATAGGGTCACATGACGCCACCTATCAAGAAGTACGAGAACTACGAGAACTTTTACCGTGAAATATGGTAAAAAATTCTATGTATATGGTAGAAATTCTCATAGTTCTCGTACTTCTTGATAGGTGGCGTCATGTGACCCTATACCAGGAATTTACGATACTTTTGCGGCTATGGCTTCCCAATACCAGGCGCGTTTGATAATTTTTACCATAGCGTCTGGTAAATTTTATCAGATCCTTCTCTCCGTGTGGTAATCTGTTCGCCCCCCACTTTATCAACTTTAACATAGTTTTTATTTTCATACAGTAACACGAGACCAATTATGCAAAATTACCCTCATTTTGAGTCGCCATTGAATGAACCTAATATGACACTATTATACTTTTTTTGACCACCTCATGCAGAAAACTTGGTTTTGTCAAAACTGATACAAAATCAAAAAGAGGTTCAAATGGAAACGTTTTTTTTTTCATTACATTCGCTTCAAATTTTATGACTCTAGAACGCTGAGACATATCATAAATTAAGCCTAACATTAACCACGCAAGTAGAGCACAAGCTACTCGATCGTTATAATAAATTTACTTTGCATAAGGTGATTAAAATTTTACCAGTGTTCCAATTACATTTTTGAAATGTAAAACGATGTAAATTCACTACCTTATTCAAATGTCAGGCTGCCGAAGTGTTATTTTCCACACTATTGTAATCTGCACATTATATTGTTTCCTTATAAAGTTGGTTTTGTGAAAATTGGGAAATAATGAAGAAGCAACGTTCAAAGCACGTTGCAGGCTTGACTGCTTTTTTTTCAATTTTCAGTGCACTCTTGTAGCAAAAAGTTAAGAAAAAATCGAGAATCCAATAATCAAGTTCCAGGCTACAACGATGGATTGAGAAAGATAGAATCATACGATACAGTGATATAAACCACTCAAGTTCGTAGGCGGAGGCTCCGGTAAGAAACAGAGTAGCACAAAAGTTCGGTTCGTGATGGAGACATGAAAAGTGGGGGGCAAAGCTGCCCAGTGGATAAATCAATATTTTGCTCCACCAAAGCAAGCGAGAACCGGCGCAGAGGCCGTCTCTTCCATTCCACGTTCTCTCCGCCTCTAAACACTCGTGGACAGATGTGCGAGCGGGTTTTCTACAGCGTAGAACTTTTTTTTTTTACCCCCATGGAAAATTCGTTTTTCTTGGAAACTTCTACACATCCTCCACAAAAACAAAGATGCAAAGTAGAATCCTGCACATGAGTGCGCTTTTCTTTTCCCTAAGCTTTCCCCATGACAAAGTATGTCGATTGGCTTTGACCTTCACTTAAAGGATGCTTTATAAAATATAATAAGGGTGAAATGTGTAAGATACTACTTTTTACACTTGTTCAAAACAAAGAATTGAAAATTAAAGTTTAGTGGGGTTTTCAGCGGTTAAGAACCAACAGATTGTGCAAACTTATCTAAAATCTCATTGCTTCAATATATTTTAATAAATATTGTAGAGTTTGTTTAGTAAATCTAAACAAATGTTACATTTGTTCATCAAGTATTTAGATTTATTACGTGTTAGACGCCTTTTATTTTTCGTAAACTCGACAACAGTGAAGATATGAAATGAATGTTCTATAAAATTTGAAGAACAATCCATCGATTATTATCAAATTATCTTGACGTACGAACCAAAAGTTTTAAGGAGTTTTATCAAATTTTTCATATATGAAAACAGTTAAAACTTTGAATTTTTATAAAATCCAAACCCTTTTACTGATGTTCACCAAATTTAATATGTAGCACCACTTAATATTACTTAATTTCTGTAAAAAATAGAAGATAAAGTTATCGCGAATTAGAACGACATCTATTTTTTATTTATTTCAAAACGCTATATAGTCCGAATTCATTTATAGATTCAATTGAAAGGAATACCGATCCGTTTTCAATGTTTTAGACAGTTTTGAGTATCCTGACATGAAAACCCTAATTTATTTTCTTTCAAGCAACGATTCCTTTATCACGACGCAAAATATGCTTTTTCACCTGAAATTAGTTGTATTTCCCATTAATTAAAATAATTGAGAACCGCTAGGACACAGTTAACACGATGCAAATTAGTCTGAAAATTATATGGGGAAGAGAGGGTGGCGATGGGCCAAGGACAACTAACCCGCAGGTAGATCATCTTTCTGCTACGCATACTCAGAAAAACGAACCTCTGAATCCTCTTTTCTCACCTTTCTCCACTCCTCTCCGTTGAATACCACTTCTCAGTGTGACGATATTTTATTAGCTATATGTATCGTGAGGTTACTAAGTTTTCTCTTGATTATCAAAAGAGATAACCATTTGCAGCGATGCTAGTGCAGCTTTTTTAGATTTTGAAATTCCTGTACACTGGAAATTTGTTAAATAAAAAAAAATGAAACTGCGCATTTAATGATCCTGATAGTCCGTATGTGTATTCCGAAATCTTTCTACAAAATTATTTAAAAGAGCGCGATTTTTCAAACATTTAACTTTTTTATATATCCAGAATTTTAAAAAACCACATGTATTCGGAAAAATAGGTGAACTTGATTTATAAGAAGAAAAAATAGTTTCTTAAAGTTTTGTGAACAATTTGTTGATACATTTTTCGTATTATTATTTACTTTTCGCCGAATTCTTCAATTCGAATTCAAACCACTTATTAAATCATTTCTCCTCAATCGATAGATTTATTGTACTTATATTGTTTTCTTGTGCCAAGCGTTTTTCTAGCAGTATTATTGACTATATCATTCAAAGATTTATAAGGTGGGGGATAAATGTAGCAAGGGAAAAGAAACGTGCAAAGTATACAAGACGAAGATGAGAATAAAAGGAGCGTGGAGTATTACTATACTGTAATTCTTTACCAAATTAGCTACAGTTTTCTGATTTTCTCATATATACTTAAAATTAGTCGCATTTTAATTGCATTTTTTTAACAACTGTTTATATCGCGGAAGAGAAAAATATCAATGTAAAAATACTGTTGATAAAAAGTAAAAAAATGCAATTAAAATTAAAAAAATTCTTTTCTTCAGAGAACTTCACTTACTTCAGAGAAAATACTCTGAAGTATTACTGATTGACATAAAATACCTCCATTACTACCAATTTAAAAAAAATATCCGCAACATTTTCCCATAAATGAGTCTAATTTTTTTTTTTTTGCTGATTCATAAAAATATCTGAAATTTTTTAAAGTCGTTGAATTTTCCTCAAATTACCTTCTAAACCATTTTAAAAAAAGACGAAATTAAGAGGACAAAAAATCTACATAAACTTTTAAAAATTACTCTGAAGTACAACTAAAATTGTAACCTTATACACAAAACAAAAATAAATATCCAAAAGCTCCTATTGTGTTAATTAAAAAAAAGAAGAAACTCCTAAAACTTTGGCTAAAAAAGCATAGGTAAAAGGTCAGAAAGTACTATGAAGTTCTACTTAAAACCCTGTCAATTATTTGAAATATCCACGAATTTCAGGACTAAAAGTACTTGGAATTGACGTAAAAATACTTCCAACACGACAAATGAAAATATTCAAAAACTTCAAAATATTATGTGTCCAATTCGGTTAATCTAAAAAAAAAAACCTAAAATTTTGGAGTAAAAAGCAGAAAAAAAAGGCCAGAAAGTGCTATGAACTCTACCAAAAATCCTGTCAATTATTTGAAATGTCCACTAGTGTCAGGACCAAAAGTTGTTAGAATTAACGTAGTAATACATACAACACAAAAGAAGAAAACATTCAAACACTTCAAAATATTATGTCTCCAATCCTGTTAATTTAAGAAAAAACCCTAAAATTTTAGAGTAAAAAGCAGAAAAAATGGCCAGAATGTTCTAAGAAGTTATACCAAAAATCCTGTCAATCATTTGCAATATTCACGAATGCCAGGGCCAAAAGTGGTTGGAATTAACGTAGAAATACGGCCAACACAAAAGAAGAAAATATTCAAAAACTTCAAAATATTATATTTCCAATCCTGTTAATTTAAAAAAAAAACCCTAAAATTTTAGAGTAAAATGCAGAAAAAAAGGGGAGAAAGTGGTATGAAGTTCTACCAAAAATCCTGTCAATTATTTGAAATATCCACGAATGTCAGGACCAAAAGTGGTTGGAATTAACGTAGAAATACGTCCAACACAAAAGAAGAAAATATTCAAAAACTTCAAAATATTATATCTCCAATTCTGTTAATAAAAAAAACCGAAAATTTTGGAGTAAAAAGCAGAAAAAAGGCCAGAAAGTACTATGAAGTTCCAAAGGTCAGGACCAAAAGTGGTTCGAATTAACGTAGAAATACGTCCAACACAAAAGAAGAAAATATTCAAAAACTTCAAAATATTGTCTCCAATTCTGTTAGTTAAAAAAAAACCCCAAAAATGTTGGAGTAAAAAGCAGAAAAAAGCCAGAAAGTGCTATGAAGTTGTATAAAAAATCCTGTCAATTATTTGAAATATTCACGAGTATCAGGACCAAAAGTGGTTGGAATTAACGTAGAAATACGTCCAATACAAAAGAAGAAAGTATTTAAAAAATTCAAAATACTATGCCTCCAATTCTGTTAACTAAAAAAAATCCTACAATTTTGGAGTAAAAAGCAGAAAAAAAGCCAGAAAGTGCTATGAAGTTGTATAAAAAATCCTGTCAATTATTTGAAATATCCACGAGTGTCAGGACGAAAAGTGGTTGGAATTGACGTAGAAATACCTCCTACACTGTAACCCGCCGTGAAGCAGAGGCGCAGACGCACCAGCCCACGCATACAGGATCGAACACAGCCAGGAAGTACGTGACACACACAAGGGCGAAACCCGGCCAGAAGCGGCCAGAACAGAGAAAGATAAAGAGAAAGAGAGAGCGAGAGAGAGGCGTCAGAAGAAGAGAAGAGGAGAAGGGATCCTCGGCACAGCGAACACGAATGTAGCAGCGACGTACACTCGGAAGGATCGACCGTTCCGATGACAGAGCCATTCAGCGGTAGAGAGAGACAGAGTGAGTGGGCTAGCAGGCAGCGTTGTATATACCAACAGCACAGCCTGCTGCCACCCCAAGCCAACCAAAACTGCCGACTCGGCACAGAGCCTAGCGTCCACCACACTGTGTGTATTCCGCACGACGATGTAGCACCGCTTCCTCAACAATACAGACGTTCTCATCGTCAAAATACCAAAAATTACGACGCTTCTATCTACAAACAAAAGTTTCACACATTATCAACGAAATAACTCAACAAAAAATCCAGTGTAGACGAAACATTAGCACGTGACAAAAAACCCAAAACCCAGTGCGATTTTCACGACACATAGGGAAAATATTAGATCGTGTATATGTCCAAATAACGTGTCGAAAATGAAAGAAAAAAAAGAAAAACATTCCGCCACGCGGTAGTGAAGCTAGTAAATATTCCATACCATTTACAAAATAACAAAAAAATCCTATTGTGATCTATAGAAGCGACTGTTTAGTCAACAACAAAAAATTGTGCTTTTATTTAGCGTACTTACCCCCTGGGATTTCCAATAACGTCGTATTCCGTTGTTTCACACACAGTGTTGCTCGATGAGGGGGTTGTAAAATATATTATTTCGTTAATAATGTGAGACTGAGAATAGAGAAAACGTTTGACGGGACGCGGGCTGGTTGTACGGGTTGCAGGTTGTTTCCTCGACGGCAGTCGGGTGGCGAGTGGGTGGGCAGGCGGGGTGGACGGGTGGGTGGGTGGTTGGTTCGTTGGTTGGTTGGGTGGTAACCGTGTGGGTGGAGTGGGGTGAGGGAACCCAATACCACCCCCTTGCCCATTCAATCCTCCGGCATTAGGGGAGACGAGCGTTTACTCTGCTGCTTGCCCCGCTACGTCTCCTCGTCTCACTCTGATGCTCTGCCCGTGTGTTAAGTGTTTGTGCGGGTTCGTCTTCTATACGACGATGGCGCTGCTGTGTGTATGTGTTTAAGCGTGTTTCTTTCTCCTATTCTTCGCTCGCGCTTGCGTGTGTGTGTGTGTATATGCGTAGAGGGGCTCTCGCTGCATGTGTGTGTGTGTGTCTTGTTGGCGAATGTGTGTGTGCGTATGTGTGTATGTAAGGGCTCTCTCGTTCGTCTCGCACGCAGCGTTATAGGTACAAACCGTTCCGTTTGTGCGTGCGTCGATCAGGAACGCACACTCGGGCACCTTCAGGGGCGGCTTTAAGGTTGTTTCGAGCTCCCTGCCAGTTGAGTCAAATGAAAACGCGGTATAGCGAGTTTAGTCAAATTTACAAGCGTGTAAAATTACCAAATCTTAGGATATGTATTAATGCATACTATTTATTTAGGTTATTTTATTTATTTATTTATCTGTTAGCAATTAAAATTAGCAATACTTAGGATACGTATTCATTTACACTATATTTATTTAGGTTATTATTTATTTATTTATTTATGTATTTATTGTGTACAGGTAATAATTACATTACTTAAAAGTACGAACACGTAATGTTAAATTTAAAAAATTAACGCTTTTCAAATCTTGGGTTAATCTTTGGTCAATGGTTACTCTTAAATCAAACCCTATCTCAGTGTATTAAACAGTAATTTGAGTTGCACTTTTTGTTGACTACTTTTTAGCAAATATGTCGTATGGAGATGGAAGTTGGTTTTGGAGATAAATAAATAGTACTTCATTTGACGAATACTTGTCGAATATCCAACCTCTTTTTTTTTTACGAAAATCATGAAAGTTTTGTATTAAAGCATATTTTAGTAGTTTTCGTTGAATACACAAACTCATTTTGTTGATAATCATCAATGTCTTATAGTATATTTGACTATAAGTAAATGTGCGTAAATGTTCTCTGCATGGGTCGATCCGGTAACAGCGTTAGTTTACATTGGAAACTTGGTGACTAAAAAATTAGGGTTATGTTATCGGGTATAGACGACGCAATGAAGTTTGTATTTTGGGTTTACTACTTCATGGCAGAGATATCATGTACTAGTTGGAAATTTTGTTTGGAAACAAAATAAAAAGTGCTTAATTTGAAGAATTTTTGTCAAAAATCCAACTTGTTCATATTAAGTGATAAATTGTACATTTTTCGAAAATCATGAAAGTCTTATATTAAAGCATATTTTACTATAAGAAAATGTGATAAAATATTCACTGCAACCCTCTCGAAAAAAGCGCAAATTTGTGTTGGTAATTTGGAACATTAAAAAGTAGGGTTATGTTATCAGGTATAAGAGATTTAACGAGAATTACGGAGACAGAGGAGAATAAGAGTTATTACTCAACTTTTACTTGCGTGAAAATAAACAAAACTGGTTAATTGCGTTATAATTATTTCTATACTGCATTAGAGTATTTTCTTATTGTATATTATTCTTACGTCTTCAGTAGGTAAGTTTCCCCTAGTAAAAATAAATGATATACTCACACAGGTCAATAGAATTTGAATGGGATTTAATGAATCTTAAATATTATAAGTATTTGAATCCAAAGGTTTGTGGATGAAACTTTTTTTTTTAATCGAAAATGTAATAATATTAATATTACTCCTACGATCGTATATTTTTATTATTAAATTGAATACAGAAATTATATTATTTATAATACTGACATTTTAAAAAGGTAAACATTGTTTCATAAAAAATATTGTAAACCCGATTTTATTATCAAATAATAAACGAAACATCCTACTCAACGATAATAACCAGGCTGAAGGACTTCGGTCAATGGCCAATTGGCCTTGTGTGCCTTACATTTGCCCAAATTGTACCAAATTTGTAATTCGATTACATTTAATGAATCGAATACATCTACATATAAAATTATGAAAAAAATCACATAAGCTCCTTTTAATATTACCAATTACATAAAAAAATACGCAGAAGATTGGAAGAAAATTAAAAAAATCAATTACCCGAAATATTTTTTTTTAAATGGGTAAAATGCGTTCTCCATCTTGGGCTTGTGCTTAAAATGTTTGGGACTCCATGTAGTATATTCTTGATTTTTTGTATTGAAATCGGAGGGGGCCAAATTAGCGAAATGGTACCTTTTCTTGGTAAAAGACATAAATAAAATAGAAGTTATGTTTATTTTTTATTTTGATTATTTTTACCGTAAACTGTGTTGAATTACGAAAATGTTGACTTAGTTATTTTTGTCGATGTCATTATTCCACTTGACGTCAGATTTTTTTTTCATTTTTTTCACCTTTTATTTTATGGCTCGTCGAAATATAAGAATAAAATTCTCAAAAAATTCACAGATGCTCCGTTTGAGATAGTCAACAATATAAAAAGATTAGGCGAAAATTGGAGTCGGTCGGGTTTTTTTTTGTGCGAAATCCCGTGGAATGACCCATATATATAAATGTTATACGAAAAAAAAAAAAAAAAATTGTAGGCATCGTCAATAAACAAACAGTTACTACTACTACTATTTATAATAAAATTACAGTATATGGAAGCAACATATAGGATTTCAATCGTAAATTTATGATACTATTTCGTAAATTCGCGAACCGAAGTGCGTATTCGGACGGTCGGATTTTCTAAAATCGTATTCTATCATTTATTTTTACTAGGGTTACGCAAACTTTCTTTAATATCCAAATCATAAATTTTGACATAAACGTACTTTCAAAATTAAAATATTCAAAAAGTAGTATCAACATACTAGATTTTTATCTCTTAACTACCTTAAGATATTTACGTCCTGAAGAACGTTCAGCGACTCGTGGAAACCGAATGTAAATACGAAAAGTTGTCTATGGAAAAAGTTGGAGGTCGTCTCTGTGGATGATAAATTCATAAACTCGGGAAGAACGCGCCTTGAAACGGGCGCATTTGACTCCATAAACGGAACATGTGGAACACGTGCTCCGTTTATATAGTCAGATGCATTTGTTTCGTTTCGATTTGCTAATTAGTTCAAGCTAAGAAAAAAAATATATTACGCGCTTTCCAATCAATATATAGAATATGTCTGCAAAAAAAGGATAACATCGAATATTTCAGACAATAATTTCGACGTTGGAGGCGAACGCATACAACTCAATAATGAGTTAATTAATCTCCTGAACCGATAGTTTGGAATTGATGCATACGGCAGAAATGCATTCTATAATCCTTAACTTTCTTTCCCATGCTCGTGTTCTATGCTAATACACCACTTTTTACGAACTTTCTTTTGATCTGCTTCGGCCTCCGCTCTATTCTATCGCTACCAAAGATCAGCAAATTCGAAATTATGCATTCACGATCCCAATTTTTTTACGATCGTAAAATTTGTGTTCATCAGCATTTTTTAAGCCTTTTTTTATGAAACTCTGCGTTTAATGATTCTAAAAGTTGCTATCTATAATATGCTCTACGAAAATATTCGCAAAATATGACTTTTTAAAGACGTCAAAGAATAATAAAAAAATAATGAAAGTTAAAAAACGTGAATTGTTTTTTCCTAATTCATTTGGTATTATATGAAACCAACAAATTTATTAAGAACAAAAAAAGGATAAATTTTTCAAAAAATTTGGATATGTATGTGGAAATACTTAATAAAATATTTCTTTAATGTTAAGGTGTTTCCTGCCCTATTTAGTCTGTCATAGGTACGAAAAAGAAAGATATAAATAAAATTAATATAAGACCAACTCATTATCATTAGAAAATGTACCGGCAAATGTGTCAGTTTATTTTTGTATTTACGTCTAAATCAAAGTATTATGGCATCCGAATAAATAAAATAAAAAATAAATAAATATTAACAATAAGACTAATAACATTAATAATAAGAAAAAACAACACACGCACATACAAACACGTATACCACTATATCTATACAACATAAACACAATGTAATAAATTATAAAAAAATAGAAAATCAAGGCTGAAGGACCTCGGTCGATGGCCAATTGGCAATATATGTATGTATATAATATACAATGTTCATAGAAAAAAAAGGAAAAAAAAATGTAAATAATTATAATATGTATAATAATTATATTGTCAATAAAACACGTTTACTACTACTCAAAGTATTATTTATAAGTTTGTACAACATATATAAGAAAATTTATTATCTGGAAGAGTTCGCTCTTATCGACAGAGTTACATTCGTGTCTAGATGGCGCTCGGAACCCTTTCAAATGACTAAACGTTTGTAAAAAAAAAATGTATTAACAATACATAAATCTTTGCTCTACGATTAATTGTATAGCCAATTAAATGGGAACTTTGAGGGTCCAAAGGTATCTCAATATACTGATATATGATAATAAAAAATAAATAATAAAAACAAGAATTTACGCTCTGCTCTACCGCATCGGTTGCTGATATGTTTGATGCCTACTTCGCTCTTTCTTCCCATCCTCATGTCCTACCGACGGCTCTACGGTATTTTAGGCTCGTTTGGTACAATTCGAACTTACCATTAAAAAAAAATGGTTACATTTCGAGCAGAATCAAATTAGATTTGCGTGCAGGATGCCAAGATGTCTGCTTTATCGCAGGCAGACAAAGTAACTGCAAAGAAAAAAAAGAAAAAAAAATTAAATTGATGTCATCATGAAGTGGCAGACTGAAGTAGACTCATTTTTTATTTAAATTCCACAGACCGCGTTAGTCTATATCTATATGTAAGGCATTCTCTGGCAATCGAGTCATTTATTTTTCTGAAGTAGTCGGATTTTATTATTACTTGATAGTACTTATAGTGAATTTTTCTTCCAGATTCTTTTTCTCATAAATTGCAGTATGTTTTTTTTTTTCGCGAGAACAAAACGATGACGCGAGGAATAAATATAGAACAACAATCCCTGGAACATCTGTATGAGAGATATTTTAATGTTATATTTATTTTAATCTAAATCTTTTAGATATGTAGTAAAATATGTTGATTTAAATATATATCTTAATCCTCATGCATTCATTTAAAAAAAACAGGTTGCAAAAAAAGTTAATCAGATCCTGGAGAATTCTTGAGGCGTCCCTGATTGAGTACTTATAATGTTGTTTTGATACTGACAATATTTTGACTGAAAATGTAAAGCACGAATTTCGCCGATTTGTTTTCTCATAACAATTTAGCAAACAAAAATTCTTCACAGTCAACTTAAATTTAAAGTCATTGAAAAAAAAACAAGCGACAAAACTGCGCAACAAATAACCGGTGTAAATTATCCAAAGATTTAAAAAATCTATCATTAATAAGCATAGTAATCAATCCTAAGTAGTAACGATAGAATTCAGAACGACCTCTATAAAAGTTATTTTTCGAATAATAAAAACCCGTAAGAAATAAGAATAAAACATTAAATGGAACGAATTGTACAATGGCGAATAGGACAAAGAAGCTGGGGAAGAGAAGTTACGAAAGTTCCAGTGTGTATCTTCGATATTGTCAATAGGAATTAGGATAGTGCGAGACTTCTTGCCTCAACTAATAAGGCGTCAAGCTAAAGACCACGTAATATATATTGCGAACTTGACAAGTACTTCTGGTTCAGCCCAAGTTTTCATGCTACGCGCGCAGAATCCTTATGGCTGTTGTAAATTATCCAAAGGTTAAAAAAAATCTATCATTAAAAATCATAGTAATAAGACCTAAATAGTAACGATAGATTTATTTTTCGAAAAATAAAAAAACGAAAGAAACAACAATAAAACACTATAAACAATATTTGAAGAATTCATATACTATATAGTATTTTGTTGTACTGTATTTTTACTGAACCCATGTAGGAAATTCAATACAATATACAAAAAAAAAATGAAAATTCAATGCATGTGTTGTAAAATTAAAGTTAACTCATATTAAAAACACGACTCGTATGGCATATTCAGTATACTGTGCATGAGTTAATACAACTTCTGTAACGGATTTAGCAGACTGTACACCAATTTTAGTATACTGTGCATCAATCAATACGACTTTTGTAGCGAGTTTAGCAGAATTTTACATCAATTTAACGTTATACTCGTGTAGTAAATTGATATACCTGTTTCTCTAAAAGAGCTTCCTGCACTGTGTAGTATTTTTACCTTAAATATTTATTTAGCAATGAACAGTACAGTGTTAGAAATTTTTTTATGAAAATTAATATAAAGTATTGGAAGTTATTTCCGGATTTGTGCACTGAGAAAAAAAAATCGTTAGAACTAACAAAACGTGCGCTTGCGGGCAGCGAAAAGAATATTTTGTTGATTGGACAAAATATTTGGCAATGATAATCGAATCGTTTTTGGATTGATCAGTTATTGCTTCGATCAATTACATATTTCATTCGATCAAAAGAATTATTTTTCTCAGTGTATATATTAAATTTAATATACAAATATTAATTAACACACCAAAAAGTTATTGTAAAATTAATATACAGTATACTAAATACTTCATAAAAGTTGTGTTTATAATATAATTATTGGAATTTTACACTATATCACACTATATTAAATGAAATTTATATAAATTAAATGAAATTTAATATACCAGATCTGCAAAACAACTTCCAATACATATATAAATCTTCAAAATATTTTTAACACTGCAGTAAATGGAACGAATGGTACAATGGCAAATAGAACGAAGAGACTAGGGAAGAGAAGTTACGAATGTCCCAGTGTGTATCTTCGATATTGTCAATAGGAATTAAGATAGTACGAGACTTCTTGCCTCAACTAATAAGGCGTCAAGCTAAAGACTACGTAATATATATTGCGAACTTGTCAAGTACTTCTGGTTCGGCCCAAGTTTTCGTGCTACGCGCGCAGAATCCTTATGGCTGCTGTAAATTATCCAAAGGTTAAAAAAAATCTATCATTAAAAATCATAGTAATAAGACCTAAATAGTAACGATAGATTTATTTTTCGAAAAATAAAAAAACGTAAGAAACAACAATAAAACACTATAAACAATATTTGAAGAATTCATATACTATATAGTATTTTGATGTACTGTATTTTTACTGAACCCATATAGGAAATTCAATACAATATACAAAAAAAAAATAAAAATTCAATGCATGTGTTGTAAAATTAAAGTTAACTCATATTAAAAACACGACTCGTATGGCATATTCAGTATACTGTGCATGAGTTAATACAACTTCTGTAACGGATTCAGCAGACTGTACATCAATTTTAGTATACTATGCATCAATCAATACGACTTTTGTAGCGAGTTTAGCAGAATTTTACATCAATTTAACGTTATACTCGTGTAGTAAATTGATATACCTGTTTCTCTAAAAGAGCATCCTGCACTGTGTAGTATTTTTACATTAAATATTTATTTAGCAATTTTATTAGCAATATTTAGACATTTTTTAATGAAAATTAATATAAAGTATTGGAAGTTATTTCCGGATTCGTGCACTGAGAAAAAAAATCGTTAGAACTAACAAAACGTGCGCTTGCGGGCAGCGAAAAGAATATTTTGTTGATTGGACAAAATATTTGGCAATGATAATCGAATCGTTTTTGGATTGATCAGTTATTGCTTCGATCAATTACATATTTCATTCGATCAAAAGAATATTCTTTTCGCTGCCCGCAAGCGCACGTTTTGTCGGTTCCAACGATTATTTTTCTCAGTGTATATATTAAATTTAATATACAAATATTAATTAACACACAAAAAAATTATTGTAAAATTAATATACAGTATACTAAATACTTCATAAAAGTTGTGTTTATAATATAATTATTGGAATTTTACACTATATCACACTATATTAAATGAAATTTAATATACCAGATCTGCAACACAACTTCCAATACATATATAAATTTTCAAAATATTTTTAACACTGCA
The DNA here is from genome assembly GCA_963970395.1 of Ephialtes manifestator. NCBI lineage: Eukaryota > Metazoa > Arthropoda > Insecta > Hymenoptera > Ichneumonidae > Ephialtes > Ephialtes manifestator. The sequence goes on from OZ019972.1 coordinate 25,190,731, forward strand.
GTAAATGGAACGAATGGTACAATGGCAAATAGAACGAAGAGACTAGGGAAGAGAAGTTACGAATGTCCCAGTGTGTATCTTCGATATTGTCAATAGGAATTAAGATAGTACGAGACTTCTTGCCTCCACTAATAAGGCGTCAAGCTAAAGACCACAAGATATATATATATACATTGCGAACTTGACAAGTACTTCTGCTTCAGCCCGAGCTTTCACACTTCGCCGGCAGAATCCTTATGGCCGTTAGCATGTTGACCCACCCGACGTGTGGTTTTATACGCCGCAGTAGTATAGCCGCACTCACTGACAACTCCCGGCGTCGTTGTTGTTCTCGCCTCCACAATGCCATCAAGCTATAGGTGCAGAGCACAGAATACGTCACGGCAAGCCACGAGCAACGAAAACACGCAGCAGTAGCAGCAGCAGCAGCGTACAACGAGTAAAGTGATTCGGGGGGTGCCAGTGCGTCGAGGGTGGTCGAACCCTTAGACTCGGTTCGTGACCTCGTGAAGCTCTCACAGGTCTCATTTCTCCATCTCGCTTGAATATCTGTTCAGGCGCAGGAAAACAAATGAAATCATAATGAAACGCATTGTATACGATTTACAACAAGATATTTTTTTTACCCCATACTATGAAATCTATGGGTTCGGAATAAAGAATTAACATAACTGAGATTCCACCGAATATTCCTCTAATCGGAAAAATGTTGCAAGGTAGAACAAAAAATGAACATTAAGGTCGAAGCAATGTTTTGCACATTGTTACCTCATTAATGTTCATTTTCACAAAACTATCTCTATGAATAAGCGTATTTATTAATTTTTGCTTCCTCATAGAGGAAACTTTGTAGAAAATGATAATGAATGAGGAAACAATGTGCAAATTTTTACTTTGCAACTTTTTTCGTTACCTATATAGTTAATGAAAAATTCAAAATCACGTAAAATCCAAACTGCTTTACCGATTACGTCCAAATTTGGTAGGTAGCAACGCTGAATGTAATTTTTTGTCTGTAGGAAATTTCAGTTGATTTGGTGAGTTTTGACGTGAGTTAAAGCAAAACGAATATTTATTGAAAAATTCAAAATCTCATAAAAACCGAATTTTTTTACAGATTCATTCCAAATTCAATACCAATTCTCCTTTAAGATAGATTTATTTGTAAAAAATTATTTAGCTCAATAGCTAAAAATTTGCGGATGTTAGAGAGCGTACTGACATTTTTCGAAAATTACAAAGTCAAATAAAATTCGAATATATTTTTGAATTTTGTAAAAAATTACCACAAACAAAGACGTCGACCTGCTTCACATGTTTGCTAAATTTCAGCCCGATTGTTATAGCAGTTCTTGAGATATCATACATTTTTTCTAAATCACTTTTCTCGATGCTTTAGACCATCTTAACGTACTGACATAAGAAAACTCGAAAAAAAAAATTTCGCAAATAAACTTCTTCTATAGAGAAGCAAAATAAAGGATTTGTGCGAAGAACTATTGATTTGATGGTGTGAAAATAATTGAGAGGAGAAAAATTCTGCGCCGCTATAGAACATTGAGGATTTTGGGGCCCCAAGCTCTTGCAAGTCCCGTAACATAATTTTATTTCACTCGGTGCGAGAAACCCGGGTTTACGCACATCTCCGACTCGTGCTGCAAACTCACATTCGTCAGAAAAAGTTTTATCGCCCTAGTATCGTAAAGTACTATTTCTGGATGCATTACAATATTTTATACCTGTACTGGCGCTAAAAAACAAATGAAAACATAATGAAATTCATTGTATACGATCTATAACAAGAATTTTTTTTCCCATACTATGAGATCTATGGGTTCGGAATAAAGAACGAAAGCAACCGAGATTCAATTGAATTTTCCTAAAAACGGAAAAAATAAAGGATTGGTACGAAGAACTATCGGTTTAATTGTGTGAAAATAATTCAGAGGTGAAAAATTCTGCGCCGCTATAGAA